>CAMZMU010000063.1:1619015-1961483 GCA_947311845.1 Poa pratensis
CTCGAGGTGCAATCCGGAATCGAATCCCTTTTTTGGCTGCAGAACGAGTTCGATCCCCTTTCGGTTTTTAGTCTCCGAGTTGTTATCTGAGGAGTTCTGAACCATCAGCTGCCATATTTCTTTGGTAGAAACCCCTAAAGCTAGGCCGCGGCGGTGGCTGTGGCGAGAAAAAAACAAGTATGTGGCGGCCGACGGGAAAGAGTCCATGGAGATACAGAGAGCTTTGCTCCACGTCCAAGAGAAGTTGGCCACGAAGAAGAGCAGGAAGATGGACAAGGAGATCTTGCGGCTGTTCAATGATATGTCCAACCTGTTGGATCAAGGTGGCGATGAGGTTGATATAGACGACAGTGAGGATACAAATGAGGGCAGCACGAACACCACCTCGGTCAAATCAGACAACGAACCTGCAGATCCCAGTGAGACCAATTCAATGGCCATCAAAGATGATCATGACTCCGAGATGGCTTGCCGGCCGGGGATCTTGCAGCAGCTGATCAAAGACTTGTCCGACAATTTCGACATATCTATGAGGAGTGCGCCAGCCATATATGAGCACACGCCTATGGTCGGATCAGACAAGCTGTTAATCGAACCTGCAGATCCCAGTGCCGCCGAATATTCAGTAACCAGTTTGGGACAATACTCTGTCCATGATGATCTCGATCGCGATGAGATGGCCAAGAAGACGGCAGAAGAGGAGATGGCTGACGAGGCAGAGAATTTCGATGAATACTGTAGTCATTGGGAATCTGCCTGGAGCAAAACATGCGGTTTCTTTGAAGACATGAGCGAGTAAACATCCTGCATGCTTAATTAACTAGTAGTAATTCGTGTAATATTTCTAACACACGCTTTTTAACTTGCAGCGGCATTGAGTTCGATGCAATTTACATACTACACACCCGGACGCAGCCCACCCAATAGCGCCGCGTCCACTCCTGCCACCATGCAGATATTCTCCATCAAGCTTGCAGAAATAGCTGGTGGCCTTGAATGGCCGCTGTCAGTGTATGGTGTGGTTGCTGTCCGAGATGTCGCGGATCACAACCGCAACTTTCTGTTCTACTGTGACAGGGACAGTTCTCAAGAACTGACACAGAATGTATGCATTTCTATTTGCTCTGCTTCTATCTCTTCTTTTGGATCAGCTGTTGATTAATGGGGTTTTATCCTTGCAGGATCCTTTCTTGCGTTTGATTGGGCCTTCTCGTGCTGTTGTATATACAGACAAGGTCAACTTTGAAATCGAACTAAAAGTAAAAGGTACAACAGAGTCTCAAGGTAAAGTATTGATCACTAAAGGACGCAATTCTCTTGAAGTATTTGGTCACGATGTATCTACCGTTTGCTTTGAGAATTGTTTCTGCAAGATGGAGTTATGTGCGCAGGTTGTTGAAAGAACAACCCAGGCTACTATCTTGGGTGTCCAGGTTGTCGAAGGTAGGCAATGGCCTTTTAAATATGGCGCCCGAGTTGCTTGCTCCTCACTAGCAGGGCAAATGGTAGTCACTGAAGATAACCGAGTCACTTTTGTTACTTATCCCGCATCCGCGGAAATTGTGATGGTTGATTCAAAAGATGGAGCAACGCTGAAAGGCGGTGGTGGTTACCTACATCTTCCAAGGAATGTTATTTCTGTAGAAGATCAAGGAAGGTTGGATGTTGACATACAAGCCTACTCCAAATCTGGTGTTATTGCTGCACGAGGTCATGTCAGTTTCCCGGCTAAATTTAGCAAAATAACCAGGAAAAAATGTTTCCTTGGAGGCGTTAAGGTGGTGGTTACCGTTGCTTGGTCCCAAGTTGTTGTGGACAAGCGTGATGTTACGGCACTAGCTTGTTTGGTTTAAGCTTGCAGCTACTGATATCCATGTGGGTTATTGGAGGAGTTTGTTAGTAGTATTTGTGTATCATTTAAGTTAGCTATAGAAGTGTTGTGTATTATTGATTATAAGTTTCAGCTATTTGTGTATCTGACTATAACTTGTGCAGTCCAGCTATTTGTTCATCAGTTCGTGTTGCCAAAAATATTAAGGTCAGATATTATTGCCAAAACTATTAGCTTAACACAGTCAAGTGACAGATAGACATTTCACATGAACGTCGCAGCAGGCGGTGGAGGCGCCTGTACCACTCCCACGCCGCTGCCGATGATTTCCCAAAGCCGGAGATAGCAAGTTGATATGTCGGCGCGATCTGAAGTGCGGTCGAAGCTCGTTGCCCATCCCGAGCAGTCGAGCACAGCGCCGGCTGCTGCATGGCGCCGAAGAGGAAGCAGGTGACCGTGCTGGGCTTGTTATGAATTTGTATGATGTGGTGGAGTAGTACACTGGTTTTGAATTTTATTTTCAGTGAACTGAAACGAGCATAGATTGTTCTCACAACTCTCCACTGAAACATAACAATGCAAGAGTACCATTTTGCAATACAAATTGGGAACGGAATCTGCACTGGTACAAAAAGGGAATAAGTAGAAGCAAACATTATAATATGATCACTTGGTTTCCAGATTGCATACAATACAAGTACCAGTACATTGCAAAAAATATGGTCATCACAGCCAAGTTCGAACCATAAAACACAGTTCACAGTTAAACTACCACTTCTTTCTTTCTTTCTTTCTTTCTTTCAAACAGCGAACAATCCGGGGACACAATCTTTGATAAATGGTCAGCCTTTAATTTTCCTGTATTATGGCGAAGGACTCGATCCCCACGGTGATTCTCTTCTTCAGTGATATCCTCTGTCTTTTTGTCCAGGGGAACTTGACCGGCTTCGTGTTCAGACAGTTGTCACACTCCAACTTACTACTCTTCAGATGTGAAGCCAAAGAAGACGAGTGTGGCCAAACAGTGGTGTTGGAAACCAGCTGCAGATGACTCCATTCTTCATTTCTTCTACACCCTTGCTTTCGCTGTACAATCCTTCTTTCCTCTTCTCTCGTCCGTTACCATTAGACACCTATGATCCCATACCTGCATGCCAGCAGTAGGAAAAAGATAAAACATAAATTGTCAATAAAGAACATAAGCATCTTGTGAGAACATCATACATAACCTAACATTAATCCCACTCACACTGCTGTGGTAATCACGCTCACATGCTGTGGTAATCACGCTCAGCATCTGCCGTGGTAATCACGCTCACACTGCTGTCCACGTAGTAAGTATCTATGACAAGGTGATCAAGATTTTACTCTCGAGACAAGATGTCTGCACCACTGGAACGAGCAACCACACCAGCTCTGTGTGAGACGTCCTACTTGACGCCTTTGGCGTCTCATACCGCTCCAAGGCCCGAAGGGAGATGCTGGTGGGCCGGGCCCAACTACACAACAATTGTCTTCGGTGCCACCATTCTATGCCGCCTCGTCGCACCGCCCTGCCCCGGCCACCACCTCCGTAGGCCGCCGCCTCCTAGCCCTCCCTCTGAACCACCTCCTTCTCCATCTTTGGCGTCTGCGCACCCTAAACCTTGACCATCGGTCGCAAGACTCGAATGTCACTGTGCCTGGCCCATCTCCGGCGAGGTGATCACCGCCATCTCCGACATTGGTGGGCCGGCCCAGTTGCATCGGGCCGGGTACGCCTAACGCAACAGGGTATTGATTGTTGAACAGGGTGGTCATATTTGACGCGTTCAGCACCGTCTATCGCCCCGACGCATGTAGGAGTTGATTATGGCCAGCCCACGCGAGTCATCTTCTTCCCAGGACTCTCCACCGCCACATCCCCCCGCCGACGTCGACGCCAAAGCCCCCACCTGTGGCCGGCTTCGCTACCGCGACGCCTCGTTGCTTCGCTGCTCCGCCTCCTCCGCACGCCCCCCCCCCCCCAAGTTAAGTCTCTTCTCCCCTTCACTGGCTATGTCGTGGCCAGCCGCGTCGTCCCTGTCTCCGGCGACGTCGCCCCGCCAACCGCGCCTCTTCTTCTCGGTCTCGGGCCAAATCCGCTGCAGTAGCCTTCGTCTGGGCGTCCGGGCCGGCTCGGAGGGGTACGCATTTTGGTGTTATTCATTGCGTAGAATAGGGATTCACTGTTGAATACGGTTTGACAAGCTACTCACCATTTTTTCAGGGGAAACTCTGCAGCTGCATATACTCAGACAGCAGGCCGCGTTGGGCCTTGGCCCATTATTCCATCCCGAGACCCGACCACGCCGCCCCCACCTAGGGTTAGGCAGCTCCACCGTCGTGTTCTAAAAAAAAGAAGTCCACCGTCGTCGCCGCGTCGCCACCCAAGTGTGGCGAGCCGTGTGCCGGTTGCCCCGCCGCCAGCCGTGTGCCGAGGTCCACGTCGTCGCCGCGTCGCCACCCAAGTGGTCCTCGTCTGCCGCCGACAGCTGTGAGCCGAGCTTCGGCAATGGCGAACACGCATCTCCGGCGGCCGGCTACCAGAGCGATGGGCAAACCATCCGTCAAGAGCCTCAGCAGTTCGAACCGATGGTCCTCCCTAGCCATGCTGGTGAGTTACTTCTCCCCTACATTTTTGTATTTTGGGGCTCTCACAGATAAAATTAAGGAACCATAGTAGTAGAAAGAGTTGTCAAAATCAGGTGCCATGCTACATTCCACAGAATCACCTAACCATGGAAGTAGATAAAATAAATTGTTGGTGTGCGCCCCCTGATTGAAATCTAGCACTGATTATAATTAGCTTACATCACTTGTTTGGTCATGCAAAGTATGCATAGAAATTAACCAGGAGTAGTTGGCTACCGTTAGTTTGCCAAAAAAAAAGGCAAGCGTCGTATCTACTGATTTACCGAAACTTGTACATTACAATTACGTTTAATTTTTCCGTATGTTCTAATACATGATTACTGTCTGTTTATAGTGGTGTGTCACAAAAGGAATATATATATCTATCAACTCTAATTTCTTCCTATGCCAAATACGGGGAAGAAGATGAAGCCAACTGTCAACATGATTGCCTCAGCAATTTGCCTGATGATCTGTTGCTCAATATCATAGAGCGACTTGATATTGCAGACGCCACAAGAGCCAGCATCCTCTCCAGACGGTGGAAGCAGATCCCTACTTTGCTCTCCAATATTCTTATAATGGTTGGTTCCACTGACAACATGCAAGAGAGGAACTGTGATGATGTTGTTCGGGCCAATGCAACCATGCTTGGAGCGACCCGGAGCCTTCTGGAGAACAGGAGTACAAGTCCATACACTATTCACCGCCTGTGCATCCAATTCTTCTTGGGAGATGAATCCATTAGAATTGGCCGGACCTTTGCCAACACCATCGCAACATGGAAGGTTGGTGTGGCCGAGTTCACAATCTTGTCAGAGAAGGAAGGTAAACGATGCAGAGCTGATGATAAGCTCGCTAACGACAGGCAGCTCAAGCCACTAATTAATGGTTGTCCGGACGCATTCAGTCGTCTCACGCGACTTAAGCTAGAGAATTTGAGACTAGGTGAATCAGATTTCCCTAAAAATTTCAGATTGTGCAAACAACTGGAGTTCCTCCACTTGGAGAACTGTGACATGGGGTTTCGGTCCTTGCTGGATGTGAAACACCGGCGTCTCCGTGAGGTTGAGATTGTAAAGTGTGATTTTGAAAGGGTTGATCTGAATTGGCTGCCAGAGCTCACAAAGCTGACTTTTTGGTCTTGGGCATCTCTGCATGATCCGTTGTCTTTTGGTTATGTCCCACTGCTCCACACTGTTAGCATCCGTAATACGGCTCTTTCATGGCACAAGATGCTTAAATTAAGTGAATTTCTTGGCAAAGCCACCGTAAGCAACCTACATTTGGGCTTTCAAAGAGGGCAGGTGTTCAGCAAACTAAGGCTTGTGAATTTGGCTGCCATTTCAAAAGAATGTGATCTGACTTGGACGATGTTTGTTCTGCAAGGTGCACCTTACCTTGAGGAGCTATGTATCAGGGTGAAGTCTTTCTACCTTTTCTCCAAAAAAAAATCCTTCTGCATGTTAAAGTTAGATTTAGTAGTCTCAGATTTCCAACGCTGCATTAAAATGGTTGATAGTTAGGTAAAATTGTTTTTCTTTTACATTGTTGAATGTTGCATTAATTGCCTGATGAGAAGCGGCATTGCAGGTTTGCGATTGTTTGGGGGTAAGGGATGAGAACTTGAGGAAGAAGTATGAGTTTAGCGTTGAGAAGAAGGACGCTGGTGCAAAATGGGAAGCAACTGATTTCAAGCACCGCAATCTTTCCACGCTCAGGATCTTTGGGTTTCAGACAGAAGACAAGTTTGTGGACTATGTCACAACTGTCATGAAAGCAGCAGCCAATCTGAAGGACATATACCTGCATGAGAAGCCTGCGTGCAAGGAGGAGTGTGCATATAGGCGCCGGCAAAGTAGCACATACCCGCAGTCAGAGAGCGAGAAGATCTTGGTCAGGAACAGTTTGAACCTGCATACGCGCCCGCTGTTACGGCTTCACTTCTCATTTTAAGAGAATAATAATTAATAGTCGTGTTTAGCTAAGTTATCGTGTCTTTACATTTTGGCGATGAAGTATGCTGAGTGCTTTGTACCTCAAGAAGTGACTGCATATTAATATTGCTAAGAAACTATATTGTCCTTGCTGAAAGAAGGTGGTGGTGTTAGGAGAAGAGGAAGAACATAATGGCTGCTATTTGGTGATGGAGAAGCTGGTACTAGGCTTGTGCTTGTAGAGAAGCTTGTACTAGCACTTTTGTGCTCACAGAGAACCTGTTACTTGTGGTGATAGACCAGCTGTACATTTGTGAACAAGATGCACAGGAGATAGATGCATCCCAAACATCACCAAATGACTTGATGTAGTGCATGGTTTTTGTTCTGTCTGTGTAGTAACTATAATGGGGTAATCAGTGTGTGCAAACTGAAGCAACACTCATTTTTGCTGCGAACATCCAAACTATGATATGCATGCATGCTTGGGATTTACAACACTATTATTAGTTCGATATGTTGCTAGGGGGATTTTTTCCCCTTCAATTATATTTCATTTTCTTGCACCTGTGGACTTTTCCCATGGATTTTACATTAATTACCTCAAAACAGTTTTCTGGGCTATCTCAAACCGGTTTTGGGGTTTTTTCGGGATCTGATAAGGTTAAACATGAGGTATAATAATCGGCATGTATTGATAAGAGTTATAGACAAATTTTTCAGAACACAATCGCATATATGTTCTGTACTAGTTCAATGCCCGTGCGTTGCCACGGGTTTATAATTTATTTCCTATCAACGCATTTGTAAATAGTGGATATATGCGAAAACACACCAACTTTAATCAGCATTTCAACCACAACTACATCCAGCCTAGGTGTGCTCAATCTACAAATCGCTCTATTGATCGCTGGCCTCTCTCCAAAGGCATGACATGGATGCATATATCATCCCTCTCCTTAATCACCAGCCCCTCAACTTCACGATTGTGCTGAAATTGTGATACTTCGAAGTCTCTCACACACACACACATGCGCGTGCGTAGTGTCATCCATTCTCCTTTTCCACTGGACCCTTGGCTTCACCTCTATCACCATTGTGCCGCCCTCGTGCCTCGTAGTCACCCTACTCCAACAAACTCGCCACCCCACTCCAACAATGTATCACTCGCTGATGCACATCAGTGTTTTACCAAACTCTAGCAAATCTTCATTCCTTTCCATAGCCCATAACTTGGGAGATATCATAGAATTCATCATGTGATTTTTTGACAGCTGTAACCATGGTGGGTTTCACTTCCTCTCAGAGTGGTGAAATATCTAGTAAAACTTAGAACTAATTTTGCAAGGTTTAGAATTCTAAAAAGAGGTTCTACTTTTCTCTTGTTTCCTTCCTTCAAACATTGCATTAGAGCCAAGTAAAACATGTAAGAAACCTCCTAGCTCAAGAAACCACCGAACTCTAATACTTTCACAGTACTGTCGTGTTAACGCAACAGCTGGGACAACGTCCACCTCATCCATGATCTCACGCATGCCACAACACCACATGTGAATGCCCCACATAGGCACAATGAGACCTCAAGTTATTTAGAAAGGTATTTCCATATAATCTTGTTTTAACAAAAAATAGTGATCATATAGCTTATGACAGTTGACAACCACTACATATAAAAACATTAGTCAAAATAAATACTTAGTACCTAAAGAAATATGATTTATTACATATATAAAGGGAAAATATAGAAAATATCCAAATAATAGAACCAACCGTACAATATCTGTATATCAGAAAAGAAATTTCTTAGCCAAAACTAAGCAAGACTTAACAAAGGAGTGTTACTCCTTGTGTGCCAAACCTACAATAAGAATCCAACTAAATGGGACATGGTTCTCGACAACACCATCAATGTCCTCACACCTCTGATTGCTACCATCTTCATATGTTCTCACCATCCAATTTCTGCAAAGCATTCATGTGTTCTATAGACATGCGAAGGGCATATAAAAGAATAACTGAACCCCATAATATCGGATATGTAATCAGTATGCTGCAATAGATGAAAGAAAATAGTATAGCACTTGTAAATACCGAAATAGTCTAACATCATCTACTTAATCATGTAATACTGATTTCAGGACACAGGGTGTAAGATATTGCACGCAGACATCTCCTGATTATCAAATATGGGCAATGATAAGAAAGATTTATAGCTGGGACACATGACAGTAAGGGTAAATCTTAATTTAGAACTGCTGAGAATATATAATAATGTACTGTATCACTCGGAAAACCATGCATATTGGCTGAGTTCTACCCCGAATCCGTATTGGAATCTCAGTGTTTTTTCAGTCATATGAAATTGGCCGAACAACGATCAAAATCAATGATTGGCACCATCTTATGGATTAGTAGAAGGCTAGAAATTTTCACAACTAATGCAAGCATGCGAGAAAATTATCTTAGCTTTAGAAGGCTTGAGTTGTTGGCAAATAGCAGTAGATGATTCAATAGAAAATAGATCTTTTCAATATTATATATACCTTATTTATCTCAAGGGTAGAAACTCTGGTAATGTCAGGATTCATGAGCTGGTCAAGCTGCCGCTTCCCTCTCCAGATAAAGTACTCAATGTATACAAAGTTCCTGAGATCGATAGTTCTTGCACTCTCACGGAACTCTGCTGAGACAACAGACTCGATCATGTGGCGCTCCTTGAAAGACTTGAGCCGTGCTATCCGAAGGAATCCTCTGTATAATGCCAAGGCCTGCCTCTGGATATCAGATAACTTTGGATGGGGCGTCATTTCATCCTTGTGAAGCAATCATCGAGCCTAACAAAAAGAAAACTATCAAATTAGTTATCTCTCACTGATCTGCATACTTCTGCCGAGGAAAAAATGGCAACACCAAACTACTCAGTCACGGACTATTTTATTTAAAGCCCAGAGATAATTAACAAAACAGAACTGCTCTACCACCTAGCAAGCAAATCCAGACCAAATTGCCTCACAAAGGAAGATCTGGGTTAGGTCGGTCACAACTTAGAACATGCAAGAACATAAATTCGGAACATAAACACAATTTTGAATAATTGATGCTTTCTTGGAAGAAGGTACAGTACATCACAACCTGCATAAACCTTCAGTGCAAACAGTATAAGTGAGATTGTAGTTCTAGATAGAAAGGAAGCACGTGAGACAAACTGCAAACTAAAAAAGGATGTTGAACCGTTATATGGGCCTGGCCCATGAGAGAGTGAGAAGAGGTATAAGAAGGAAGAGGTATGCTGCCTGGGTGACCTAACAAAAACTGCAGGCACTCCCAGCCGCCAGCAAAAATGGAAGCCACTGAGGTTAGCTTCCCTCGATTCATCATGGTATCAGAGCATGGGTTGAAGGCGGCGGCGGCGGAGGTGCTGGCTGGCTGCTAGGATAGCTACCTGGAAGAGGAAAGAAGGAGGAGGAGGAGGTGGCTGTGCTGCGTGCTGCGGTGTGCGCGTGAGAAGGTAGGCGAGGTGGAAGCAGCTACTACCAGGAAGGGGCTCGAGCTGCCCTGCTGTTGCTGCTGCGTGCAGCTGCTGTGAGGAGAAGAAAACTGCAATAGGTACGGTTCTGCTAGGAAGGGAAGGAAAGGGATCTTGCTGCTAGGTGTAGCGGGTCAGGAAGATGGGTGATGCGAAAATCCTAGCTGAGGCTCTAGAGAAGCTCACGGTATTCCTCACTACCAAGACGGATGGATCTTCTTCTAGGGCCTTCATCTCTCAAGGGGAAGTGGCCCAGAAACTTGTGTTGGTGCCAACTGAGATTAAACTTGAGGGTTCATCCAACTATCTGAGTTGGTCGCGGAGGGTGATACTGATTGTGGAGCAGAAGGACCTGGAAGGCTATGTGCTTGGCACAGTTTGTGCTCCAGAAGACAAGACCGGTGCGGCATGGAAACAGTGGAAGGTCACCAACTCGCTCGTTGTGGGGTGGCTATTGAACTCTGCGATGCCACCCATAGCTCGCTCTGTGGAGGGGCTAACCACTGCTGCGGAGATGTGGAAGACTTTGTCTACTCATTACTCCGGTAAGGGCAATGTCATGCTCATTGCTCAGATTGATGGGAAGATTCATCGTCTTCGCCAAGGCGAAATGTCAGTAATGGCATATGTGGCAGAGCTGCAAGAGTTGTGGGCAGACCAGGATAATTGTGACCCTCTCGAACTCTATGATGCAGCTAGCATCGAGTCAGGGCACAGGTGGATGGCACGAAGGCGTGTGCTAAAACTTTTAGATGGTCTCGACCGACGTTTTGATGGCAGGAAGGCTTCCCTGATGCACCAAACGTCACTGCCTACTATTGACGAGGCTATTGCAGCAATGACTCAAGAGGAAGTGCGCCTATCTCTTGAGAAAACAGATGAGAAGGTTGTGCCTCCTCAGACGTTTACAGTTACTGAACGTAGGGAGTGAAAAGATACCAGGGACTGTTTTAGCTATGGGGAGCAAGGTCACTTGAAGTGGAACTGTCCAATTCGGGGCAGAGGTAGGGGATATTACAGAGGGGGAGGCAGCAGAACTTCTGGGGGTAGAGGTGGATACTCAGGAGGTCAGAATGCTAGAGGCAGAGGAGGATATTCAGGACACTCAGGGGGTCAGAAGGCACACATGGTAGTTGAAAAGGACAACGGGACGCCAAATGATACAACAGTAGATGCTGCCACCTATGGAGACTTTGCTCAATGGACCTCCACGAATGAAGGTAATTCTGAAAGGGCATCTCTTGCTGGAAATGAAATTGATACAGAATGGGTTCTAGACTCTGGTGCTTCTAAGCATGTTGCGGGTAAATTCTCCGTGTTTGAGTCTTACAATAAACATCCTCCTACTCATAAGGGTACCATTCAAACTGCTGATGGTACAAGACAGCCTGTGGCCGGGGTTGGCACAGTAAAGTGTACTCCCAACATCTTTCTATCCTCGGTTTTACATGTGCCGGTGTTTCCTGTCAATTTGGCATCTTTAAGTGCACTGATTGATCAAATTGACTGTAGTGTGACCTTTGACAAGTTCGATTGCTTGATTCAGGAGCGACAGACGAGGCAGATGGTTGGGACTGGCACCAGGCGTAGGGGCCTTTGGTACATGGACAAGGGTGTGCAACCGGAGTTGGTGTATGCTGCAACCATGGAGGACAAGGAGAAGCGTGCGATGATCCATCATTGTAGAATGGGGCATGTATCTTTCGATAAGATGAGTAGAATATTTCCTGAAGTTATGTGTGGAATAAGTAAGGACAAGTTATCATGTGATGCTTGCGAATATGCTAAACACACAAGAGCCTCATATGTGAGTAAGGGGCTGAGGAGTATATCTCCTTTTATGCGTATTCATTCGGATGTA
Source organism: Poa pratensis (assembly GCA_947311845.1). Classification (NCBI taxonomy): domain Eukaryota; kingdom Viridiplantae; phylum Streptophyta; class Magnoliopsida; order Poales; family Poaceae; genus Poa; species Poa pratensis. The sequence continues at coordinate 1,630,823 of CAMZMU010000063.1, forward strand.
TGGACATGTCAAGTGGTGTCAGCTAATGGAATGAAGTATTTTGTTACCTTCATTGACTGCTATTCTCGTATGACGTGGGTTTACTTGCGTATGTGAAGAATCAGTTTCAGGTGCAGGTGCAGGTGCAGGTGTTCAGAACTGACAATGGCACAGAGTATGTGAACACCAACTTTGGGGTCTTCTTGTCTGCCCAGGGAATTCTTCATCAAACATCTTGCCCAGATACTCCTCCACAAAACGGTGTGGCGGAGCGCAAGAATCGTCATGTTTTCGAAGCAGCTCGCTCGTTGATGTACACGATGAATGTTCCCAAGTTCTTGTGGAGTGAAGCAGTCATGACAGCCACATACTTGATCAACCGAACCCCTTCCAGGATACTAGGTATGAAATCCCATGTGAGCTGTTGTTTGGAGAAAATAAGTTTGTCGTTCCTCCGAAGTTATTTGGAAGTACTTGTTTTGTTCGGAATCATAGGACTTCTATTGGGAAGTTAGACCCATGGGCACTAAAATGTGTGTTTATGGGCTATTCATCGAGTCAGCAAGGGTATAATTGTTGGAGCCCCTCTGCAAAACGCATGTTTGTGAGTATGGATCTCACCTTCAGGGAATCTGAGCCATTCTATGGTGAACCGACTGATCTGAGTCTGTTATTTGCAGAACTTGACCACCTACACTCTGGTCATGAGGGGGAGAATGTTGTAGGCACTGATGAGGGTGATTCCGTGGGTGCTAACACTGATGAGGATGTTCAGGTTCAACCAACAATAGGCACAATTAAAATTGGTTCTCTCCAGGTTCCGGTTCCAGTTCGAGATCGTTGGCCGCAGAATCTCCGTGTGTACTCCAGACGGCAGCCACAAGTGCAGGGGGATATGAGCTTACCTGACGTTGTGGGACAGCAGACACAAGTGCAAGGGGAGCAGCAAGGCAGTGATGTTAGCTCAGGTGACAATGTGGTGCAGGGGGAGCTGCAAGGCAGTGATGCTAGCTCAGGTAACAATGTGGATCTTTCTATTGCCTTGAGGAAAGAACCACAAGCTAAGGCAGGAAAGCCTCCTGAAAATTACAGGGATGAGCAAGATACTATAGTGGCAAATAAGGCACTACAAAATATACGGGATGACCATGATATTGGAAACTTTGTGTCTTATGAGGCTTTGTCTCCTTCCTACAGAGCCTTTGTTGCCTCCCTCCAATCTTCGTCTGTCCCAAAGGATTGGAGGAGTGCAAAGTAAGATCCCAAGTGGCGTGCTGCAATGATAGAGGAGTTGGAAGCACTGAAGAAAAACAAGACGTGGGTGCTAACCACATTGCCGGCAGAGAAGAAAGTTGTGAGTTGCAAATGGATTTATACTGTGAAGCAAAATCCATAAGGGAAGGTAGAACGGTACAAGGCTAGATTGGTTGCTAGAGGGTTTAGTCAAACTTATGGAATTGACTATGATGAGACATTTGCACCAGTGGCAAGATGAACACAGTAAGGATATTGGTTTCCTGTGCTGCTAACTTTGGGTGGAAGTTACATCAACTAGATGTCAAGAATGCCTTTTTGCATGGTGATCTGAAGGAAGAAGTGTATATGGAGATACCACCAGGCTTTGGTACCTCGGAGACCACAGGGAAAGTATGTAGGCTGAAGAAGTCCTTGTATGGATTGAAACAATCACCAAGGGCATGGTTTGATAGGTTCAGACGTGCTATTTGTGGTATGGGGTATGGTCAATGTAATGGTGACTACACGGTGTTCTACAATCACTCTGATCGTAAAATCACAATTCTTGCAGTATATGTGGATGACATTTCATCACGGGCGATGATCAAGAAGAAATCAAGAGATTAAAGGAGTGCCTGAGTAAGGAGTTTGAAGTAAAAGATTTGGGCAACCTAAAATATTTTCTTTGCATAGAAGTGGCCCGTCAGAGAAGGGAATATCTCCGTGCCAACGAAAATACACCTTAGATCCTGAGTGACATGGGCATGATGGGATGTCGTGCAGCTCCCAACCCGATTGAACAAAATCATCAAGTGACAGCACAATCAGGTGAGCTGGTGAACAAGGAAGATTATCAAAAACTGGTTGGGAGGTTATTATATTTGTGTCACACTAAGCCTGACATTACATATGCCGTGGGCGTAGTGAGCAGATACATGCATGAACCTAGAAGTGGGCACCTTGATATAGTGCACAGAATTTTGAGTACCTAAAGGGGACTCCTGGAAAAGGGTTGTGGTTTGCAAAGAATGGACATCTTGATGTGGATGGCTATAGTGACTCAAGCTGGGCTGATTGTCAAGATGATAGAAGATCAACAGCAGGCTATTGTGTGTTTGCGGGAGAAAATTTAGTGTCTTGGAGAAGCAAGAAACAGTCTGTTGTGTCTAGATCAACAGCAGAAGCTGAGTATAGAGCCCTATCTCATGGGTTGAGTGAGATGCTCTAGGTAAAGCACTTTCTGGACGAATTGAAACTTCTGAGGAAGGGGCCCTTGCGAGTGTGGTGTTACAATCAATCAACTATAAGTATTGCAAATAATCCAGTTCAACATGACAGGACAAAGCATGTGGAAATTGATCGCTTCTTCATTAGGAGAAACTCGATGCTGGAATCATCAGTCTTAGTCATGTTAGCTCTCAACAGCAGTTTGCAGACTGCTTGACAAAGGGTTTGGGAACAAAGGAATGTAACTTGGTATGTGACAAGATGGGGTTGATTGACATCTACCATCCATCTTGACGGGGAGTGTTGAACCGTTATATGGGCCTGGCTCATGAGAGAGTGAGAAGAGGTATAAGAAGGAAGAGGTATGCTGCCTGGGTGACCAAACAAAAACTGCAGCCACTCCCAGCCGCCAGCAACAATGGAAGGCACTGAGGTTAGCTTCCCTCGATTCATCAAAGGATGTGTTGGTAAATGCCTGTAGCTGAATGTGGGTGCGCCCAAATGAAAATTAGTCCCAAACAATACCATAAAATGCGCAATTCAAATAGCTAACCAACCCCGACAAGTGCTACTACGTTCAAGAGTCAACAAATACTAACTGCAGTGTAATAATCAAATAAAAGTCAAAGTTGACTTGTTGGCAGATTTTTTGAGTCCTCATTACTTAGGTAGGTTGTCATGCATGTACCATTAGGAGTCTAGGTTGTCCAGCACTTCAACGATAGAAAGTATTTGTTAAGCCTGATTCTCAACCTCAGTGGATTGTTGTTAGCATAAGCCGTGAGCAGGCCCGGTGGCGACGGTGTCAGCGCCAGGTCGAGTCCGGGAGCCTGGGTCACGGCCGTGTGTACGTGTGCGTGCGTGAGTTGGTGTCAGCGCGAGGAGGAGTTGCATGCAGTAGGGTTGTTAGTTGCTTAGCTGGGTCATGGAGATATTCCAGGAAGTAGTTGACAGGCGTGGGGTTAGTGGCCGAGGTGGGCAGCGTCGTGTGTGTGCGCACCTGTGCTAACCCGGCTATAAATCCCACCCTGTACTGCTCGTTGTAAGCATCGGTGTGAGCCATGTAAATACAGAGGAAAAAGACTAGGGCGTTGGTGCGCCCGTGGCGGCGTTCGCCGCCGGAAAACTCTCTGTCTTGTGTGTTTTTCTTCTTCCACCTCCGTTCGAGCGATTGAGAGGGAGAGGGGAGGTAGCTAGGGCCTGTGTGGCAACAACAATTGTTGTGTACATATAAACTTCACTGGCTTTGAAAACTCAGATTGCATATGGTTACTGAATTAGAAGAAAATGACCATGCATCAGTCTATGCATCAACGACCATAAGCCCCAATATCTGCTATTCTGCTTCATCATTGTTAAGCACTATCTTCAGCGAGCATAAACAAGCATTTTTGTTTGAGATGTGAAAAGTGCAGAAGTAAGAAGTTGAATGTGTCTTGTAGCCTTGAAGCAGCAGCAAGCTTCAATATGATTGATTGATCACCACACTACAGTCTGCAATATCTAAACTTGCATGCGCATCTCGACAATCACGATTTTGTTGAAAAACACATGGAAGCAGAACATGCGTCGTAAAAGATAGGTAGCTAGATGTACTATACTCTTGGGTCTGAAGTGAATGCATGGACTCCTTGAGTCAGCAGATGTTGCAGCTAAATAAATGAAAATGACCATTTGATTTATATTCGACTCCTCGTTCAACAATATAAAACTACTTCTACTGAAAACAAATAAGATTTACAAATCTATTTTACAAACTGTGGTTCTAAATGCATAGCAAGGACTAAGTTAGGTAGATACAGCCATGAATATGTTTGATTTTACAGAACACCAAGTTCAAATGGTCACTTTTATCACAGAAAATGGCAAACCGAAAATTCAATTCTCCCACACTTTCCTTACAAATAAGCAAGGGCATCAGGTTGACATTCGATTCGAGCTGTGCAGGTCAAGAACAAATACTGAAAAACATTAACGGTAGCATTGTAACTTTCAAGTCAAGAACGGTACTGAAAATTCCTATACCAAACATGTCGGCAACATCAGCAATATTACCGTGGAAGATGATGGTGTACTCCAGGGCGAGGACCGCACCGCAGCTCGCGAGCGTGACCGCGACCTTCGGTGAAACCGTGACGTCCGACGGCAACTAGCCTTCCCTCAGCAGCGGCACCCTCGACATCCCTCCTCGGGGGTCCATCCTTTAACTTCCGGCGCAGGCGAGGCGTCCTCAAGGCGACGGGCAGCCCTCCAACGCAGCGGCTGTGTCGCCAGCTGTTACTCGTAGGCATCCTCGGACGTGATGCAACGGTGGTTCAGGATAGCGAGGAGAGGAATAGCCGGGGCTTTGAGGGACGACCAGACGTGGCGGCGACGTGAGTTTGAGGAAGAGGGATTGCATTCCGCGGTGGTGCTAGGCGGCGGCTGACGGTGGTGGGGCGAACCCTAGCCCCGCGCTCGCCTGCTAGGAAAAGGATGAGGGCAAATTGGGCCGCTGATTGATCGTGTAATTATTGCCGACTGATTGTGTAACTAATTGATTGTGTGAATTAGTGTGAGGGGGCGCGGGGTTTTTTTGACGGAAAAAATCATTGCAGGCGACGTGATGCGGGAGAAAAATGGAGGCTGGACGAAGGAACAAATTGTTTCTTTTAGATAGTAGAGATAGAGATAGAAATAGAGATAAGTAAGATGTATTTTAAAACAATCGATACGTGCAACCTCACCGGTGGGATTAGACAACGGAAAATAGGGTTAAACAGCAGGACAAAAAAAACTAGAGCTAGAAAAATTATACTTGCCGTTCACACGCTGGGCCGGTTCCATTCTGTAGAATGGAACGGCTCCATTCCATTGCATCATATTCTCAAACCAAACACACCCTAATGAACCGTTCATCCCATTCCCGCGACGCCAGCCCCTGACGCGAGTCGCACGCCGCTGCTCTGTCAAACCCTTCCCCGTTCCTTCCTCTTTGCTCTGCTCACCGGCTCCTGATGCTGATGCGATGAGAGCGGTATGGCTGTTGATCTAGCCATTCCTCGTGACAACCGGTGCCAGATCCACCGCCACGCCTTCCACTCGGTGCAACCTCGCCGCTTCTGCCCACGACCTGTTCGACGGAATGTCCGTGGGGGAGTAGCACTCGATCTTGTCCATGGGGGAGCGATGGCAACCGTGGCCGAGCAGACGGAGGTTCTTCCGGAGACGGCCATGGAGTTCCCACGAGCTTGCTGCCCAAGTGGAGCGCAGGCCAGGCCAGTGCGCCTGTGACGCCGACTACATGCTCGACGGAATGCCCCTGCGGTGAGTAGACGGGTGTCTCGTGTACAAGGAGAAACAGCTAGCCATGTAGTATCTCTAGAGTATTATTATCATGAGAGCTGCACCTTCGTGCAGATTGTCAAAGAACATCTTGGGCTGGTCCTTACACCTGCGGTAGTCGTGAATGAGCTTAACCTGGTGCACGTACATGAGTAACATGACTCAATGATTGTGCCATTCCGAAGCACCGTTGGAACATTGTAAGGTAATCACACTTACCCTGCTGCCCAAGTACTCACAGTAGCATATGTTGTTCATCAAGATCTTTATTCTCGAGACATGATGTTTGTCTCCAGGTACATCAGCTATGCACCATTGGAGCAAGCAACGACATCATCTCCTATCTGACGTGTTTAGCTTAGTACCACGCCGACGCCCATATAGAGATGTTGGTGGGCCAGTGACGAGGTGTGGACTCGGCAAATCCCTGGTTTATGTACCCCGGGTTGATTGAAGGGGAGAGAGATGAGCGCTGGTGATCACGACGGCTGACAAGTAAGGCGTTTACCCAGGTTCAGGCTCCCGGAGGATAATACCTTACTTCCTGCTTGTCTGGTATTGAATGGCGAGTTGTGGCTACAATGGCGAGATGGCAATCTCGCTAGGGTTTGTGATGGCGGCTATGAGCGTACCCTAAACGAAGGACTCTCCTAGCCTTTATATGGTAGGCTAGGTCTCAGGTGAACGGTGCCGATGGCGCTTACAAGCATAGCTGGGGTCACATGACCTAGCGTCGACTATCTTGGGCCGCACGTCGTCCTCCTTGGGCCTTCCTTGGGCCTCGTCATAAGGCTGATGGGCTTGGCGTGACCCAGGTATCCCCACCGTGGGGTAGTCGAAGAGTGACCCCACGACAGGAGCCCCCGAGTGCTTAGTCGAATCGTAGAGTCGGGTAAAGGACTCCTTCCTCCTGGGCACGCCGTCGGGTTCCTGAAAGGAGCAAGTAAAATTTAATCGACTCCGGCGTTCAGGACTTATGGAGGATTCCTTAGTCGAAACGTCGACTGCTGGGTAAAATACTGTGAGTACAGCCTTAGTCGGTGATTTTTCGACTGCTATTGTTCTGAGTCACTCGGGAGCGCGAACAGCGCTCCGATGGGAGTAGCCCCCGAGATTGAGCTGAATTGCTTGCAATTGAGGTTAAACTCAATTTTTCTTCAGTCGAAAAGCTCGCTCCCGATGGGAGTAAAGAAGGGACTCGACATGCTGGAGTCGCGACTGGCTTTGCGTGACTTACTGTGTATTCGGCCGGTTTGGCTTACTGCACAAGTTTCTTCAGCTCTTGGAGCTTACTGATTCTTCTTGCACTCGAATGAACTGTTCGAGTTTATTCGGCTCTTAGAGCTTACTGATTATTTTTGCACTCGAATGAATTGCTCGAGTTCTCGATCAGCCCATTGGTTTACTTGCTACGCCTGCGCAGTTGACGTCAGCGCTGACGTTTTTTGGCTCACTCTGTGTCCGATGGGACATGACAGTGCGGTCCCACTGTCAGTATTGACTGGAGACAGCTGTTGCCGCTTTATACTGACCGTTGGGCGCGAAAATTTCGCGGTGTGATGATGGCGGCTTGATTCCCGCGCGTAGTGGGCGGCATGGCCGGCGACGGTTGCTATCTCCGCGCGAACGTGGACAGCCAGATGACGTTGTGGAGTGCGGTTTCGCTGAGGACGGCCTGGATTAACTGGCCACGCGGTATATATTTTTTACCGCGGCGGCGAACAGTTCATTCCATCCCCATTCTGCCATCGTCTCCGCTGCTTTCTCTCCGCCATTGTTGCTCCTCTGCCAGTTTCTTTTCTCCACCTCCATGAGCAAGGCCGCGATGAAGAGGGGGATGCTGCTGCTGGCGCCGTCGCCGCCGCCGAGGCGAGGGTGATGAAGAAGCCCGACGGCGATGGGTCAAATCGTCGGTGAAGAAGGCTGACCTCGAGGCCCTCCGCGCGCAGGGGCTGCTGCCGCCGGCAGATAAGGCGACGGTGCGCGCTCCTGGGAAAGAGGTATTCCCCGCTCCTCGCGAGGGGGAACTCGTGTGCTTCGTGGATTTCCTTCCGGGGGTTTCGGCTTCCCCCTCCACGATTTCGTCCGGTCTCTTGTATGCTTATGGGATTCAGATCCACGATCTGACTCCCAATAGCGTCTTGAGCATCACGAGCTATTTCGTGCTCTGCGAGTGCTTCCTGGGAATCGCACCCAACTGGCTGCTGTGGAAGTCGCTATTCCTCGTGAGGAGGAACGTGGGGAAGAGCAAGCAGGTGTATCCAGTCGGCGGCTTTGGCATCCAGGTGCGTGGCGACACCTCCTACTTTCAAATGAAATCCGACTCCGTCCAGGGCTGGCGGAAGAAGTGGTTCTACATCAGGTGCGACCAAGAAGGGCTTCCCGACTTCGCGGCTGATCGCGAGTTGCGGAGACGAACGCGTGGGCGCACCCGCTGTCGAAGGAGGACAGGGAGGCGACTCAGCCCTTACTGACGCTTCTTCGTGGCCTTCTGAAAAGTCTCGGGCGCGAGACAGGTAGAATTCACCTCATCGCCACCTTCTTCAGGCTTCGGGTGCAGCCGCTCCGCACTCGCGTCCACCCAATGTGGGCGCGTGAGGATGTTGGCGATGAGCTCGATGATGACGCGGTCGAGTCGAAGGTGAGGAGCATCACTAGTCTCCGAGCCGCTGACCCGTGCAATGTCAAGTGCTCAGTCGAGCCATATGGCCTAATTCACGGTGGGCATAAAACCCGAAACCCGAAGCCCGAACCCGAATAACCCGAGCCCGAACCCGAACGACCTGAACCCGACCAACCCGAACGCTGCAACGGGTAACAGATTTCAAAACCCGAATTTAGTTCGGGAAATTCGGGTTAGAAGCCACGGAACCCGAATTGCCCGATTAACCCGAACTTTGTTCGAAAGCCAACAAAAATCCGCGAGTGTGTGAGGCCCAGCCAAAAACTTGACCCCAAACTAACTTAGGTTTTCTACATCTCCCTGATTCGGTGATTCCCCATGTCCCCGTCCCCTTCCAGGGCTGGTAGCCGCCAGGGCCCAGCGCCACACCGCAGTCCTCACCCCACCGCCGCGCGCCGCCGATCCGCCGCCGTTCAAGCCAGAGCCCACTGCCCGTCGCCCCGTCCGGCTCTGCTCCCTACTGCCCCGACGCAACGCGACGACGACCAAGGCGCTCTCCTACCGGATCTTGCTCGCCGTCCTCGCGTTCCTCTTCCTCGCGGCCCTCTTCTCTGCGCCCTCCGGCTCCATCTGGTCCCGCTTCGTGAGTTCCCGGCCACCTCATTCTTCCAATGCCAGAAGGAGGGGATCACGCTGCACTGCCCTCAGGTGAAGTGCTCTTGATCTCAGCAAGCATTTTGGTAACTCGTGTTTGTGTGAGAAACTTTTGTTCTGAATTTTTGATGATTTCAATTGTGTTGGGTGCAGACGAAGGAACCCCTCTCGCACGCCGGTTCTCCCACAGCTAGCCTGCCCGGAGCTGCTCCTTCCGTCGTCCACCAGAGTTGCTCCTGCCTTCCTCCGTTCCTCGACCTGCTCCTGCTGCTCGTGCCACAGGTCTTCTATCCCGCCGGCCGCAGCTGGCTCTTTCTTCTCCGCGTGTGTACATCCTCGCCGACTCCTACCTGCTCTGCATTTCTAATTCGGGTAAATCGGGAAAACCGAACCCGAACCCGAAATGACGGGTACCCGAATTGTCGGGTTATTGATTTTTTGACACAATTTCGGGTGTCATTTCTCAAAACCCGAACTTCTTAAAACCCGAATTACCCGACCCGATTTGTTCGGGTAACCGAACGCCCACCGTGAGGCCTAATAATCCTGTGCCTGAGGTGAGCTTCGTTTGCCTTGTCTTGTATCTTCTTCTGTCGAATCTTCTTGCCTGACTCGAATGCTTCATTTGCTGACAGGGTCGTTCGAGCTATGTCAGTCTTCCTCCGTTGATGGAGAATAGGCTTCATGAAGAGGCAGAGTTCCCTGAGGACGAGGTTGATGACGATGAAGTTCCCTCCGCCACCTTCCGAGTGAAGAGTTGGAGGAGGGTGATGAAGATGAGGAGCCGCTGCGGAAGCGGCAGAGGCGAAAGAGTAGCGACTCTGGTTCTGCTTCGTCGCCTGTGAAGGAGGCGGGTGTGAACGAGGAAGAGACGAGCGAGTCGTCTTCGGGCGCTAGGCGCACGAGTGACCTGGCTGAGCCTTTGGTCGTGCCTCCCCTCGGCTCTGCACCGCCGACTGAGTTTGCGAGGATGGCCTCCGTCTCCCTGGGAAGTGAAGATGACGTCGATGTCGCCAGGTTAGTCGCGTAACCATTGCCTCGTTTTTGTCGGGTGTGCTTTTTCACTCGCGAGTCCTTGAATTGAGTTGTCTTGTCACAGCGACCGTACTGGCGCTGTTGTTTCTTCCCCTCGTGAGATGGAGCACACTTCTGCTCCCATGATAGAGCAGACTGCGAAGACGACTGGAGAAGAGGCTCTGGCGGGTGACGCTTTGGCCTTGAAGGCTTCGACTTCCTCCGTGCCAGAGAAAGCTGCTGATGCGAGACTCCGGTTGACGCTGGGCTGCTTGAGCATGTAAGTGTCCTTCGAGTCGTTCTGCAAAATCTGTATCGGGTGCGCGAACAGCGCTCCCGATGGGAGTAGCCCCGAAGATGTGCGTGACTAGAATAGTCGGGCGCAGATTGATGTCTTGTGTTTCCTGCAGCCATTTTATCGCCAGCAGATGGAGGGAGCCGCAGCCTTCGTTCGCATGGAGCAGGAGAGGGATCAGCTCCGCATTGCCTGGAGCAAGCGAATAGTGAGTGTGAACCCTTGTGTTCGAGGGGTGCTTCGACTGCCTTTATTGCTAACTTTGCTCCGTTGATCCACAGGTGAAAAGGAGAGCACGAAGAAGCGGGTCGCGGAGCTGGAGAAGTTGCTGGGTGAAGCCCAAGAGCGTGAACAGCTCGGGATGATCTGGAGAAGACCCAGGTCGACCGCTTGCTCGCACTCGCAGATGTTGTTGGAAGTAAGTATTTCAGCTCAGTGCCTACTTTGTCTTTTGCCGACTTCGGATGTCTTATGGGCGTGGATTTCTGTTGATCAGAGACTTGCGGGGGTGCTCCTCCAGAAGGGTCCTCCAGCGAGAATGTCGACTTGGCGAAGGCTGTTGGCTTCATGGACCGCGTCTGCGCGTATGCTTCGGCGGCACTGCAGAAGTCGACAGGCGCCTTGGCGACTGTGCACCAGAGCATCTTCCCCAGCAAGCCACCGCCAGTTGCTGTTGACGCGCTTGCGGCTCCGTTCAAAGGCAACACGACCACCTTGGCGGACTACACGCGTGCGCAGACGGTACGCGGCTCCGAGCTCACTTTCCAGCTACTTCTTGGTCACCAAGTCGTAGGTGATTTTGAGAAGGTTGTCAGCGACTTCCCTCGGAAGCCTGATGGCAGGACCGCGTCCCTTAGCGGTGTGAAGGCGCAGGCGAGTCAGCTGGCTGCGAAGTTGGTCGCCACCTTCGAGAAGAGGATTGCCAAAGCTGCAGAGTTGGCCGCAGGAAGAGCCGTTCCCAGTCGGAGTCTGTGATGTAGACTCCGTTCTTTTAGGATTCTTCTGTTTTTCGTTCTTGTCTGTAATGAAATATAGTTTGCGGGTCTTCTGGCCGCGAACATGCTGATGTTGAAATGTGAATTTGTGTCTTCGAGTCTTCTTTCATATCTAAACTTGATGAATGTGTTCTTTTCTTTGCTTGACGTTGTCGAACTTGGCAGTCTGAGATGGGCGAAGCTCCTGGGGTCGCTGGAACGACTGGTGCGGGCGACGAGGAGGACACCTCTTCGACTGCACCCGCTCGTCGTCGTCGAGCTCCTCCAGCTCCTGCGCGAAGCGTGAATGATCAACGAGTGATCACCTTCATGAGGAACAAGGTTGTTGAGCTCGAGTCGAAGTTGAAGAGCGCGGAGTTGGAGTTGGAGCGCTTGAGGTCGCGGCCCGTTGCCGTTCTCCCAGCGAGAGGAGTTTCTGCTAGGCGAGATAGACTTGATCAGTCGGCAGCTGCAATGTTAGTTTTCTAGCACCGTGCTTCGACTTTTTATCCTTTTACTGTTCTTAGCTTCGGGTCTTGATGCAGATGTGAATTCTGACTGGAAGGCCGAGCAAAGTCGAGCAGACGAGCGGGTGGAGAAAGAAGCCGCCGGTGACTCACCCGAAGCGCGTCATTTTTGGTCAAATAAATCCAGAGGCAGCGTACTGCTCGAATGTTGGATCGCACCTGGCGGGCTGCTGTGCTCTTGGAAGGTTGCAGAAAAACCCTCTGGCAGATCAACAGGGTGTACTTCCGCACAACGAGCAGCCTAATGGACTGGCTGCGCTGCTGGAGAGGTTCCGTGAAGGCAGTGCGTTGAAGGAAGTCGTGCACACTCAACTTGTTGCCGAGGCAAACGTGGCACTGGCGTACGTTCGAATGCACCGGCCTAATCTTCCACTGTACAAGGTGCTTGACGGCTTGCCTGGAGAGGGTGACTACGCCGATACTCTTGCGGCTGCGCGTCAGATGTTCAGCAGGTCCAGAGATTTAGTGAGCACCTTGTAGGGCCACTCGATGCGCCAAAGGGCGAGCCTGTAGAATAAGAGTAGTAGACTGCTGTTGTATAGCGTTAGCTTGTAAAAGCAATTTTTCCAAGTGGAAATATCAGTGTATGTATGCCGAGGTGGGGGTAGCCCCCGAGTGAGTAAATTGTATCTTGTAGACTTCTGTAAACCTGTGTGGCGCAGCCCCCGAGCGGATCGAGTGCGGCCTAGGATTTTGAATTAGACATGTGCGGCGCAGCCCCCGAGTGCTTCGAGTGCGGCCGAGGTGTGTCGAGTCAGACCTGTGTGGCGCAGCCCCCGAGTGCGTGGGTGCGGCCTAGATTTTGACTTGGACCTGTGTGGCGCAGCCCCCGGTGCTTCGGGTGGTGACCTAGGCTTTTTGGACCTGTATGGCGCAGCCCCCGAGTGCGTCGGGTGCGGACTAGGTTTGATTTAGACCTGTGCGCGCAGCCCCGAGTGCTTCGGGTGACGGCCAAGGTTTTGCGAGTGAGACCTGTATGGCGCAGCCCCCGAGTGCGTCGGGTGGCGACCTAGGTTTTCGAGTTGGACCTGTATGGCGCAGCCCCCGAGTGCGTCGGGTGCGGCCTAGGTTTGACTTAGACCTGTGCGGCGCAGCCCCCGAGTGTTCGGGTGACGGCCTAGGATTTTGCGAGTTAGACCTGTATGGCGCAGCCCCGAGTGCGTCGGGTGGCGCCTAGGTTTTCGAGTTGGACCTGTATGGCGCAGCCCCCGAGTGCGTCGGGTGCGGCCTAGGTTTGACTTAGACCTGTGCGGCGCAGCCCCCGAGTGCTTCGGGTGACGGCCTAGGATTTTCGAGTTGGACCTGTATGGCGCAGCCCCGAGTGCTTCGGGTGCGGCCTAGGTTTGACTTGGACCTGTATGGCGCAGCCCCCGAGTGCTCGGGTGCGGCCTTTGAGTTGACCTGTGGCGCAGCCCCCGAGTGCTTCGGGGCGGCCTAGGATTTCGACTTGGACCTGTATGGCGCAGCCCCCGAGTGCGTCGGGTGACGGCCTAGGTTTATGTTGCTTTTTGACTAAAAAAGTAAAGGGGAGAGCTTGTTCCAAAATCACTTCATTGATTTTTGCGAGCAGGCCGCCTCATTAAAACCCTTCCAGTCCCCTCAGGTACCCTGGTAAGGGAAAGAGTGCGTCTGGAACCTGCCGCCTCTTGACATAGTACACTTTGTTACAAGGGGGAGTCGATTAGGCGTAGAAGCGGCGCAGTTGCGCAACGTTCCACGGGTTGTTGCAGACTGTCCCCGTCTTCGAGTCCTTCAGGCGGTAAGCTCCGCCGCCGATTGCCTCTGTCACGATGTATGGACCCTCCCACGGGGAGGCTAGTTTGTGCACCTTCTTCTGTTTGAGGCGGAGGACAAGGTCGCCAGGGACGAACGCTCTGGGCCGCAGTCGCCGCCCGTGGTAGTTGCGTAAGTCTTGCTGATACAACGCGTGGGTAAGGGCGATGTCGCGTGCTTCGTCCAGGGTATCCATGTCGTCCTCGAGTGCTTCTTCTGCGTCGGACTCGTCGTAGCCACCACTCGGGGCGCGTCGAACTTGATGTCGCAGGCATGACTGCTTCTGCGCCGTAGACCATGAAGAATGGCGTGTACTGAGTGGATCTGTTTGGCGTAGTGCGCAGACTCCACAGCACAGATGGCAGCTCTTCAACCCAGGCGCCTGCAGCGCGCCTCAATGGTACTCGCAGGCGCTTCTTGATGCCCTTGCAGACTAAGCCATTGGCCTTTTCGACCTGTCCGTTGGACTGCGGGTGCGAGACAGATGCGTAGTTGAGCTTGATGCCTTGCTCGGAGCAGAAGTCCTTGAACTCTTCGGCTGTGAAGTTCGTGCCGTTGTCGGTGATGATGCTGTGTGGCACTCCAAACCTGAAGATGATCGACCTGATGAAGTTAACTGCCGAGGAGGCAGTCGAACTTGTAATAGGCACGGCTTCGATCCACTTCGTGAACTTGTCGACTGCCACCAAGAGATGCGTGTGTCCTCCCGGCGAGGACTTCTTGAGTGGACCCACCATGTCGAGCCCCCATTGAGCGAAGGGCCAGGCGAGTGGAATGGTCTTTAGTGCTGATGCTGGTGCGTGCGGCTTGTTGGCGAACTCCTGGCAGCCGAGACATTTCCTCACGAGTTCTTCTGCGTCTTGCATTGCGGTGGGCCAGTAGAACCCGGCTCGTAAGGCTTTGGCCACTAAGGCTCGACTGCTGGCGTGGTGCCCGCAGATGCCAGCGTGGATCTCGAGTAAGATGGCTTGACCGTCGACTGGGTCGATGCACCTTTGGAGGACTCCCGAGATGCTTCGCTTGTAGAGCTCCCCGTTGATGACGGTGAAGCCCTTGGAGCGGCGGATGACGCGCTTGGCTTCGACTGGGTTTGTTGGCACCCTCTGCTGCAGTATGTAAGCCAGGTATGGGCTCGTCCATGTGGGCTCGATCAGCATACCTCCATAGGCTCCTTCTCCGTGCTGGGCGGGTCGGCGGTGCTCGTTGTCGATGTAGAGGATCCGGCGCGGGCCGGAGCTTGACGGAGCGTTGCGTGATGCACTCGAGGAAGACTCCGGGTGGCACCGGCGCTTTGTTTGAGCCCAGGTTGGCGAGGGTGTCGGCTTCCTCGTTGCTCTCGCGGCCGACGTGCCGCAGCTCGCAGCCGTCGAAGGTACCTTCCAGCTGGTTGTACAGGTCCCTGTAGGCGATCATGTTGTCGGCGATGGCGTCACATTGCTTCATGGTTTGTTGCACGACGAGGTAGGAGTCTCCGTAGATCATGAGGTGAGTGGCGCCGCAGTTCTTGGCCATCCGCATGCCGTGGATCAGGGCCTCGTACTCTGCCTCGTTGTTGGAGGGCGTTGGGAAGTTCATCTGCAGCACGTACCTCAGCTTGTCGCCTTTGGGTGAGATGAGGACGACTCCCGCCCCTGCTGATCTGAACTTCTTGGAGCCGTCGAAGTACATTGTCCATGCGTTGGACAGGTCGGGTACGTCTGGTAGCTGGGCCTCTATCCACTCGGTGGTGAACTCTGGAAGCACCTGGGCCTTGATTGACTTCGGGTGCGCGTACTTCAGCCCCCAGGGCCCTAGCTCAACAACCCACTTGGCGACTCGTCGTCGCGGCTTGGTTGGTGAGGATGTCGGAGAGCCCGGAGGAGCTTACTACCGTGATGGAGTGCTCGGAGAAGTAGTGGACGACCTTCCTTGATGTCATGAAGACTCCGTATGCTAGCTTCTGGTAGTGGGTACCGCTGCTTGGACAAGGTTAGCACCTCACTGAGGTAGTAGACGGGTCGCTGAACAGGGTAACTGTGTCCTTCTTCTTCTCGTTCGACTACGAGTACCGTGCTGACCACCCTGTTCGTGGCTGACACGTAGAGGTATAGCGGCTCGTTCTCCAGTGGCGCCACCAGTACTGGGGAAGTCGTGAGTGTTTTCTTGAGTTGGTCGAACGCGACTTGCGCTTCTTCTGTCCACTCGAACTTGTCTGTCTTTTTCATCAGTTGGTAGAAAGGCAGGGCCTTTTCTCCCAACTTACTTATGAACCGGCTGAGAGCTGCGACTCGGCCGGCTAGGCGTTGCACCTCATGAAGCTTGGTCGGTGCTGGCATTGCGAGTATGTTTTGCACCTTCTCAGGGTTGGCTTCGATTCCTCTTGCAGAGACGAGGTACCCGAGCAGTTCTCCGGCTGGCACGCCGAAGACACACTTGTCCGGGTTCAGCTTGATCTGATACTCGTTGAGGGCGGCGAAGACCTTGCGGAGGTCGGCGATGAGAGTGTCCTCCGTTCGAGTGGTGACGACTATGTCGTCGACGTATACTTGGACGATCTCTCCGATTAGCCCCTTTAGGCAGGCTTGCATTGTGCGCTGGTACGTGGCTCCAGCGTTCTTCAACCCGAAGGGCATCGTCTGGTAGCAGAAGACGCCATGGGGTGTGATGAATGCAGTCTTCTCTTCATCGTCGACGTTCATCCTGATCTGCTGGTACCCTGAGTAGGCGTCCAGGAAGGATAGGCGTGCGCAGCCTGCAGTCGAGTCGATGATCTGATCTATCCCGGGAGCGGGAAATGGTCTTTGGGGCAGCATTTGTTGAGGGCGGTGAAGTCGACGCACATGCGGAGTTTCTTCGTCTTCTTCTCCACCAGGACTGGGTTCGCTACCCAGTCCGAGTCCTTGATCTCTCGGATGAATTTAGCGTGGAGCAGTCGATCGATCTCCTTGCTTATTTCGTCTCGTTTGGGTCCTGAGAAGCGTCGCATGGTCTGCTTGACGGGTTTGGCGTCCTTGTGGACGCGTAAAGAGTGCTCGGCGAGGTTCCTGGGTATGCCTGGCATGTCAGAAGGTTGCCAGGCGAAGATCTCCCAGTTCTCACGTAGAAACTCGACGAGCGCGCTTTCCTATGCGATAGGCAGCTCGACGACACTTTGACTGTCTTGTTTGCGTCCGTCGGGTGGACCTGATGAGTTGTCGTGTCGTCAGTCGTGTTGAAGGCGGCGTCCTTGGCTTGCTTCTTGCGTGGGAAGATGGTTTTGTCGTTGTCGACTGCCATCGCCTCGAAGTGCTCTCCATTCCGAAGAACTCGGAGATCTTGCTGAACTCGCGGTCGCAGCTGTTGGAGCGGTCGAAGTCGCCGTGCACCGTGATGACCCTTGGGCCCAGGCATCTTGAGCATGAGGTAGGCGTAGTGAGGTACCGCCATGAATCTGGCAAAGGTTGGGCGCCCGAGTATCGCGTGGTACTGCGACTTCCAGTCGACTACCTCGAAGTCGATCGACTCCCTCTTGAAGTTTTCGGGTGTGCCGAAGATGACGTCGAGTGTGATCGTTCCCATGGGCGTGACTGCTTGCCCTGGTACTATGCCATGGAAGGTGGTCTCTGATGCCGCCAAGTTTGTCGTTGGCCTGTTTATCCTTCTGAGGGTGTCGGCAAAGATGATGTTGATGCCGCTGCCTCCGTCCATGAACACCTTTTTCAGGGTGTAATCTCCGATCAGAGCTTCGACTACCAGAGCGGCGTGCCCGGGTCGTGGTACTGCAGGCGGGTGATCTGCTCTCAGGTAGTCGGGTACTGCAGGTGGACAGGTGATGGCCTGGAAAACTTGGCGAGTGATGATCTTCTGGGTCCTGTTTGAGGGGCGCCCCTTCTGTATCATGTTGAGTTGTCCGCGTGCGCTGGATATGCGTCCTGGACCGGTGGGGCATCTTGCTGCGGCTGTTGCTGCTGCTGCAGAAAGGCTCCCGCCGCCTGTGCTGGATTAGCGACTGCGGGTGCGGGTGCTGCCTGGATGGCCAGCTGCGCGGCTGGCTGCGCTGCGGGTGCTGGAGTGACTATCTTCTGCATGGCTTCGTATATTTGCGTGCCTTTCGACAGTCCTTCAACAGGTGGTTGGATCCCCACTTGCCCGTTTCCGGGTTCCTGAACATGTGGTGCCTGCAGGGTTGTTCCAGCTCTTCCGCTGGGCTTAGTGTGCGTTTCTGCCACTCGCGTTTATGGCCTCCGTCGCTGCGGTAGCTGCTGCCGCCGCTTCGGTTGTACTGCCCTGGCTGTATTGGCGACTCTGGTCACCGCCGCTTCGACTGTACTGTGCATGGCTGTATTGGCGACTGCTGTCGCGCGCTTCATCCTCACGGGGGGTTTGGAATCCCGCCGCTACTAGCTCGATTGAGTCGTTGCCGTTGTAACGCGGCTTCTTCTTGTGGCGTCCTTCTCGCCAGTTGCTTGGTCCGGCTTCGTCCTTCGGGGAGTAGTGTGAACTATTGCGGACCGAGTCCTCTCCGTCTGCCCACTGGTTTGCTATCTTCATGACCTCGATCATGTTTTTCGGCCGGAGCCTACCAAACTCCTCGCGGAGGTCGCGGCGGGAGACGCCGTGCATGAAGGCATCCATCACTCGGTCCTCCGAGGCGGTCTCCATGGTGTTGCGGAGCAAGGTCCAACGCTGGATGTATGACCGGAGCGGCTCGTCTCGTCCTTGCTTGCATGCTTGTAGCTCGACGAACGTCGTCGGTCTCGAGTACGTCCCCAGGAAGGATTTAACGAAGGCCTCCGCGAACTCGTCCCACGTCCTGAAGGCGTTCTTGGGTTGAGTGTTGAGCCACCCGCGTGCAGAGCCCGTGAGCATCAGCTGGATGTACTGCATGGCCGTAGTCGAAGTACCGCCCTGGCAGCTGCAGGCTATGAGGTAGTCTTCTAGCCAGAGTCTCGGGTCCTGCTTCCCGTCGTACTTGACTGCTTCTGCCGTGAGCTTGAAGCCCTTGGGCATTCTTGTGTCGCGTATGTTGAAGCTGAAGCATGCGGCGCCGCACGGCTCGTAGTCGCCGTCGTTGCGGTCGTAGTCGAAGTTGGACGTGCTGACCGGCCGCTGGGTGCGGCTGCGGTCTACCGTCCTTTGTGTGATGACGTTGCGGAGGTCTTCACCTGGCTGCGGTTGTCGCAGTTGTCTTGCCGCCGGGGCTGCGAGTGCTGCGGGCTCGTGGTCGCGGCGATCTCGATCTTCTCGCGTTTTTCTGTCGGCGCCTTGTTTATCAGTGCGTCTTCGAGTGCCTTGATAGACATGATCTGCTGCTTGTGGAGGAGAGCGCGCGAGTCGCCCTCAGGCGGCTGTGTCAGCCGCAGGTATGTTTCGACTGCCATGAGTGCGGCTCCGGGTGTTTGGGGACGGGTATCCCGTCTGCGTCTTCTATGTATGATGACTCGAGGTTGCGGGTGACTCTAGCGCGGTCGGCCTCCGTCATCAGGGGCACGCGGGCTCTGTGGCGCCTTGCTCCTTGTGAGACCTCTGTTGAGGCAGTGAACGAGTAAGCGGCCCTCCTGGCGCTCGACGCGTCAGCCTCCTCCTTGCGTCGGAGGAGCTCGGCCTTCTCTGCGCGGAGTCGTTCGTCCTTCCGTAGCAGGTACTGGACCGCCATAAGGTCCTCCCGGGGTGCATCCGGTGGGGGGTACGTGCCGTCCTCGACGTGCTTCAGGGCTTTGATTGCCATGTCGCGGGTGATGGTGAGTCGCGTCACCTGGTCCGGCATGACCACCTCCAGTGGGTATGCGGGTTCGTCGTCGTTGCCCTGCGGCCTCTGGCCGATCATGAAGACTTGCGCGGGGTAGATCTGGGCAGTGGGACGGGTGCTGCCACTGCTGCTTCCTTCGTCCGAGCCGTGCTCGGAGCTGAAAATGGGTGCGACGTGGTGGACACACAGTCGCCGCCGAGGCTCCTTCCCTGGAGTTTCGCGATCTTCGCCGCGGACGTGAGGAGTGATGTCGCTGTCGTCGACGCGGGCGCGATTGGCTTGTTGACGATCTTGTAAGTCGATGGAGACGCGAGTGGCGCGGTATAGAACGACGCGACCTTCGTCGCGCGCGAAGGTGTGGTCGACGTAGTCGAAGTTGACGTAGATCTTGGCCTTGCCAGCGACGCGATCGAGGTAGTCGAAGTAGACTCGATCCGCGCGGTGGTCGACGAGGTGGTCGATGTAGTCGTAGCCGATGCGATCTCCGTGACAGCCGGAGACGCTGATGGCGCGGCCGTGTTGGGCGCGATCTCTGCCGCAGCGGAGGCGGTCGGAGTAGTCGAGGCGGATGCGATCTTCTCAGCAGTCGAAGATGCTGTCGCCGCAGTCGCAGCAGATGCGATCTCCGCAGCAGGTGGGGGCGTGGTTGGGGCAGTCGCGGCAGATGCGGGTGCCACCACCGTGCGCGGTGCGATCACCGTGGATCTGAGTACTCCACAGCTGTCTACGAAGTAGTGCATGGTACCGAATGTGAGGCACATACCTACATGCAGATCGGCGTACACCGAGCGGTGGGCCGGCGGGTGGAAGGTGTACTCGAAGGAATGCAGACGTCGGTCTTCAAAGTCGATGGAGCCGGTGCGACCATGGTTCCAGCGCTCGTTCTTTCCCACAGACGGCGCCAATTGACGAGGTGTGGACTCGGCAAATCCCTGGGTTATGTACCCCAGGTTGATTGAAGGGGAGAGAGATGAGCGCTGGTGATCACGACGGCTGACAAGCAAGGCGTTTACCCAGGTTCAGGCTCCCGGAGGATAATACCCTACTTCCTGCTTGTCTGGTATTGAATGGCGAGTTGTGGCTACAATGGCGAGATGGCAATCTCGCTAGGGTTTGTGATGGCGTCTATGAGCGTACCCTAGACGAAGGACCCTCCTAGCCTTTATATGGTAGGCTAGGTCTCAGGTGAACGGTGCCGATGGCGCTTACAAGCATGGCTGGGGTCACATGACCTAGCGTCGACTATCTTGGGCCGCACGTCGTCCTCCTTGGGCCTTCCTTGGGCCCTCGTCATAAGGCTGATGGGCTTGGCGTGACCCAGGTATCCCCACCGTGGGGTAGTCGAGAGTGACCCCACGACAGCCAGGCTGGGCCCAATGGCCTGGCCCAGCCACCACCTCGGCCAGTCCACCACCCCTGGGTCCTCTCCTCCCTCTAAACCCCTCCTTCTTCATCTTCGACGACGTGAACCCTAAACTTTGGACTTGACCCAATCTCCGATATCACCGCACCTGCCCTTTTAAGTATCTTCATCCCCTTCGCCGAGGACGTCATGGCCAGCCGCGCTGTCCCGTCTCCGAACTCCAGGGAGGAGGTCAGTAGCCATCTTGTCGGAGCTTGGTGGGCCAGGCCAATTGTGTCGGGCCGGATACGCGTCCATCGACACAATGGTTGGGTGCACCATTTTTTTCAGGGAAAAACTCTGCAGCCTCATATACACAAACACGAAGCGAGCTTGGGCCTTGGCCCAGCATCCCTCCACCGCAGGCCGCACATACATAATGGTGACCGCTAGGGTTAGGGAGGGGAAAGGAGAAGAGAGATCTTTGATCAGTTATGCGCCGGTCGCACCGCCGTCTCCAGCCGTGTGCCACTCTCCTCCGCCGTCGCGCCGTCGCGGCCGTATGAGGATCGAGCCGTGTTCTTCCAGTAGATCCGCCCAAATAAGCAGCTCCCACTTTTGGAGCTGCAGCTTAGAATCGGAGCGGCTCCTTTGTGAGCTGCAATCCGCAATCAAGCTGCTCAATTCGGAGCGGCAGTCCGCAATCAAGTGGCTCCGACTAGCGGAGCCGCAGTCCGCAACCAAAGCAGCTCGCTTTAGACGAGCTGCAGTCAGAATTCGACCCCCTTCCGGTTTGGATTATACAAGGAGCTCGAGTCCTTCTCCACTTCAATATCCGAGTTGCCACCGGAGGCGGAACCCAAGCCGGTATATATATCTGCCCTGGGGATCTCCCAGGCAGTCATCAAAATTCCTAGGAGAATAGCAACTCAGGAGACATCAGAAAACCTCTCTGGTGATGGCGAACTCGCATCTCCGGCGGCCGGCTGGCAAAGCAATGGACAAACCATCCGTCAAGAGCCTGAGCTGTTCGAACCGATGGTCCTCCCTATCCATGCTGGTGAGTTACTTGTCCCCTAGACATTTTTTTAGTTTGCGGCTGTTACAGATAAATTATAGGAACCATGGTATAGTAGGGAATGAGTTGTCAAAATTGCTTTTTTGTGTGTGGAAGATAGCACAATCTCGTACATGATCTCTTATAATTCCGTTATACGTCTATAAGCCAACCTTTATGAAAAAGAGAAATAAAAAGTTGCCACTTATTTTCCAGTCTTATGTGTTTAAATATGATGGATATTAAAAAGTACTGAAATGAGCACGCATAGATTATGAGTGAGACAACAAAATCATTATGAAAAAAATGTTCAATTATACGAAACAAATCTTGTCAAATCGCCAAAGAATTAGGTTGAAGAAGCAAAACATCGAAGAGCTACAGTTTTTAGAGAGTGCGCCAAAAGCGCACCATATCTTTATAGAAGGAAGAAGTAATTTACAGAAATCCAAGATCCTTGCGAACAAGCGACCTAGTAAGACACCAACACCACACTACAGGACTACTCTCGCTCTAGTCTGTCTCCTACTCCTCCACCTCTTCTAAACCTAAGCCAAGTCTGAAACTCTTTGGCAATTCTGCTAATTAGGACGTCTGTCGAACACAGCTTGCTGACATTGTTGAAGGCTCTAGCGTTGCGCTGTTTCCACAGTGACCAACAGATAAGTGTCACCAGCGTGTCAAAGTGCTTCTTCTCCTTTTTTGCAAACCTAGCTCCTTCCCCTAGCCACCACTCCTGCAGGCTATTATCTTGCTCTGGGCGGGCTGGCAACCTACCTCTCTGATAGCAGCCCAACCAGGTCTGTCGTGCTTACACACACTGCACCAAAACATGCTCTATCAGTTGCCATGCTACATTCCACAGAATCACCTGACCATGGAAGTAGATAAAATAAATTGTTCATGTGCGCCGCCTAATTGAAGCCTAGCACTGGTTATAATTAGCTTACATCGCTTGTTTGGTCGTGTAATGCATAGAAATTAAGCATGAGTAATTTGCGACCGTTAGTATGCAAAAAAAGGCAACCGTTGTATCTACTGTTTTACCGATTTTGTACATTGATTTCGTTTGATTTGTTCCCGTATGTTCTAATACATGATTGCAGTGTGTTTATAGTGGTGTGTCACAAAAGGAATAGATATATCTATCAACTCTAATTTCTTTCTGTGTCAAATACAGGAAGAAGATGAAGGCAACTGGCAACATGATTGGCTCAGCAATTTGCCTGATGACCTGTTGCTCAATATCATAGAGCGACTTGATATTGCAGATGCCACAAGAGCCAGCATCCTCTCCAGACGGTGGAAGCAGATCCCTACTTTGCTCTCCAATATTCTTATAATGGTTGGTTCCACTGACTATAGGAAATTGAGGAGCTGTGATGATATTCTCCGGGCAAATGCAACCATGCTTGGAGCGACCCGGAGCCTTCTGGAAAACAGGAGTACAAGCCCATACACCATTCGTCGCCTGTGCATGCAATTCTTCTTAGGAGATGGATCCATTAGAATTGGCCGGGCTTTTGCAAACACCGTAGCAACACAGAAGGTTGCTGTGTCCGAGTTCACAATCTTGTCGGAGAAAGAAGGTAAACGATGCAGCCCTGATGATATGCTCACTAACGGGAGGCAGCTCAACTCACTAATTAACAATTGTCCGGACGCATTCAGTTATCTCACACGACTCAAGCTGGAGAATGTGAGCCTAGGTGAATCAGATTTCCCTAAAATTTTCAGATTGTGCAAACGACTGGAGTTCCTCCGTTTGGACAACTGTGACATGGGGTTTCGGTCCTTGCTGGAGGTGGAACACCCGCATCTCTGTGAGATTGAGATTGTCAGGAGTGATTTTGAGAGGGTTGATCTGAATTGGCTGCCAGAGCTTACAAAACTGACTTATGAATGTTGGATAACTAAGCATGATCCGCTGTCTTTTGGTTATGTCCCACTTCTACACACCTTGAGCATCCGTAATACGGCTCTTACATGGCACAAGATGCTCAAGTTAAGTGAATTTCTTGGCAAAGTCACCTTAAGCAACCTGCATCTGGGCTTCGAAAATGAAAAGGTTAGTGAAGGTTACAGTCCGGTTGATAATGCACATAGTTTTCCCTGGTCATTCAGTTTTGAGGTTCTAGTCTTTAAGTTGGCCAACACATTTTATGTTCTCTCTTATCTTTTGCAGATTTGGGTTAAACCTGAAGATCCGAGAGAATTGTGGCAGGTGTTCAGCAAACTAAGGCTTGTGAATTTGGCTGCCATTTCAAAAGAATGTGATCTGGCTTGGACGATGTTTGTTCTGCAGGGTGCACCTTACCTTGAGGAGCTATGCATCAGGGTAAAGTCTTTCTACCTTTTATCCAAATCTTCCTTCTTTCTTGCATGCTAAAGTTATATTTAGTACAGTCTCAAAATTTCCATCGTCGCATTAAAATGCTTCATAGTTAGGTAAAATTGTTTCTTCTCTTACATCATTGAATGCGAATATTTGCCTGATGGGAAGCATTGCAGGTTTGTGATTGTATGGGTGTAAAGGATGAGAACGTGAGGAAGCAGTATGAGTATAGCGAAGAGAGGAAGGATGCTGGTGCAAAGTGGGAAGCATCTGATTTCAAGCACCACAATCTTTCCGTGCTCAGGATCTTTGGGTTTCAGTCAGAAGACAAGTTTGTGGATTATGTCACAACTGTCATGAAAGCAGCAGTTAATCTGAAGGACATATACCTGCATGAGAAGCCAGCATGCAAGGTGGTGTGTGGATACAGACGTGGGACAAGTGACACGTACCCGCGGTCAGAGATTCAAAAAATCTGGTTGAGGAACAGTTTGAGGAAGAGCTTGAGGAACAGTTTGGACATGCATAAGCGCCCGCCGTTAAGGCTTCACTTCCAATTTTAAGAAATATAATAAAGTTATGGTTCTCCTGGATGATTTTAAGAATCTTGGGAAAAGTGGCTCCTGCGGGTCAGAGATTCAGAAGATCTGGTTGAGGCAACAGTTCAGACATGCATAAGCGCCCGCTATTAAGGCTTCACTTGCGATTTTAAGAAGCATATGGTTCTCCTGGATGACAAGGAAACATGTGTGTGTGTGTGTGTGTGTGTGTGTGTGTGTGTGTGTGTGTGTGTGTGGTGGTTCTCAACTTCTGATAAAGACTTATTAACATTTGTGTCTAGCTTATCGTGTCTTTACATTGTCTTGTATCTCAGGAAGTGACTGCATATTGTATTTTGTTATTAGTACTAAATATTGTAAAGACACTGAATTGTTGTACATCAAGTCTTGTTGCATTTTATCCTTGGGATTTTGTTTGCTCAAACTGCTTATTTATTTAGTACTCGTGTTTGGCCAGATTTATCCTGCGAAATGGTGTTTCAGTTCAAACCGGGGAAACTGCAGGCATGATAACGATTCTGCTGGGGAAAAAAATACCTTCGTGGGTTCGTCAGTCAGTACATACTCCCTACTTTCTCAGCAAAGAAAGTATCCAGTGGAAACTGGATTCCAGTGGAAACATGGAAACCAACGTTGGATGAGAACAGGATTCCAGTGGAAACATGGAAACCAACGTTGGATGAGAAATGTGCGGTCCAGATGAACTATTCTGTTCCACCCAAATGTTATGTGCTGTTTTGCAGAAACAGCCCTGACCTTCTCGCTTTTCTCTCGCCACACTCCACAACACAGTTTTCTCTCCCGGGCAGTACACAGGCAGCTGCCCCGATTCCATGAGCTAGGGTTAGGCCGGCGGCGGCGCAGCTCCGATCTGGGAGACGGAGCGGTCGTGAGGTCTGGTACGGACGTTCCCCAGCTTCCCCCAAAAAGCTCTTGCTTGTCGTCGCGGCCTCACTCTCAGGCGGCCCTGGCACCTAAGGCGGCTCGGTCGTCCGACACACTTTCTTCCTTTAAATCCTGCCGCCGAGATTTCAAGCTGACCTACGATTAGGTAAATCGTTTATGCAACTTGATTACCCGGGACTAGTATACAAGTTCCCTTGAATTTTCTCTGGTCATTGGTTTCTAGTCTGCATATTTCTTTTGGAGGATTGTTCTTAGGATCGACTGAATCTGATTTCCATTAGTCTGTACACATGGGTACAGGTTGATGCAATAAAATATGCTATGCACGTTCAGAAATCGTGCGTAGTTTTCTCTCTTGCTTGCATGTGAATTTATTTAGTTGGGCCATGGATATGAGCACTAATTGGAGGAACTCTAGTACGAATTCATTTCTCACTGCAAATTGACACCCTTGTCGCGACTAGCTTGTCGCTGCGGCCGGTGAGTGCTGCTTGCCAGGTGGAGAGTGTCATGAGTCATACTAATTACATGCCTACTTAGCCGCCCAGAGGTTGCTCTGTTTAATTTTCAATGAATAATAGTACACTTACAGTATATATTCATGTGTGACAATGCAGAAACTACATAAAAATGGAGTCAGAGGGCAAGATGAGTGCTGCCATGCCGCTGCAGCTAGATGAAGTACAATCCGACGCAGAATCAACTACCCGAGTGAATGTACATCTCAACGATGGATTCCGGACACCAACCAAATGCACAAGCCTACCAATCTGTGTAAGTACATGGTAGCCTACATCACGATAGTCAGACTTTATTATCAAACATTTTTATCCGAATCATGTTGATTTCATTGCTACGTGATAATAATCAGACTGTTGCATATTGTAGGACTCGTACTACACACTAGAATGTGACGCTTCAGTTACACCTTATACAGGGATGCATTTTACGGACGTGAATGCAGCAAGGGAGTTCTATGAGGCATATGCACATCACGTCGGGTTTTCAGTTCGTGTGGGGCAACACAAGTCTACTGATGGTGTGATCAGTCATAAGAGATACATGTGTGCAAAAGAAGGATTCCGTGAGGAGAATACGAGTAAGGCAAGTTCTGAATCTAGCACCAAAAGGAATCGAGAAAGAAAAATCACTAGGTGTGGCTGCAGGGCTAAACTTGCTATCAAACGTACAAAGGAGGGTAACTATGTTGTGTCGGTATTTGAGAAAAGGACATAACCATATGCTCGTGACTCCAAGTAAGCAACAATTCATGAGGTCCAATAGGAAAATTAACAGTAAGGCGAAGAGTACATTGTTCAATTGCCAGAGAGCTTGCATTGGCACTTCAGCAGCATACCGGTTCCTTCGTGTGGGTTTGGGAGGGTTCGACAAAGTCGGATGCATGAAAAGAGACCTACAAAATTTCCATAGAACCCTCAGATGCCAAATAAAATCCTCTGATGCTCAGATGTTTGTTGACCAGCTTGCAAGAAAGAATCTCGCGAATCCGGGGTTTTATTTTGATTATGTTATTCATGACAAAGGTAGGTTGCTTCATGTGTTCTGGGCAGATGCTACTTGTAGGAAAAATTATAAGCATTTCGGCAATCTGGTCTCTTTTGACTCTACGTATAGCACCAATGAATATAATATGATATTTGCTCCCTTCACTGGAGTAAATCATCACAAGGGAAGTATCTTCTTTGGTGCTGCTTTCTTACATGATGAGAAGATAGAGTCCTTTGTTTGGTTATTCCAGACTTTTCTAAAAGCAATGGGAGGGGCTGCACCAAGTCTTATGATAACGGATGAATGTGCTAGCATGATTTCTGCATTGGGTACAGTTTTTCCAACAACCAAACATAGACTATGCATGTGGCACATTATGAAGAAAGTTGGAGAAAAGGTGGACCCGTATCTGAAGACCAATGAAGATTTTCATGATCGTTTGGGCTTAGTTGTATGGGCTTCTGAAACTCCTAGTGAATTTGAGGAGCGGTGGTTTAATATTATGTCGGAGTTTGGTTTAGAAGAAAACGAGTGGTTCGTTAAAAGGTTCAAACTTCGAGAATCTTGGGTGCCTGCTTACTTCAACGACATACCTTTGTCTGGATTGCTGAGAACAACATCAAGATATGAAAGTGCCAATGCTTTCTTCTCCCGTATTATTGGATACGAACATGCTTTAGTTGAGTTTTGGCTTCGTTTTGAAACTGCATTGGAGGAACAACGTCACAAGGAGCTGCAGGATGATAATCTGAGTCTGCACACATCGCCTCCATTGAAGACATCTTGGGGATTAGAAAAGCATGGGAGCGAGGTCTTCACCCACTAGGTGTTTACAGAATTTCAGAAACAAATTCTTGCTGATAGGGAGCATTGTCTTATTGAGAGCATGACACAAGAGGGTGATATCAATATAGCAACGATAGTTGATTATTCGAAGAAAGCTCGAATTGTACGGTGGCATACATCAAACATGGCTGGTACATGCACTTGTATGTTATTTGAAAAATACGGTGTCCCATGCCGTCATCTCATCCATATGTTAAGGACCTCCAAGCTTAAAGAACTTCCGACGCATTATGTACTCAAGAGATTCACAAAGAACTGCAAGGTGGATGCCGTATTTGATGAAGATGGGATTTTGTTGGGAGAAATTGCTAGCAGCTCAATGGAAATTGAAATGCAAAAAATGGTCGCAGATACATACAAGAAGGTGGAGAAGGTGGAAGAACTGCTAAGTCAAGCTAAACAATCACATGCAGGTGTGCAATGCTTTAGAGATGGAATATATGCACTTGGCGACGAATTGAGCAAGATTGTTCCAGCCAAAGAAAAATCCGCAGTCCAGGAGTTTGAGGAGTTTCTTGGTTGTACGATACCTAAGGAAGTAAACATCCATCCGCCAAATGATATTCGCTCCAGGGGTAAGATAAAGAGAATTAAGGGACATAATGAAAAGGGGAGCAAAAAGGGTAAGGAAAAGAAGGCGAAGGTGTCACAACTGTGCGAAATTCAAACAAATTGACCATAGCAGAGGTATATCTGACCATGCTTAGGTAATGCTTTTTGTTTTGTATCACAGAATTGGCTAGGTAGTTTTCACAAATCTTTACTTCTGTATTTCTAACTATTGGTTTATGTTTGCAGATATCTAGACATTATAATGCATGAAGTGGCAGTACAACCGATTTCAGCACTTCTGTTTGCACGGCTGCTTCAATGGATAAATCTGCACTTGAGATGCTTCTCTTTTCTTTTAACCTAGTGGTAGTACTCTGAAGTTCCGAGCTATGTCAAGTTGTTCTAAATTACCACATGTTCTAAATTCCGAGCCAGTTCTTCGAAGGTCATAGACCTTCAGTACAGACAGCCATTAGTATGGTGGAGGCCGAGGCTGACCTCTGGCGGGCAGCGAGGATGTTTAGGGGTAGCTTAGAACCCGTAGACAGGTGGAGGGTTGGCGAGTGATCCTCTTTCTTTTGTTGGTGGATTGGTGTTTTTGGCGCATGTGCCTAAACGCGTTGTAAAGGCCGCTTGGCCTCTCCTTCTTGAAACCGATGCGTCCGCTTGGACGTATCCTTAAAAAAAAAAAAAAATTCTGATTGGCTATTGTGTTCTGTAGATCTGTTTGGCTCTTGTGTTGTGTCATGTTATGCAAATTAGATTTACATTACCAAGTACAGCTAAGCCCCAAAGGTACAGCTGAGCCATGTCAACTGTTCTAATATATTGCATTCTTGATCTATTCTACGAGTTGTGTTTGCTTTTGAGTAATGTAAAGCAAATGATACCCAGCTCCTTCCTATATGCCATTTGAATCTTGTCATTCCAATTGCTATATAATTCCAATTTTTATCTCTGTAACTACATGGTACAGTTTTTTTCAGTCAAATGTACAGGTATAAACCCGTATTTGTCAAACAACCTATTTCATCTTCTGTAAAAAAAAATAACCTGGTAATTCCTGTTCACCAAGTAGATGTACTAGTATTGGAAAATAACCTGGTACATCTTTTGTTAGCCAACAATCAGGTGGATCCTGTACCAGTATTTACGGAAGAAAAAAATAATGAAGCCGATCTGTATCAAGTAGAGCAAAGGTACAGGTTCAGACCGATAGAACTAACTAGTATAGTAGTACTAGAACTTTTCGGAGCTTCATGTCAACATAGAGAGAAAGAACGGGTACTTTTTTACAAAACGCACACCTTGGACGCGGGCGTTTCTTTGCAAAATGCATGGAACAGCTACATAATCGATCTGGACCATCTGCTTGCAATCCAACGGCACAGATTTGGGTTTCCATGTTTCCACTGGAATCCAGTTTCCACTGGATACTTTCTCATGCTACATGCTGGCATGCACGTTCTAGAAAAGAACAAGTGCATCCATCTTCTTTGGCTCATCCTTGCGATGTAGTGTCCCTCCACCATCCGTGGCCACCAATGTGTGTGGCATCTGTGCCAGTCGTCGGCCACTTGATTTAGTATTGCTCTGTCAGCCTTGAGATCCATCGCAAGGATGAGCCAACCCCGAGTTGACGCCTTGAGATCCATCGCAAGGATGAGCCAACCCCGAGTTGACGTCTGAAGGTAATTAGAGATGCAGTATCGGTAAGAAAGAATAAACTACATGCCAGCTAGGTGTACCGGGTTTCTTTGCTCCTGGTGACGCAGACGGCGAGTCCAAGTTTCTTCATCGTTGGCGATCAGATCTCCCCGTGTTTTATTCCAATCCCTATTCCCTACTCAGGTCGAGTTGACCCCTACTGGCTTTAAGGCAGTTCGTGTTCTCCCTGACTGGTTATGCATCGTCCTGAGGAAGGTCTAGGGCCATCATGTCGGACGCGAGATCCACATCCAACGCGGCTGAGCACACGGAAGAGGACGCCCGGAATAGGGATGAAAATGGAACGGAATCTTTCCGACTTTTCCGCGGAAAAACGGAAACGGAATGGAAATACGGAAACTTTTCCACTGCTCGTCCTATTGACCACGATCTGCTCGTCCCACTGACACTGCTCCTAACCTAACCTCCCCTCCGCCTCCGCGCGGCGGCGCCGCGCCGCGCCGCGCCGGGGCGGGGCGTCCACCCCTCTCCCGTCCCCAAGCCTCTCCTCCGCCTACCCCTCCCGCCGCCGCTGCCGAGGGCGTCGCCCGGCAAAGACCAGGTGGCGTGGTGACGGCGGCGGAGATCCTCGACCCAAGATTGGCCTAACTCGGCGGCGGCGTTCGCTGGGGCTGCTCGACGGCAAGACTGCGATGAAGCGGCGGCGAGGTGGATCGGGGTGCTGGTGGCGTGGTCGGCTGGGTCCTGCCCGTGCCGCTCCGACGTTGGTTCCCCGATCCCCTAGGCTTCATCCGATCTGGAGGAATCCGGTGGCTTTGGCCCCGGCAGGATGGTGGTGGCTTCCTTCTCCGCCGGAGGGGGTCGGCCTGCTGGTCACGTTGGCAAGATGGGGAGGTGCAGATGCCGGTGAAAACTGAGCCCTGACTCCGGTCATGGCGGGCGATGGCGGCGTTTACTCGCCGTTACCTTGTTGAAAGCCTCGCCGTTGCAATCTGCGTCTACTCAATCGTCGGCAAAGGTCGGTGGCGTGGGGGCCGTGGCCTGACTTTGATTAATGGCGGTGGTCCTTGGTTCTTATTCGCGGCGAGATGAAGATCTACCGGATGTTGGTCCTCATCGATCTGGCTGGACGGTCGTGTTTCTCATGCCTGGAGATGGCTGGAGCGGATGGTATTCGATCGTGCGCACCCGTGTTTTTTCTCTGACCGTTTGGTTTCAGAGGGAGCGCTTCGAAGCTCTGCTGGCTGTTAATATCATGGAGCACGCTTTCTCGTTCCATGGTGCTGGCGGAGAATGACATGGAAGGCGAGATCTGAGGACTGGCAATGGTGGTTCGAATCTTTTTGGCGATGAGGAATTAGCTTGGTGTTTCATGACTTGGAGCAGCGGCATGTAAGTGGGGGTGGCAACATACGTGAAGTCCAAAGCCCTACCTTTCAGGGTGAAAATCCAAGGTCTGGCCTTAATTGGTTGTGCCTGACAGTGATCTTGTTGGAGACATTGTTTTGAGAGCGAGGATTATCTTCAGGGTGAAAACCCAAGGTCTGGCCTTAATTGGTTGTGCCTAGCACGGTTCTTCTTGAATACGTTGCTTTTGAAGAATTGGACATCAGGTGTTTTTTGGTGGTGGTTGTGCGGTTGCTACAAGGAATGTAACTCTGTAGCGGGACCTTTCTTTTTTATTTCTTCTTCTTATTGTCTTTCGGCTGTGTGCATCTGTAATAGCCTTGGTTATTGCGTTGTTGCAGAGGCTGGGTGCATGTTGTATCTTCTCGATATCAATAAACACTCTTTATCTAAAAAAAAAGGAAACTGAATGTTGCAAAACGAAAAGCGGAAACGGAAAGTTCTATTCGGAAACGGAAACGGAACAACATATTCCGATGGAACGGCCACGGAAATGGAACTTTCCGTTTCCAGTCATAAGGAACTTTCCGTTTTTGGTATATGGTGCTTTCCAAATCCAGCAGGATCAGTAATTCCACTGAAAACATCTAGACAAAATCCAAGATATTAATAAAAAAATAGAAGGATTTGAAATGACCATGTCTAGGTCATATGTACTCGCATATCTGCTCCCTCTCGAGGCGTTCCCAGTCGACATTTCAGCGTTGCACTAACGTTAGGGAGGATAGTAGGTATTTTTTTTAAGGTTGTCAAAGTTGATAACATATAAAAACTATATTATAGAATCATGATACATTGTTATATTTTATTTCATCTTGGAAATTTGACAAATTTGTTGGTT
Source organism: Poa pratensis (assembly GCA_947311845.1). Lineage (NCBI taxonomy): Eukaryota > Viridiplantae > Streptophyta > Magnoliopsida > Poales > Poaceae > Poa > Poa pratensis. The sequence continues at coordinate 1,663,179 of CAMZMU010000063.1, forward strand.
TGTTTGAGTTTCATGTATTATTCAAGGGGGTTCTGATTCCGGCAAACATCCGTATTTTGTTTCGCTTCCGCACCGTATTCGGACCGTACTGTTTGTGACAATGTTCGTTTCCGTATTTGTTTCCGGGGTTTCCGTGTTCGTTTTCGCTTCCGGAAAAGAATATGAAAACAAATGTGGCACCACCCAGTTCTGTCCGTATCCGCTCCGTTTTCATCCCTAGGCCGGAAGAGCTCGGCAACACTGCATGCAGGCTATATGAGCATCGAGTCATCTACATGGATGAATGAATCAGCCAGTGCCCGACTCTGGTGTCGCATGAATGAATCAGCATCTACATGGATGATTCCTAGAAAATGAGCATCGAGTCAGTTAGTCAGCTATATCTTTCGACACAACAAACTGGCATGCGTCTACTAACTGAAACATAGCAAAGTAAAGGATGCTTACTTGAATGACTGGAGTATGAGATAATTCAGTAGTTAGTAGTTACTTGTATGCAAAAAGAGATGCACAATTGGTTTTCATTTCTATATTTATTCCTAACGTGGTATCTCTGATGTATGCAGATCCATGGTGGATCAAGTGGAATCGGTACACTAGCTCTACAGATTGCTAAGTACCTCGCACTCAAGATTTTTGTTACTGCGGGTTTGTTGGTTTCAAAAGACATAATATACAGGCAAGATGTTTCTGAAAGTGCGGAAGTATCTCAGTTATGCTTATTTTAGGAAGTAAAGAATAACTGGCTGCTTGCAAAGGTTTGGCTGGGGATGTATGCATAAACTACAACCATGGCGGATCAAACGGAATTGGTACATTTGCTATACAGATTGTAGAGTACCTCGGAATTAAGGTTTTTGTTATTGCAGGTTTGTTGTTTCGGATAGACACATATACAGGCAAGTGTTTCTGAAAGTGCGCAAATAACTTGGCTATGCTTATGAAGTGAAGAAAAACGGGCTGCTTTCAAAAGGTTTGGGTGCACTTTCGAAAAAAGAACTATAGACTTTGTAGCACGGATCAGAGAAGGAACCAATGGGAAAGGTAATATCCTGCCTCTCTTTTCTAATGCCTGATATCCTGATGCAGCAACATCTACTAGCATCTAGGGAACAAGTTGATCACTCTTAGCTGATGGGCACACCCGCCACAACATCAGACTAAGGACCACAAAAGCTAACATGCTCAATCTGGCTACAGGAGACAGTCCAGCTTGCAAAACCTGATCAACAAACCTTCAAGATAAAAGGAAACACCCCCAGAGCTCAAAGAACTTCACAGGTCCATGTTGACATCACCATCTTCCACCCTTGCCCTCAAAGAACCGCACTGGAATCCTGCAAAAACAGGGAAGACACATGTTAGCAAGGATTAGAACATACTCAACAACAGGTCTTGACAAAATGGAAACTCACCTAACGCTCAAGTGAGCTAGGGCCAAAAGTGCCAAAGGTAAAACATGCTTCACCACCTAGAGTCCCGAGGTAGACCCCCTTCCTTGCTTGCGCCCATTTCTTCACCTCACGAGGAGTCCCTACCTTAGGCAGCCAGGGAACTCCTTTCCACAAACTTTCTCTGAATTCATGAAAAAGCAATGTCATAAGAGGTTTCAGTTATGTAATCCAAGCAAATTTTGACTTCTGATAGAACAGAGTGGTTCTAGTCATCTAGGCAAGTCCTAATGTGTAGATAACAAGCAACTTTGACTACTGATTACCATTATCACTATAGCACCTAACAAACAGTTAGTGTTACTCGAGTGTCATATGTATAAACCCAACTATTTATAATAGTTACCTCAATAGCAAGTAATCCTAAATTTTAGTAACAGGTGGTTACTTAATTATGGCAGAACAATGTCTAACAGCAACTTGTACTGTAGTACAATTCTAATTTGCAACACGCGACAGTCACACATAAACACAATTTCTAATCAAAATGAGTTCACGTATCAGAATCAGAATATAATCTCCAAACCGTCAGGCAATCAGCATGTACTAGTATCACGCAACAGTCATACTATAACAATCAGAATATAATCTTCAAACCGTCTATTGATTAGATTGTGTGCCATACCTGGGGGGGGGCATGTACGGTGCCTCCGGGTACAGACCACGCATCATCCCAAACTTTTGAGACACCACCAAGGTAAATCCATCATCCCTGCAAACAAGAGAAAGAGGGAGTATGTCATTGGTTAGATGGAGTACTCCACAATGTATTACAGCAGCACGCGATACTAGAGAGCAAAAATTGCTTACTCTGCGCCATCATGGTGAGGAGCAGGGTCTCCCTCAACCGGCTCCTGCTCTTCCTCGTGCACGGCCTCATCATCATCATCCCTGCAAACAACAGAAACAGGTAGTATGTCATTGTCATTGGATAGACAGAGTAGTACTCGACAGCAGCAAGCGACACTAGAGCGCCAAAATTGCTTACTCTTCGGCATCGTGGTGAGGAGCAGGGTCTCCCTCAACCGGCTCCTGCTCGTCCTCCTCGTTCACGTCCTCATCATCCCTGCAAACAACAGAAACAGAGAGCATGTCATTGGATAGATATGAGTACTGTATTACAGCAGCAAGCAACAGTGCAGCGCCAAAATTGCTTACTCTTCGTCATCGTGGTGCGGCGCAGGGTCACCCTCCTGCACGGGGTCCTCGAGCACCATCACCATCTGCACAATGGGCCCATCATGAATGGGAATAGGCTCCTCCACAGGGTCGACGTATCCACGTTGAACTTGACGAGAGCTCTGCAAGAAGGAAGTAGATTGGTCGGAACCGGCACAGGATAAGGAACAGTTCAAGCAGCGCATGTAGGTAAGTAGCGACGAATGATCACAAGGCTTACTGCTGATAAGAGGAGGACGGTCCGGCCTGGCTGTTGCACAGAAACTTGCCAGCGATCTGGGATGGGTCGGAGGACGTGGGGCTGCAAGACGAGACACGAAAACAATGTTGATTAGATCAGACGCGCCACGGGCTTACTTGTTGGGGACCAGGAATCATCTATGGAATATACAATCATGCAGAAGGAAACATCATAGGACTTCTTACTTGTCGCTGTCCCTGTCCCTGGAGAAGGAGGCGTCGGAGTTGGGGAACTCCATATCGCCAAGTACCTCAAGGATGGCATACCTGTTAAGCCTACTACATCAAGCACAACAAACAAAAGAGGTTAAGATAGGGATACATATTATCTACTGGACAAAATGATATGATATGCAAAATGCAAACAGTAAGAGCTAAGAACAGAGCAAATATAGAATGTCAATAATCTAGATTAAGTTAATACAAAGTTGCACCCAGAAAAAAATGTATACACCTAATTTTCATTAGCTAAGTTAAACCAATGGTGCTCAGTTTCATTGGGTAAGATACACATAGAATGGATAGGGATGGAGGTTCCATCAAGCAAAATTAAATTAAAGCATCCAAGCTGAATTAAATTAAAGCATCCAAGCTGAATCACAATCCTCTTGTTACTGAGCATCACCAACAAGGTGAATCCAGCAGATAACCGAGAGGCAACCAAGGAAAAGAATATTTAATCAATAGGCAATGTACAGCTGCTCACTTGGGCAATAGAAATACTTCATATAAAACAACGCAGCCATGTGATGCTGAGATCAGGATGGCATGTTTTAGATGAAGGTAAAACACATTTGTACCAAAGATAACAACCCATGATATAAACTGGAAACAAAAATGACGCATGCGCATACATGAAATCAGCATCTAGAAGAATTAACATGTATCAAACAAACATCATGATCAAATCAAGCCACTGTTGTTTCTCTTCCCCAGATAACTCCACTTCCTAGCTGTCATATTCTACTGTACAGGCTGAATGTTAGAATGCCATGCTTCAGAAGAAGGTAAAACACATTTGAACCAAATGTAAATTTACATTTTACAGCCCATGATATAAACTGAAATGCCTCATGCGCATACATCCAATCAGCACCTGGAAGAATTAACATGCATCTCTACCAAACATCATGACCAAATCAAACCAATGTTACTTTCAGCCTGCTTCTCTTATCAAATATCTACTCCACACAGTTAAGTCTCTTCCTAGCTAACAGTGCAAATAATAAATGCCAAGCTATATGTCGCCGCATGCTTCATATTCGATTCCCTTTCGGCCAACACAAGGACATGCAGGTCTACAGAAACATCCTACTAGCCTGCCTACGGCTGTGAATCGAGTCGAATTTCCTTGCACCCCGCGCATGCAACCCATCACAGAAACCGAACCGTCCTAAATCCACAAGCAGACGCAATACGGTTCACACGAAACCAGGCGGATCTGCGCTCTGAATCATCTAGAAGGGGGCAGGAACCGGAGGAGACGGAATGCTCACCTGGCGTTCGCGGCGGAGGAGTAGGAGCCGGCGTAGGCGGGGACGGCGCGGACGGGGACGGGGACGGCGGGGGCGAGGGAGGCGTCCGCGGGATCTCGTCAGCGGGGAAGTCCAGGGCGAGGAAGGCGTCCGCGGGGATCTCGTCGGCGGGGAAGTCCAGGGCGAGGTGGTCACCCATGGCGTCGCCTAGATCAGATCCGTGAGTGAGATACCCGCGAATAGGGCAGAAGGAATCAACGGGACGAGTAGGGGAACGTGCTGGGTTTACAGGGATCTCGCGAGCTCGACGAGTGCGCGGTGGCGTGGGGAGAGCTCCGATCCAGAGGCGGCGGCGGCGGGTGAGAGGAAAAGAGGAGGCGTGGAAGCTCGGGTCGGTGCCCTTTATACTGGCGGGCGGAGAGAGAGGAGGCCGGTGGCTTCTAGAAGGCTCCGGAACAGACCGGAATCGCCCAGCCGCGCGGCCGTCTGCGAGGCGGGCCTGCTGCGGGAGGGCCAACTGGGCTGCGGCGGAGGTTATCTGCCGCGCGCGCGTTTCGCAGTGCGGCGTCGCGCGGGTCCGTTTTGCGCAGGCCCGTCTCATCACTCGCCGGTGACGGGCTGCGCAAGAGGCGCCTGCTTCCTGGGCCTCGCAGGCGAGCGGCGGGTAGGGGGGCCGAATTCCGGCCGGGATTTTTTTTCCGCCTCTGATCCATCCAAGCCGCCGGATGCAAATCCTGCCGGGGTTGCATCTTCGATTACGCCCTCTCCGGTTGCCCATCCAGCGGAGGATCCTCTGTCGCCCCTTGCATCCTCTTCTCTGAATTTGGTTGCAACTTCTGCCAAAGCACACAGAGCAGCCCATCCGTGTCCGGTGGCTGGCTGCTCTCCATGCTTTGAGAGAGAAGACCAACCCATGTCTTCAGATCCAACAGAAGCTCTGTTTCTTGATCCACCGAACTCGTGTGCACAAGACAGGAGGAAGGACTCGGTCCTGCGTACAATTCCTCAAGACAGAAGGAAGGACTCCGATTGGTTCATCATCTTTCAAAGAACAGAGGTCAGCCCGGCCGTCTCCGGCGGCTGGCCTTTGCACTTTGAGAGACCGACTGTCTTTGGATCCAAGAGAGCTCAGCTTCGCCATCCTTGGACTTTGGGAGCTAGAGAAGAACTCGTCGGCTAGGTGAAGATCGAAATCTAAGATCTCTGTTCTTCACGGGGGGGGGGGGGGGGGGGGGGAAGAAGAAAGCTACAATGAGGGGAGGAGGAAGAGAGGGGACAGAGGACGAGTTTTATATGGAAACAGAGGACCAAGTTGCGTGCCAGACCACCGAAATTTCGGACGATCGATCCGGACGAGCCGTATACGACCAACAGTATTTTAAACGTCTCCAGCACAAATCGCGAAAAGATCGTGTGCAATTTGGCTTCGCCCGTTTTTGTTTAGGAAAGATTTTGATGGCGTACAAATCGCCACCGATTTCATTACTACCTGCATGCGATTGATCGGTGCCGAAAGTTATGTGGTATCGTTCACAAATCCGGCTTGGGACGTTACATGCTTCCAAAGTTGTGGACAGGACAGAATATCGCGCTGGAGATGAGGGAAACGGTCCTTTTCAAACACGGCGCACTCGGTACGCTGCCGTCCCGTGCACTACACGATTATACGGAGTACTACGTAGTATTTTGTATCCACCACGAAATAAATAGCATATATCCCCTATTTTTAGCAGCAGAATATGTCGGTTTCAAAACTTTCCAAATCTATACGGTTAGAGCAACTCTAGCATATACCGTATAAGGCTCTCGGCTCTGAAAACTCCGGCAGATTTGGGGGGCGGCGCCTTTTGTCGGCCCGAGCATATGCTAGAAAAAGGTCCGATCCGGAAAAAATATATCCAGGCAACCGGATAAGCGGCGGCTCGTCCGCTATATAGCCGGGGCGGAGGGGTCGACACAGCAACAAAACTGAACCCCTTCGTCGCACCCAGCATAGCACCGCAGCAGCTCTCCAAACTCAGGCGAGAAATCCACGCCGCACCGCCGCTCCTCTTCCTTCCCACCATCATATACATGGCCGGATCAACGATGTGCATCTCCGGCGCGCTCGGAGGAGGTGGAGGAGGCCGGGAGCACCTAAAGACGAGGCGGCAAAGAAGGCGGCACGGGAGGCGGCCGAGCGTCGCTCGGCCGGCGCGTGCAAGCGTGGCTCCTACAAGGCCCGCCGCTAGGACGGGCTACGCTGGGAGCAGCCGCACGACGTGGAGGCGGGCAGCTATAGCGACGACAGGAGGAGGAAGCAGCCGGAGCCAGCCGACGACTTCGAGGACGATACCGGCTGCAGGAATTGCCGCCCATTCTGGCGGATGGTTGCCGCGTCACCGTCTGCGGGCGCGTCGAAACCTGCAGACGTGGTGCCGGCGTGGAAGCGCGCAGCACACCCTGACGTGAGCTTGTCGTCGCAACTGTGGTGCTTGAGGCAGGAGAGCCCGTGTCGAGGATCGCCTGCAAGCGGCGGTCGATGCACGCGTGGTCGCATGGGCCGTGCGCCGTATCGTCGAGAAAAAGGAGATCGACGCCGACACTGACGCTGGGGAGAAGATAGCGGCCACATCACCTTCGCTACCGCATCGGAGTAGATCTTGGGTTTTATTGTAGTTTAATTTCTGTTATGGTGTAGTTTAATTAACGTTCTAGTGTAGTCTAATTTCAATTCTAGTGTAGTTTGGGATCATGTTCCTCTATAAAATTCTCACGCGAACTAGTATTTGTTTTCAGTTTAAATATCCAGTACCAATATCTTGTAGCAGTTCTGGCCGATATGAACTTGTACTGGATAATCATTATCCGGTCCACCGGATATGATTTATCCGGTATTTAGCATATCTTCTAGAGTTGCTCTTAGGAAGGGACGTGCACTACAGGATTATATTTTGTTTCCACCAGAGAAAATTGATAGTCACTCCCATATTTTAGGAGCAGAATATGTCCATTTCAATACTTTCCAGAACGCTGTGATAATCCTTACAACATCTCCCTAAGGAGTGAGAGCTGCTCCATCGGATGGATAGGATTTAGGTTATACTAGAAGATACCCCGCGCATTGCAGCGGGTATCACTTTAGAAACTATATCGTGTAAATAAAATGGTATAAGAGGTATGACATATTAAATGAATATACAAAAATCAATTGGTCATAGTTGATATAATAAATTTTCATAGACATGAATTGCGTGTGTATTATATATTGTTAATGTGAACTATTAGATGGTTGGAGGAATGTTATGTGTATATTTATAAGTATTAGTGGAAATGACATCAACAATTAATTGGCTAATAGCATGGATGATGTGGATAGCTTGCATGTTGAGATTAAAAAAAAAATGCACTTAGTGGGGTTTTGTTTTATAAGAGGTATAGATTCGATGTGTTTCCTTTTCACGAAAAAATTATGGTTGTTTAAAATATTTGACATTTATTTAAAAATTTCTCGGTACTAAGATGTTGGTTACCGCTGTCATGTGGTATTTATGGTCTGATCACGCTGTGGGGCACGATTATGCTGTCATGCCAGTTCCTTTTCTAGGAGATTTTTTTATAATTGGCTGAGATATCGGCGGTTTTCTATAGTTTGTCATGAGTATGTTGTTGTCAAGTAATGTGTTAAGTTTTATTGATAACGATCATCATATTGCATGATCGCTCACTTTGACCTCGTTGTTCATGACTTCTTGCAAAACTTGTACTGAAAGGTGCATGATGTGCATATCCAACGCTCATGAATCCCTCCCGACGTTCCTTTTATTCGGTATAAAGAAGACGGACAAACCCATTCTCCTCCTTGGCTACCCTCCCATTCTCCTCCACTAGCTCTGTTGGACAAAGAACTATTGAATACATAAAAACTTGCAAAAAACATATTTGACAATGGAAAACCCAATAAAGAATTTACATACAAATACATTTGTGATCTAGAAACTTCTACAAGTATATATGCTTAACTACTCATACACAAAAATATTTATTAATATAATTTTAGACCATATAATTCAGAGATCTCTATCTATATATGTATAACAATATATCGTTTATATAATTCTAAAAATAATATGAAGGAAATAATGTTACAAATCAGTTAAATATAGCGCAATGAGTTGTGTTTTTCATCAATATAAGTTACAACTTTATACAAAAAATAATTAACTATTATTTAGTAATTTATTATATGTTGGACTATGTTAAATAAGTAACCGAAAATTATATCTGAGAAGAACTTACCATGCTACCAGTGAGTTTAAAGTATAAAAAATTAGTATAATCCATGATTTGGTTGTTTTCGAAATAAACCTCAACCTCAGCCTTGTCGGTGTGGCCGACGACGACGACCTCGCCGACCGCGAGCCCCTCAGCCTCAGGGATCTGGTCGATATGCACCATCCCTGCATAAAGTTGAACAACGTCAGATTCCAATCCGTAGGGCTACAACTAGTTGAGCTAACTCGATGGAGGTGGAAGCAGAGATGTAGTACGAGCGGGGAGGGGAGAGCAGGGAGCGCGTCGACGGTGGGCGTCTACGGCGGAGGTCGCGAGATCTGGGAGGGAGGCACGTCAGGATTGGGGAGGCGGTCGCGGGTGGGGGAAATGGAGGAGAGAGAGGAGGCCGGCCTCAGCATAGGGCTCTTATAGTGCTTCTAGAAGGCTTAGGAAGCGACGGGAAGCGCCCAGGTGGCGTGGCGTTCCGTGGGGCGGTCTGCCAGAGGGGCGCTGGACCATTTTGTTTCCACCAAGTAAATTTAACAACCGCTCCATATTTCAATTTTTTCCAACTCGCCAGACGTATACGGTTTGGCAGGGACGTGCACTACACGATTATATTTTGTTTCCACTAGAGAAACTTAATAGCCAATCCCATAATTTTAAGAAGCAGAATATCTTTTGCGAAACATGCATTTTATAGATTACGAAGGACTGATTTCAATACTTTCCATAACGCCGTGATGTGTACAAGGCAATCTCAGAGCATCTCCACCGACACCGAAATCAGTCTGTCACTTTTCAAATTATGTCCATTTTGAAGGATGTCGGACACTTGTCCGGACAAATCTGGGACGCTACCCACAACAACACACCCCAAACAAGTAAAATAAACAAGAATTAAAATATTTAAAGTTTCATTCTAATTTTCTTGTATTTAAAATGATTTGAATGAAATTTAAACAATATTGGCCTCGCGGCGTCCCTAAACCTACTTCTCGCCGAGATTTTCTGAGTCGACGTTGTTGAGGTCCTCTTCGTTGTCGTCATTGAGGTTGACGAAGGTGGTGGAAGGCACCACGCGAGGTGGAGGCGCCGACACAAGGCGCACACGATGAGGAGGCGCCACCGAAGACAGACGCGGAGGCCTCAATGGTCTCCAAGAAGCTTGACGAGGCCCTCTCGATCTCGTTGAACGAGGCTAATAGAATTGTTCGTTTCCACCAAAGCCTGATTTGCACTACATGATTATATTTTGTTTTCACCTAAGAAAATCAATAGCCACTGCCATATCTTTAGCGGCAAAATATGTCCGTTTCAATACTTTCCAAAACATCGGCGATGTGTACAAGGCAATCTTAGAGCGTCTCCACCGTCACCTTCCAACTATTAACTCTATTATCCGCTTTGGAGGGTGTCGGCACTCGGCACTTGTTCGGCCAAATCCACAACAACACACCCCGAACAGAAGTAAAAAAAATGTAAATTAAAATGTTTAATTTTTCATGCACAAATATTTTACAGGATTTGAATAAAATTTAAAGAATATCGCCCTTGCCGGCGTCCCTAAACCCAACCCTAACCTACTCCTCATCGCGATCGTCCCAGTCAATGTTGTCGAGGTCATCGTCGTTGTCGTCGGCGACAGTGATGAGGATGGCTAGTTGTTGCCCGCGCGAGCGCTCGCTCGCTTTGCGGACGCGGTGCGCACGACGCCCACGTGGGTGGGCCCCACCCACGTCTTCCTCCTCCTCCCGTTTCTTCCCCAATTTGCGTTGACGCCGTGGGCACGGCCGCACCTTGCTCTCCATCTTCTTCACCGCGACGAGGGCCAGGCCGAGCCGGCGCTGCCGCAGCCGCGGCTGGCCGCGGCGGAGGCCGCGACGGCGAGGAAGGAACCTTAGGGCTGGGGGTGGGGGTGGGGCGGTTCGCCACTTAACGGTGGGGTGGGGTGGGGCGGTTCGCCGGCGACGAGATCGGGGCCAGGCCGAGCCGGAGGCGCGGCTGGCCGCGGCGGAGGCGAGGAGGAACCTTAGGGCTAGGGGTGCGGGGTGGGTCGCCGGCGACGAGCTTCGGGGTGGGGGGGGGGGGGGTAGAGGGATGGTCCGGGGCGGCGCCGGACCGGCGGTGGGCCGCGGTTGGAGGAGGGCGGGGCGCGGTAGCGGCGCCGAGCGCGGGGGGCGGAGGCAGGCGGCCTGGCCGGCGGCGGCGACGGGGGCGAGCTCCTCTTCCTCCTTCCCGTCGCTGTCGGAACGGCCACGTGGGCGCACGTGCGGTGGTCGGAAAGCGAGCGAGCGCTCGCGCGCGCCCAAGCTAGCCTTGCCCGACAGTGATGTAGAAGGCACGAGCGAGGCGAGGCTTTCGCCAAGATGGGTCGTGCACGTGGCTCTGCGCCGGTGTAAACGACGCTGGCGCGTGGACTGGCGTTGCGTTGGCGCCGATGTTAATGTGACCCGTGCTGGCCGACGGAGAGCCGTCTGGTCGTCTTTCGTCTCGTAACACGGTGTGGGGAACCGTCGGCGGCGCACTTAATCAGCCAAACGACCTACTGCACAACCAATAAACCATGATCCTAGTAGTATCTATAACATATAGTTCCACCTGTCGAAGGGCGTATCCGACCGTTGTTCTAAATTTGGACGATCGGTCGAGAGTGGCGGACAAAAAAAAGATCGACACGGTCCACACGGAGACTTTAGATTGACCATATCCAGCTTAGGGTGCTTTAGCCACTGGAGATGCGTTTACGTCCACATTTTTTGGCAGGACTTTTCCCGTGCACAACACAGCAACAATAATACTAGTAGGGTCGTTTTAAAGACTTCTCCAAAACGCCACCGATAAAATACAATGGAAACGTTACGTCCACTACACAGTTACTCCCTCCATCCCAATATACAAGGCGCCTAAGCACCTCTAATTTTTCCGAAAATGTAAGGTGTGTAAGCCTTTTTATTGGCATTTTTTTCCAACTTTGACCCTGGCTGCATGCAGCCCTGCGCTTGACTCTCTTCGTAAAATACTCTTCGCCGATAGTTCCTTTCCTTTTTTCTAGACTAGTAGACGTGCAAGTGCCATGCACGTATAATCTTGTGACATAATTTATGTCGCCTTGGTCTTCTGAATTTTTTACTCTTCTGAAATTTTTGACTCCGATGATCACTAACGAATAATGCAAACACCGCAGAAACATATCAGGCATAAGAAATCCATGGGCATAGGCTTATTTATTCCCAAGCTATATATATGATTTAGAAAATTCGTATAAAAATTAAACTAAACATGGAAGGGAGAGCTATCATCCCTTTTCATCGCAATAGGTAGCGTGTCTCAATATTTCTTTTCAAACAGCTGGCGTGTCTGTAGACAAAAAATATATATGATGGAAAGCCCGATACAATATGTATATTGCCTTATATAGAATCATCAAATCACATGATCACCGGTTGCCAATTATGTAATGGCGGAGAAAAAATAAATCACATAATCATCGGTTACCAAAGATGGGAGAAAATGAAAAGTCGTATGCTAGCCATGACGAAAACAACTCGTTTAATCGAGAAAGGGGACATGCTACGGGGATACAAATATTTTTGACAAATTTAGTAACCTAGATCAAGATACAAATGTCTTTTTAAGATGCAACTTATCAATTTCCTAAGCAGTACATTGTCGCCTACATGAAGGTACAGTTCTAATAGACACATTATTAAATAATCAACTCATACAGGGCACCAATCCATCACCTAAGCTTCATTTTTGCCTACCATTGAATATATTCTTACCCGTTTCATATATCTAATCTTACCAGGATAATAATTCAACAATTATTTACCCACATAAAATCTTGCTAATCTTCGGTTACAGCCAACTACACCAACATACTTAAACACATCATTCAACCATGAAATACTGCACTAAAATTAACCTACCAAATACAACGTTCAAGCTCGAACAACAGAGACTACATTCAGGGAGAGAAACATAACATATATTCAGGGAGAGAAACAGAACATTGCGGTATACATCATGGATTCAAGGAACAAGAAAATGGATCGAATGCAACGTCCAAGGAACAAGAAAATGGATCTAAATGTTCAAAGAAAAGGAGAAAGAAAGGATGTTCCGATCTGCATCATGAATAAACAATTAGCCACTATACTATCTGTAGAGATGACATGATTTCAGAGTAAAAAAATCAGAGCACACTGTACCACTTTGCTGCATGTAGACACGAAAGATTCATCTCAAAACAAAGAGCAGATGCATTCCCCTGACCACAACCATTGCAGACCAGTACAGAAAATTGAGGGCACCAGAATTGGAGAGGGGTCGCCTGGACAGACGTGGTGGTGGGATTGGCAGCCTCAAACTCGACGACTCCCTCCTGACCTCCAGTGACGCCTGTACAGGCCATATACCGTGTTCATTAAGCTCCGATTCAGCTCCTCCAGCCCGTCTTCCTCCTCCGAAGTCACAAAAGGATGTCACAACCAACCTCAAATTTTTATGTATCTAGACATGATATAGTGTGTAGATACATGCAAATTTGAGGTTGGTTGTGACATCTTTTTGTGAATGGAGGGAGTATTTGACAATGGATATATATGCTTAACTACTCATATACTAAAATAATTGTTAATATAATTTTAGACCATTTAATTCAAACATCTCTATCTATCATAAATATGTATAATAATATATAATTGTAAAAACAGTATGATGGAAGTAATATTACGAATCAGTTAAATATAGCGCAATGAGCTGTGTTTTTCATCAGTATATGTTACAACTTTTTACAGAAAATACTTAACTAATAGATAGTATTACATCCGATCCAAAATTATTGACGCAGAATATGACTTACGCAATACAAAATTGTGAAGAGCTAGCGACACTTAAATGGGATCGGAGGGAGTAATTAATTATTTGTTGGTCTATGTCAAATAAGTAACGAAAATTATTATTGATAAGAAATTAGCTTGCTACCAATGAGTTTAAAGTATAAAAAATTAGTATAATCTGCAAATTGAATTCCCTAGTTTTGTTGTTTTTGAAAGAAACTTTAACCCGTCGTCTAGTAGCACAGAGAACTGGGAAGGTAGGAAAGAGGACGTGATTCATTCTAGTAGCAGATCTCGAACATCAAAATCAACAACACAACAGAAGCGAGAAGGGAGGACGCGATTCATACTAGTTGATCTAGGAAATCGAAATCAACAACACCACATAACTAAGAAGGGAAGGGCGCGATTCGTACTAGCACATCTCGGAAATCAAAATCAACAACACCACAGAACTTAAGACGCGAGGACACGATTCGTACTATCAGATCTCGAAAATCAACAACAACACACAACTAAGAAGGGAGGACGCGATTCGTACTAGCAGATCTCGGAGATCAAAATCAACAACACCACAAAACTGAGAAGGGGAGGACGCGGTTCGAACTAGCAGATCTAGGAAATCGAAATCAACGACACCACAAAACTGAGAAGGGGACGACAGAAGGAGGACGAGATTCGAACTAGCAGATCTAGGAAATCGAAATCAACGACACCACAAAACTGAGAAGGGGACGACAGAAGGAGGACGCGGTTCGAACTAGCAGATCTAGGAAATCGAAATCAATGACACCACAAAACTGAGAAGGGGACGACAGAAGGAGGACGAGATTCGAAGTCGTACACTGGTGGTAGTCTCTCGAGGCGGCGACGGGCAGAGCGACTGCGAGATCCGTTTCGCGATCGGCTTCGCGGTTTGAGGAGGAGGAGTAGGCGGCAGGTTGGAGGAAAAGTGGCGCGGAAGCTCGCGTCGGTTGCCTTTATACTGGCGGGAGCGAAGCACGTCGGGCCTCAGCCTAGGGTTGGCTTCTAGTACAAGACTCGGGAAGCGACGGGAATCGCCCAGCTGCACATATGGCGCGACTATGCTCTCATATGTGTTCATGTGGCACGAGATCTTTTTCATAATTCCTAGAATTTTCGGCAGTTTCAAACAGTTTGTTCCTCATATGATGTTGGTCACCAAAGGCACGTGTTTTATATCATTTAACCTTGGTCAACTAGGTCACCATATGGACGGTCACCCTGACCTAGCCTTTCATGGCCTCTCGTAACCCTTGTACTCGAACATGTTAACGTTCATGAACCCTTTGGACGACGACAACCGAGTGTCGCCCTTCCTCACCTTGTTTCGCCCTCGATGGGGACGTGCACAAGCTATGCAGAGTCAAGTAGACGGAGGGTTCCATCGTGTTCCTTATGATGTGGGCAATTTTTATATCGCTCTAACCTGCAAGGGTGAACTCAACATGAGGACTCGCAACATGTCTTTTGTGTCATGTAAATGCTAAGTATATTTATGTTTGTTTTTCTTCTACTTTATTCTGTATAAATCAGACGAAAAAGACTATGGACGCGTTTGTTAGGGTGCACGAACAAGATCGAATATCTCCCGTCATGAAGCTCTAAATGATCCCGTCATCCCGTGACAAGACTCCATGCCACGAAAAAGAGCGTGCACGAACTGAGCATGAACTTCTAGACACATGATAGGTGAGCGTGCCTCACTCACAACATATGATTCGCAGGGAAAACACCTTTTGTCTTTAATAATTAAAGGAAAAACTAGCAAAGTAATGTGTCCGCTGCATGTGACATGCATGGGGTGGCCCTACACGGTCGGCTTGCACCCTTTCTCCTACTTGTCATTCAGCCGGAGAAGTTGATGCGCATCCAGATCGGAAAAGGTGCCTCTGATTGGCTGAGGTTTTTGGAAAATAAGTATGTCTTTGCTTTGAGATGTGTTTCCTTGGATGCAAATATTAGACTCAGTATAAATTTAACGAAACAGATCGAGTTACATTGTTGGGGCATAAACGTGCTGTCAAATCACAATTCTCGGTTTCTTGAGGTTTTCATTGTTCTGCCATGTAAAGTCATTTTCCCTTTCTGTGGATGGGGATGAAGTTTTTAATGCCTCCATATTAAGCTATATGCAATCTTTAGCATTAGTACAAAATTACTTTTTAAAGTATGTGATTTTATACTCTAGAGCAGCTCTACCACAATCTTTAAAATGGTTCGAACTGTAAAACAAAACTATTTTCTTAGAGTCCATGTGTAAAAAACACCAAACTCTCTAAAGCAACCTAAACATTTTTTTCTACGGTGCATTGTATAATTGGTCATTCAGCATGTAAATCTTGCAAACGATATCTCATTTGCAATGCATTGTCTGCTCCATTGCTAGGTTTCTCGTGCACGTAGATATATCATCTCCCTTTTGCCCGTCACGACGCGAGATTTTGTCGTCGTGTCGCCACTCCGACTCTTCCCCCACGCCGCCCTCCTATCCCAATGTTGAACCTGCCACTCAGAGACTTCTCCATTGCCTTATCATCTCAGTGCCATCATCGTCCATTCAGTGGGGTTCCTCGGCAATGTCGCACCGTAAAAATTTCTGACGTCGAGTTCAAGGGGAATCGGAGGAAGAGAGTGCACATGTGTCCACATGACAAAAGTTAATAAAAGGAGTATTTGCTTAGGAGGTATTTGTTTTGAACCGGATTTAGGAGACGCTTATGTCTTTTGGAGTTGTTGTTGCACTTTGGTTAGCCGTTAGCGGACGTGTTGGTCCCATAGTCCCGACACATGAACTGGTATCGGGCCTATCGGCCCCGCAACTCGTTTCATCGACATGAGGAGGGTGAGCCCGTGCTTTGGCACATGGGAGAGACGCGCTGCGCGGTGCTCGAGGCCACTGATGCTCTGGGAGCTGGCTCCCCGGAATAGAAAAACTGGGAAACACAGAGTGACACAGATGCAAAAGCTCAAGAGTAGACGCTCCCAAATCATAAATTCAATAGTATGTCACAAATTCAATAGTATGTTTAAAATGATCACAAATTCAATAGTATGTCAGAACTGAATACATAAATCAAATAGGCATACAATTTTTGAAGTTAAAATAAATTGGGCAGTCAATTATGATGGTTGTCTGCTTGGCCTTTGAGTGCCATCGCTATCCATCTACATTATTCCAAGGTTTAGCAAATAACGAAGACCCGAATTTACAAGAAAAAAGAGCTGAGCAATTCGACGAACACCTTGCTTGCGCGGACGTTCTCGGAGGCGGCGACGGTGCTGCGCCGGACAAAGCGCGGCTGGACGGAAAAAATACTACACACTGCAACGGGACTACGCCGTTCCCTGCGCGCTGGGGGGAGGGGGGGCAAGGGCGACCAGTCGGAGGGTGGGTGGCTGCGCCAGCGATTCAGTGGGAGGAGCGATTCAGTAGGGAAGGGATGAGAATAGGCCGCGAGGAACGCAAGATATGGTCTGTGCGGCTGACGCATCGCCCCACCCGTTAGGATTGGACTCGGCGCGTGTTGCCGCGCGTTGCCGACACGCCGGTTGCGTTCCTAGAAGCTGAGCGCGGAGCAGGGTTGCCGGACGCTGTATTGGGACGTGCCGGCAACTTTTCGTCTATTGGGCAACGCCGTGAACGCCGGTTGCGCTTCGACAAAGAACACCGGTTGAGTTTCGACAAAGAACTATTGAATACATAAAAATTAGCAAAACATTTTTGACAATGGAAACCGAATAAAGAATTTACATAATAAATACATTTGTGTTCTTGAAACTTCTACAAGTATATAGGCTTAACTACTCATACACTAAAATATTTATTAATATAATTTTAGACCATATAGTTCAAAGATCTCTATCTATATCATAAATATGTATACTAAGATATCGTTTACATAATCCTAGAAAAAATATGAAGGAAATAATGCTAAAAATCAGTTAAATATGGCGCAATGAGCTGTGTTTTTCATCAATATACGTTACAACTTTATACAAAAAAGAATTTACTAATATTTAGTAACTTATTATATGTTGGACTATGTTAAATAAGTAAATGAAAATTATATTTGAAAAGAACTTACCACGCTACCAATGTGTTTAAAGTATAAAAAATTAGTATAATTTGCAAGCTTGTTGTCCATCACAATCCAAAAGTCAAACCGAGCAGACCAGATACAATCAACAGTCATACAATGTCGTATACATCCAACAATTTAATGCAGTGCATACAAAAATCACAACCAGCAATCCCATGCTAGAATATTCTATCGCTGCCATACCTGCAGGGGGTAATGTGTACGTGGACCCTCCGGGTACATCCCACGCTGCCCTGAGGGTACATCCCACGCTGCATCCCGTATCTGCGCGACTTGACGATGATGAACCCATTGTCCCTGCAAGAAATAGAGATTATATCAGAGAAGATAGATTGAACAGCTTGTGGAGATTATATCACAGCTAGATTATCAATAGGGAATATGCAATAATTAAACGAAGCTTACTCTGGGTCCACCACGGGCACGGGGAGGAGGATGGTGGCATCAGCAGCCACGGGCACGGGGAGGAGGATGTCGCCATCAGCAGCCATGGGTTCCTCCATCTCAGGCTCCTCCTCCACGGCCTCCACGTACTTGAGCACATGCCTGCAAGCACAGGAGAGCAGGAAGGGAATCTCAATTAGAGAGCACAAATCAGGAGACGATTTCGATTAGAAATCAGACATGAGGGTACTTACTTGTCAATGCAAGTGGAAGGGCTAGTCAGGATGCGATCGAAGACGGCCGACCCGTGGAGGCGTCGGAGTTGGCGAACATCCTTCCGGTAAGCAGTGCCCTGCAAGGCGAACAGTGGATTTCATGTTCAATCCGGAAAAAAACCACAGATATTGGAGGTTTTCCTGTTGAATACTTTTGTATTCGCTATTCAAGTGCCCAATTTAGTTGTAGCATAAAGATATAAACTATTAATAATAAACTTGGAGATAGAATAATACTAAATTCTATTGTCTCTAGAGCATATCTCCAACAGCTATGGCCTGCAAACAACACGACAAATCCCAAGTTGTCTTTTTGTGTCACCCAAATGACACGGTGAACTCGTTATTTTTATTTCCTTTTATTCGGTACAAAGAAGACAAATTTGGCTCCCCTCCCATTCTCATCCGCAAGCTACGCCGGCCGGGATGATTATGTGGTCGTCGATAGGAATGCATCAGTTACTGGGGCGGAAGCAAGGTGGAAGTTGATCGCTGCACGGGCGAGCAATAGGTTAGGGAAATTTACCTCATCAGGCTGAGAGGGGGCTCCGTTGCTGGGTTGAAGAGGTGGTGGGTCGATGGGCTGCTGTGGGTAAGAGAGGGGAATTAGCAAGTGCTGCAATGTAGATTATGTGAAGAAAAAAGGTGCAGGGAAGATTTACAAAGAAATAAATTGCAGATAGAATCATAAGAACACTTGAAACATAAAAGAATTATTGTTATAGTTCACGAGTAAAAAAACTACTCTACGACATTCACTAAATCAACCTCAAAATAAAATATTTTAGGGGCATCGTATACTTGGCCATTTAATTAGCATGTTTATTTTGTGAACGAGAAAATACATTCCTAGTGCATTGTATCACATGTTGTTAAGTTTGTCGTGTGCGCGAAAATATCATCACCCTTATCCCGTCCCCAACTCTTTTTTTTTGAGAATTCCTGATCTTTTACAGTACAGCTGTAGTATCTGAACTCACACACAACTCACTCCACACACACACTCAACACCACACACACGCCACCTGTGCGCAAGCTAGACCTAACCAGACTATACTAAACTTCTGGGCCTCCGTGAGCCTAGACCTAGTGGGAAACCCCTGCGGTGGTGGGCACACCACAATACCTCTGACAGAACCACGGTGGAATTTGGCCCAGAAGCAGGAACTGATTAAGGGCTCAGTCCCCAAAGGCCCTCCACAAATTTTTTAAATGGGGATCAAAACCCCCGGTGAGACGTCCAGGAAATTCGGTACTCGAACCTGAGACGGGTTGGAACTAGCCACTGCCAGCCAACCACCGAGCCACTGCTCGTTCTCCCGTCCCCAACTCTTTGTCCCCCGCTCTCCCCCACATTCCAAACCCACGTCAGAGACTTCTCCCTCGCTCTGTGCTCTGAGTGTCATCGTCATCCATCCCTTGGGGCTTGTCAGCAATCCCGCCGGCGGAAAAAATTTCACCATTGAGTTCCAGGTCAATCGGGCGGAAGAGAGTGCACCTGTCCGCGGAAAAAAAAAGTGTCAACCCACTGGAAATTCTTACGGGGATTATACTACTATTCCCAAACCTTAATAAAACCATTTTGACGTATTTTTTTTGCGAAATCGTTTTGACGTATTTTAATACAGTATATATCTCAAAATTTAGGAGGTACTAGTAATTTCGTCCACATGGGGAGGGTGAGTCCCGTGGCTTGGGCACATGGCGCGGTGATTGCTCGCCGTGCTCTGCAGTGGCCCGGGAGATAGAGGGATGAGTAGAGCGACAGTGACCGAAAGGTGCTCATGGGTGTGCGTGCTCTGCTCCGAGAGAGAGCAAGCAAACGCAGATGCTCTCTCTAGATTTTTATACAATATGGCGCTGGCCAATGAGGCACTACGCGTGACACGCGGTGGGTCCCACAGAAGATGACCATGGTACTCATAGAATCTAGCGATGCGCGTCTTCTACCACAGTAATTTTTTCTACTGACCGGGGAGTAACCTTTTGTAGTACGAGTACTCGTCGTCGAGTACGGGACATTTGTGGGAAACCTTGAAACTAGCTAGCCAAGTCGCCATTTCCCAACTATAGTACTCCTAACGGGCCGAAGAAACCTTGCTGCTCTCGTTCCTATCTCTTTCTACAGCAGAGAAGAGGCGAACCGAGGGCGACCAAACTTCCCGCCGTCCTCTTCTTCTCCGGTGGCCTGGTGCCGTCGGGAAGGGGAGGGAGGTTGAATCTCCGGCCGGATCTGTGTACAGATAGTTAGGTTTTAGCTATTCTATTGTTGTGTGTGGGGTGGTGTTCGGTCTGTGCCGCCGCCGCCTGTGTTGCTTCGGTTCTTCGACTCGTCGTTGCTCTGCTACGACGGCGCGGAGATGCGGAGCCAAGTTGTCTAGGCAGGGTCGCCGGCGCGGCGACGGCCCTGTTATGGACTTTTGTATCTTCCTCTTGGTCGCGTCTTGCCGGCGTCCCCTCCAGCTCCGGTGGGAGAGAGGGAGAAGGTGTGCCGGAGCCTCAGTCGCCGGTCTACCTTGGCTGCCGAGGATCTGGAGGATTTTGGCATCCGTGCTGGTTCGATGGTTCGTGGTTGGCGGATCTGGGTCTGCTTCTCACCGGCGGCGACGGGAGAGGCCGGATCTGATGGTCGATGTTCTGCTCGGGGCACGTCCCCGCCCCGCACGCCACAGTGATAGGTGGGTACCCTGTGTACTCCTTCTCGGGGTCTTCAAAGCCTTTCGGCGATGGAGCTGCTTCGGCCTTGGGTTTGCTGGTGGTTGCTCCTTTTCCTCGCGGCGTCTCGGCGTCGGAGAAGATGGGTGCTTCCGTGCTGGTGGAGCAGAGAGCTCGGAGGACTTATTTCTTTCGGTTCTTTCTGTATTTTGTACGGCGTGTCGGATCCTTCTGGATCGATCTGTTGTTTCCGTTTGTACGTACTTTGTACTCCGTTTGCTTCTGGCTTAATATATACGTATGTACTATCAAAAAAAAAAGTCGCCATTTCCCTCCACGATCAGTCAAAACCACTCTCGCGATTCTTCACAACATAGTGTAATACTCCCCAGTGTGGTTCAGTGGCTCAGTGGCCAGTAGCTGGGAGTGAGGTCAGTGCTACATGCACAAGGCGTCAAGTGCCACCCAGTATAGCTCAGTGCCTCCCGTGGGCCCACATGAACATGGCGTGCTCCGCTGCTAGAACCAGCACGCAATAAGTTGGTTCCACCCACCAACCAAGTTACGTCGGGCACGTAAACAAGACACGCATCCTAGACACGGCATTGCATCCTCAATAATATCGAAAAATCACTTTTGGCTCCAATTGATATACCTAGTATACTTTTGGATGTAAGCTAACTGTCTGTAACTGTCCTCCCCATCTACAGTAAAGGGAGCGATTTGTAGAAACCACCGGGATCTTCACCTCGCCGGCGCTGATTCGTTGGATGTGGAGGTGGAGGTGGAGGGATCCCCGTCTCGCGTTGTGTAAATAGTGTAGAAGCTCTTAGGTGTCAGGCGGCCGGCGTTTTGGAGGTGGAGGCGTGGCGGCCGGTGTTTGCAGGTGGTGGATCTCCTCTCCGGCGACGGCGTTCCGTGGAGCTCCGCCGTCGTTCTACCGCCATCGTCGCGCTCGCTTCTCTGCGGAGGAGCCGTGGGCGACTTCCCCTTGCTCGGCGCCGTGGACGGCGGTGCCAGCAATAGTTGATCTACCGCAAGATCTTGCTGCGATTCGGTGCGACGACGACGACGACTGCTGGTGTAGGTCTTCGACCGATGCTTGGCGACTTCCCGTCCGTCTGGGGACTGCCTCCGATCCAAGGTTTGAGGGAGGCAGCGACGGCGGCGCGTCACCGACAGCTCCGGCGTGTTGGAGCCGTGGTCAACGCTCAGAAGGGCTATGCTGTAATTTTGTTTTTCTTTAGGGACCTTTCTGTAATGCTGCCGAATTAATGCAATGATCTTTGCCCCGTAAAAAAAAATAGTATACTTTTGGATGTAATCGATGATGCATTCTACAAACATGCAAAATCGCAATGTGACATTCTTTAAATTATAAGCTACACAAATATGATTTTTGAAAACATTAGAATAAAAACACCACTCGGGAGTCTTTGTTCGCTTAGTACTACTCCCTCCGTTCCAATTTAATTGACTTGCTATTCATCAAATGTGGATGTATCTAGACATGATAGATACATCCACATGTGGTGGATAACAAGTCAATTAAATTGGAACGGAGGGAGTATCTATGAAAAAAAAGTTTTAATTTCACGCGGCTGATTTCCAAAATTTTAATAAGAGCACAAGTTACAAAGTTTAGGACGTGCTCAAGATAGAGTAAAATACACAGTTAGGCTAACTTCCAACAACTCGGGACACATTTCACCTGTCAGCGTGTGTCTCTATCCACATGGACAAAGGTATACGGTTCAACACGTTGATTCGTTCCCATTTTGTTGGTCGACCGGGCCAAGTCCAACACATTTTTGGGTTGGTTTTGCGTATGGCCGGAAAAACCGTGGACATCTACGGGTGTCCTCCCGTTGCTCGCTTCTGAGTGGCACCCATGTCATTACTAAGTATATCAAAGCTGGCCAGAATCGCGGCCTATCCGCGCTCTGACCACCGTAGCAGCTACAGTGTTGAACAGTACCGTGTTATTTTCGCAAAAAAGCCCCTGCATCTTTCGGAAATTACAGAGAGGTCCTTCGTACATATAGACTGAGCTCTAACCCTAGATCTCGGGCTGCCCTCATTTCCCCACCCGAGCAGCTCCCATCCCACGCCGTCGCCGCCCCATCCCCATCGCCGCCGGCTCCTGCCAGCACGACCTCCGGCCGGCGCGGGCGCGGGCGACCTCTGGCCGGCACGGGGCGAGGTCTGGCGGCGCGGTGCGGGCGCAGGCCAGCCAGGGCCCATCCCACGCCGCCGCCGCCCCATCCCCATCGCCGCCGGCTCCTGCCAGCACGACCTCCGGCCGGCGCGGGCGCGGGCGACCTATGGCCGGCACGGGGCGAGGTCCGGCGGCGCGGTGCGGGCGCAGGCCAGCCAGGGCAAGCTCCTGCAAGCGCGGGTGGGCGAGCTCCGGCCGGCGTCTGACTGTCGTCGCCGCCACTCACCTCTGCCCCTCCCGCCTCTTCTCTTCCACGGCGACGTGCTCGCGTCGCTGCTGCGCGTGGCCTCTCCATCCTCCTCCAGCGTTTCCAGCAGGCGGCCACCACGTGGGCGTGCTTCCTGTCCTGCTCCTCCCCGTGGTGCTCTTCAAGATGACGTCCATGGTGTTCCTGCGTTTTCCGTTCAAGGTATCACTGCCTGGTCACATGACGTTTATATTTGATGATATGGATGGATGTATAGATATTTCTGATGTTGCTCCTGTTAATTTTGCTGCTATTGATGGATTGGATGGTCGTGGTGTTGGTCCATCAGCGTTCAATGCGGCTCCATATTTGGCTTGGCAAGCGTCCCATGGGTATTTCCTTGCACTTTTTCCTCTTATGCTTTTACTGCATTGTTAGTGGATATTAGTATGACTTAAATATGGGTTATAGGCTATTTAGTGTATGTTTGTCTTGGATTCTATTGTTACTATAAATGGCCAATTCTCATGTTGTTTTTCCTTTCTGAGTCTGTACTTTTTTCTTCAGAGTTAATAGGTTCACAATAATGATGCTCAGAAAAATCAGAATTTATGTTCTTCCTTTTTTCGCCAGGTAAGCTCATGCAATTAAATTCTTTTATCTTCCAAAATTTTATTGCTTACTAATTTATATACAATACAGACTGATGTCAAGTTGTACCGATACAGAGGTACGACACAGGAGCGAGCTATAAGGCGTACTCATGGAAGTCCATCGGAATTATTGCTGGCTGTTCTAGGTCCTGGCGCATGTTCTTCTATTTTATTAGATTTCAAGCACAGTAATTGAATCATGATTGGTTATACCTCCTCCTCCACCTTTAATGTTCTAGGTCCTGGCGCATGTTCTTCTATTTTATTAGATTTCAAGCACCAGTAATTGAATCATGATTGGTTATACCTCCTCCTCCACCTTTAAGATCTAAATTTCAAAATAGCCTGGACCTTAGATTAAATGGCATTAGTTTCTTTTTAGTTTGAAATGCATCATTGTTGTACGGTTACTAAGAAAGCTGCATTTTTCAGATGTTATGCTAAATGATAGAACGGAATCAAGGTTCAAAGTTAGTTTCTGCAAGCATTTCTAAACTGGATTGAAATTGTTATTCTTTGTATTTGGTTCAGTTTGAATGCAAATAATGATGTTTACTTCAAAAATCATCATCACTTCTTGGTCCTATGCTTATAAATTTTTATGATGATGCTGATCGGACAGCCATGTGTACACCCCTGATTTTCAGATTGAATGTGTGCGTACTTATAAATGGGCATCTCACAACTTATTGCTTTTATTGCTTACTGCAATTAGCTAGCTATTTCAAACAAAATTGCTCCTGCAAGGCTGCAACTATATGCTCCCATGTTCTGTTTTCATGCATTGTGAATTCAGCGTGTACTATAAATATCATATGATGTGATGCGAATCATGCTGTAGTTATCTTTTACACAGGAAATGGACAAAATGCACCTCAAATAACTAGCATATGATGGATCCGCGCGAAGCTCTTCAAATGGAGTTTATCTATCTCATGAAAGGTAATTATTTAAATTTCAAATGTCTCATGCTTGCTTATATTATGTGTGTGCTTTCCTTTCATAGTCCCGAGTTTCAGATCTAAAGAGGATTTAAATAGAATTCTAGAATTTCAATATTGTGTAGTGATTTTTTGTCTGCATTTCTACATTTTTGTCTTGATTGCAAGCCTCCGGATGCTATTTGAAATAACCTCATATCAATACTACTAGATAGTTCTTAATAAATCTGTCCTGGCTAATAATTTGGTACATATTCAGTATGAATTATCATGGAAGAGCAAAACAATAATCCTATACAATCAACCTAATTTTTAGTGTTGGACCTGTGTTTCTTATTATTGGTCAAAATATTAACTTATATATGCTAGAGCATGTGTTAGTTAACTCAAATTAGAGTTCTTTTTTTTATTATGTGAGAAATATATTACAAGCAGAATAATATAGAATCTAAATATTCTTGAGCGCCTTCTCTGGTTTCATAGCTTCAGAAACATATGGACCAACACCATAATGTTATATCTGAAGTTGTATATCTGGATTCGTCATTGATCGTGAGGAAAGAGCAGCTTAGCCATCAAATAGCTCTGAAGGCCAGCAGTTAATTGACATATTTTAGGTTGGGGATTTACTGATAGATGCCCTTTGTACTTTTATAGATGGCTCTTTCAGCTTCTCTGGTTATAGATGCTTGGGTTCTGACCGTTGGTCTATTCTAATAAAGTCATCCTCATTTGATTATGATGCCTTTTTGTATTTCTGTGATTTTTCATGCATTTTCACTACTAGGGTATGAAAGCCTAATGTATAGTTCATTTTATCTTTTATTGAAAAACAAAGTTTGGCGACTTATCATTGAGTGACGTGAAATTGTTTTCATACAATCTTTACCAGCAATGTTGGTTCATGCATGTGTTCTGAGTTGCTATTGCATCTTCCAGATTCTCTCGCTTATGCAGTTTTAAATTTCAATGATTAGTTATTCCTTGAATGAATACCCTTTTCTGTAGTTGAGCTACGGTTTACCAACACCATCGAAGGTTTGTTAGTAGACCTAAGAAGTAAAATGTTTAGTTCATTTGTCGTACTGACTCTGTTTATTCTCTCAATAATTAGAAGCATTTTTTAGTACGACCTGGAGGTGAAGTGCAATGTGTTCACGGCCTGCAGGTCCTCTGTCCACGATAACTTTAAGTGGCTCAAGGCCAAGCTCCATATAACATGCATATCTTATCTATGAAATCACCCATATGGGACCATTCTCCATAGAAAGCGTCAGCATATTTGTTTTCAGGACTGCATTGGTAAGAAAATGGAGTGGTCTGAGAAACATTATCTTTAAAGAAGTTATTGGCCGTTTGAAAGTCATGCATCAGTATGATTTTGTTGTCTCTTTGTGGCTGTTTGTGCAGTTTAGTTGCCCTGTTGGCTGTTCCATCTAATCTGCCCTGTTCCTTCGTTTATGCAGCTAGGGCAGCTTTAAGGTTTTCCATCATTACTACCGGTTCATTGACGATCTGAAACTACCAGAACAAATCTGAATTATTGACCTGTGCGATCTACCCTCATTATTATCTCATCTGATGATGAGAGTAACAGCCGCTTCCCCTGGTAGTTTTATAGGCAGCCAAGGATCCTGGGATCCAAACCGATAGAGAAAGTAAGTCGGCATGCATAATTTGGACAAGCATTAGGTGAGTTTTTGATTTAGAAGAAATTTCAGAGGACCATAACAAAAAAATTTAGGCAGCTATTGGTTTTGCGAGGTCATTAATTCTTAGAAAAAGTTCTAATTAAGTAACCAGTCATACTATCTTTCGGAGTGTTCTTGGGGAATATTTTCATTCACACCCAGTCATTTTTTAGAATTTGTTTGTTTATCTGTGTTGTATCTAACATGTTAAAGTGTAAACGGTGATCTTCAGCCGCCCTTAAAATATAAAATCAAATTAATCATGTTGTTTTCATTGGTTCCTGCCACTGCTGAAGTTTGTGCATCTATCTAACTGTGGAAAGCAATGTAAGCCACCGGGAGTTATTCTCCAAAATTATTATCTGTCCCTGCATATTATGTTTATTTGGATGCTTATTCTTTTCCTTCAGTTACCCTTTTTTTGCTGCCATAAGAGAGTACTCAGTTTCTTCTACTGTCTTATTACCATAAACTGAATGCACTTTATTCCAAAATTATTGCCATAATCTCTAAGTGAGTGTGTTAATGGTGAATGCACATCTTCAGTTTGTTGCAGGTACATGCTGGATTTATATTTCCTGAGCAGTTAGAAGAAGCAACTAACCATCCATTGCCTAACTGGAAGAAGCAACTAACCTCTCCATTGCCTGACAATTGGCTGCGTCTATTTATTTTGTGCCGAAGCACAAAGGTGACATCTCAGCTCTAATATTTGCAACTACTGCGATGTTATACGGAACTGCAATATTTGTTTTTTTGTGTGGAATGTCCTTTGTCATGTTTCTTTTGTTTCCTATATTCAGCAATACATATTATATTTTACAATTGTATATATGTGCTTCTAAATGATTAAAAAATTATTAGGTGTTTGGTCAAGAGGTTTAAATTGTATAAATATCATTTCTGTTATTTAGAAACGTTAGGTGTGTTACGGTTTGTAGTTCACTTGATGGTGCACAAATCCCATTTGCATCTATTTAAAATGTACAAAATTATTTGCTTTCTTTTCATCAACAAGACTCTTAAAATAGTATCTAGGTGTAGTTTGTTATTCTTGAACTGGGATCTAATAGTTAAATATAATATATTTACGATGCTTCCGAAATGACGGCCGCTCCTTTCTTGCAGCCATGATCTATCATCTCATTAGTGACACAATGTTGCTAATTTCTAAGTCGGATATATTCTTTATTCATATTGTACATTCGTTTTACCTTCTTTTTTGTTCTGATGCTAGACTGAGCAAGAAAATGACCTTCTGTACAAGATTGGACCCAAATCTTTCTTTTCAAGCAGGTAACTGTTCCTTTCCAGAAGCTGAACCATGGTGCTTTGTAGAATCTGAACGATTGTGCAAGTTGGGCTCTTTCTATCTGTTTAAAGAAAATTACTCTCACAACTATACCCTCCCATGGTTTATTTTCCATGCATTGCAGATTCAACATGTATTAGAAATAGCATTTGATTTGATGCAAAGCATGATGTAGTTATCTTTTGCAGGAATGGGCATTCTACATCTGACAGAATTAGCATCTGATGGATCTTCGTGAAGGTCTTCAAATGGAATTCATCTATGACAGAATTAGCATTGCTGAGTTCAAATCCTCCAACAATTTTTCATAATATATAGTTTCAAGCTAAAAAAAAACTACATCAAATTTGTCACCAAGGGCGCGGCGTGTCGCCGCGCCGATTACAACTAGTAACTATATAAAGGGAGAGCAAAATGCTCTCCAGGAACGCTCCACGTGAATAGTAACCGCGGCTTATCTCACCGTTCGCTCTCCATCGGACGGCCAGGAGGGTCCGCGTGACCATTTTACAAAAAGACCCCTCATAAATCGAGACACTACTCCGCAATCCAGAATTTACCACTGCAAAGGACCCAGATGCAATTACAGAAAAATACAGGTCCTTTTTTGGAAAAGTGTCGGCACATCCCCCTTCCCCTCCTTCTCTTCCGCGCGGCCGCGCCGTCGCCGGCGCCGCGGACGTGCGCCACCGCCGCACCGTCCTTTCCTCCTCGCATCGGCGGGAATGAGCGGCTCCGCCGCCGCTCCCTTTCCCTCCTCGCCGTGGATCGGCCGCCGGAACGGCCGGACGCCGCCGGAATCGCGCCCGCCGTCCACGCTGCCCTTCGCCGCTTCCGCGGGCCGCCGGCGCCGCTCCGGCGACCCAAAGTGGGCGGCGCCGCCACCTACGGGTCGCCCGCCTCCGTGCGCGTCGGACGCGGGCAGCCGCGTGTGCTGGGTGGCCGTCGTGCGAAACCGGCGTCATCGTCGCTGCCACGCCCGCTCCGGCCGCACTGACGCCAGCGTGACGTCACAGTGGGCGGGGGCGGGCAGATGGGCTGGGCCGTTGGCCTTTTTTTTTCTTCTGTTCTTTCGTTTTGTTTTTCCTTTTCCGAAACCTTTTGTAATTTTTAAACTACATCTCCAAATCAATTCTGTCCAAATTCCAAAAAATTGTAAAAATCAAAATGACCGTTCTAGATACTTTGTGATATGTGACAAATATATTAACATGCTTTTTTTTCTGTTCTTTCGTTTTGTTTTTTCTTTTCCGAAACCTTTTGTAATTTTTAAACTACATTTCCAAATCAATTCATTCCAAATTCCAAAAAATTGTAAAAAACAAAATGACCGTTCTAGCTGCTTTGTGATATGTGACAAATATTTTAACATGCACATAGAAAAAACTCACTACTTATGCCATAGCTTTGCTAAATATTTGCAACTCACACATTTACGACATTTCAAAAAAAAATGTATTTCATGACTTTCCTCTGCACTCAAATAAAAATCTACATAAATAATATCAGTAATACCATTAAATACAGTAGACCCAATAAAACAATTTGCTACAAACCAACACTACTTAAACAAATTTTGGTAGATCATTAAATACAATTACCCATTCATATCGTGCACTTGCATATATCGAAATAAAAATACCCTAACTGCAAATAACAAGAAATAGCTATTTTGAAATTATTTTTCGAACCACTATATTCATAAACCAAATTATAAAATAGCACGTGCTTTATATAAGTTAAAACGCTTTACATACACGGTTTTACGATATTTAAACCATTCTGCAAAACTATTAGATACCGCGAAATCAGTGACTTCAGCTATATCCACCAAACAAAAATTGAGAACATTCATTAAGACGACCACACAGAAAACATGCAAAATACAATTACCCATTTATATCATGGGCTCAGAAATATCAACATAAAGGTACCACAAATATAAATATTAGGAAATAGTTGTTAAGAAAAATCCCAAACCTGTATATTTGAACTACAAATCAGATTCATTTTAAAGAAGCCAAATTCTAAAATAGAACGTGCTTTCGATTATTTAAAACGCTTTACATATACGGTTTTACGGTATTTAAACTATTCTGCAGCCGCGAAATCAGTGACTTCAGCTAGATCCACTAGACAAAAATTGAAAACATTCATCAGAACAATCACAAATAAAACATGCACAATACTCAAAAATATCAACATAAAGGTACCACAAATGTAAATATTAGGAAATAGCTGTTAAGAAAAATCACAAACCTGTATATTTGAACTACAAATCAAATCCTAAATAGAACATGCTTAACAGAATTTATAACACTTTATGCGTACTGTTTTAGGGTATTTAAATAATACTGCAAAACTACTACATGCTGGATTGACTATTTATTGAATACAACCAAATTTCAAAAAAGAGTATTCAAAACACTCAAATGCCTCCAAAATCCACCGAGAGGGCGCGCCGCGCCGGCGTGCATTTCCACTCATTATAGTCTTGAATTGAATATTACTGAAAAAACAGGAACATGTTTAGACATTCTTATTTGCTGAAAAAAATGTTGACGCTCCAAGCTATATCAACGCGTTCACAAAAATATATGCTGACTACTTACAGCATAATGCCAACAAATTGGAACATTTCGATTTGGTTAATATTTCGATACAATCTAAACAAACTTTATATAATTATGAAGCTATACAATTACTAAGCGCTCATATCATGCGTTCTTTAACTATGGAGCTAAATTAGAAATTTATGGCACAACACAACCATATATTGTTAACATTTTTGGACATCTAGATTTGACAATTATTTAAAGGCAACCTAAATGTATTCCCTCTAATTAAGTGACATTCAATTTTAAGAAATACTTACGTACTGTATTCCACCGACTATGTACCTTGATTAAATATGGCAACATACAAACATAAACTTATATATATATATTTGAACATTTAAAATTGCTAACACTTTGGAGATACGCCAGTCGCCGGCCGCGTTGCTCGATCTGCGACTCGAGCTGTGGCTCCGTCCCTCAAATAGGAAAACCCAAGTGGCGTCCCCCTCCCCTCCAAGGAGCTCTTGAACTGCATCTTTTTTTTTTTTTTTTATCCACTGCATCTTTGGCAAAAAGTAAAACTATGCTCTTGGCCCACAGCTCCTGACTCTAGCGCATGCCTGCTCAGCTCGCGCCTCAAAGTGACCGACGCGTAACTTTCCCGATCGACCAACGCGTAACTTCTTTGTCGCTGGCTGCAGTAAACCTCGAAGGCATCTCCGCTCTACATGCCCCACATTGCCCCACAATGGGTCCCACGGTTTACTGCTCGGGTCGTGCCTGTCTCCCCGGTAAGTATTCTGTTTTACCGCTCGGTGGTTTTGTGGGTTTTGTTCAGCTAGAGCTGAAACCAGACCTTAAAACACGGTTGCCGTGCCCCTTATGTCGGGTTTACGGGTCGGCGCGTTAAGAGGTCTGCTAGAAATGCCCTAAGCTCTCAGCCCAAACATATGTTCGAAACAGTAATTTAAAGTTCAGTTACACCTGTAATAACAGCTGTATCTTATCTTCATCCGCCGTTGATTTTTTTCACTTCTCAGCACTCGGGCTCTCGTAGCCGTCGGATTACTGAAGGTGTCTTGTGTGCATCGACACTCTGATTCAGAAGTTCAGTTCAGCAGCTGGCCTAACGGTGCCTCTAGGGCACCGCCGCGGCGATGGCGTCGTCGGCGGGGCCCCGGAGAACTGGAGCGGGCGGCCGGTTCCTCCGCCACGATGCACGCATCCGGCAGGCTCGGCCTCCGTTGCGACGCCCTCGCTCCTGAGGACCACCACCACGAGTCCACGACGACATCGACGACGACGACTCCAATGTCGCCCGGATCCGTACGGCGCCTCCCCCCACCCCCTCGCCTCTCCGCTTCACTAACATTGCGTTCCTCTGTTTGCTTGCATGCTTCCTACATTAGGGTTGCCTCTAGTTACTTGTTACATTCGTGTGGTTGCTTGCGATGTGACTGTGGCCTGTAAATGTTTCCTCTGCTCTCTTTTCTGAATGGTCTCTGCTTGCTTGCATTTGGTTAGTAAAGTGGTAGGATCTGCCCCAGGTGTGATGTGATGTTCAGAACCCGTAACATCGCAATATTGATGCTGAGCTGGGGAAACTTAATAGCACTCGTGCTTATGCTTACGCTTTATCTTTCCATCCGTAACTAGGAACAGCAATCCTGATATTCGACAGAGTAAATGCCTCTTGATCTTATCATTCGATATGTACTGTAGCTACCTTTCTTTTTTACGTCCTTGCTGTTTCGAATGATTGAACGTTGGTGACAGTGTGATTATGTACCCTTGCATCCTTTACAGTTAGCAGCGACGGGACAGGTGTTCTGCAGTTTAAAACTGGTTTAGCATCATGGTACTCTAGTTCTCACCGTGTAGTATAATTACGCACACAAATCACTCCTATAGCTGTTTGATCTCTTTCCCGTTTAATGGCTCCATTTCCACTTTAGTATCTAACTTGCTGTGGATGTCACGGTAATCTGCAGCAAAAGCTTGCTAGGAAGGCCATACGAGGCTTCAGTGACCGCCAGAATGACGTTGCGGTACTTTGGAACTTTTGTTCGAAGTACAAGAACTGGCGTCGAGTTGATGATATGCAATGGGAGCAGGAGAGGTTGAGGGAATCAGGAACACATAGTATGTCTTTATCGTTAATCATGTATTGTGGTGTTATTTGTTGAACAAACACTAGTTTCCTAGCATTTTATGCAACTCAAATTTTGGCCCACAAACTTCCCTCAGCACCCTTTCGTCCATTTCTTTCTGAGGAATCGATCTATTTATGATATATGCCAAGTGTCAAGTGCTAAGTTGGACTTCTTTCTTAAGGTTTCTGTGCACAATTAGTTGCTGAAGCACTACAATTAATATATCCCTCTTGCACTAGCTTTGTATGATGTAATGCATGGAAAATCATCTTGTAACATTATAACATTGCTCATGAATATCCCATTTCGTACCTTATGAGCAGGATGAGAGCAAGAGCTGTAGAAATGAAAGATCCATGCTACATTGAAGGCGTTGCTTGATGTTTGTGAGGTTATTTTTTGGACAAGCACTGACTGATAGGCTTGGTACACAAATTCTAGAGTATGTAATTGCTTGATCATGACATAACTGAGCCTGCCATGTTTGTTTTCTTCCGCTGCAATTATCTGTTCTATGCTGCAAATCACGTTTCCAAAAGCATATATGCTGCGTTCAAGATTACCTCTCCGCCTAAATCTGGGTTGCTAGATGAATTTCTTCCTATGTTTGCTTAGCCATTTGGACCACTACTCCATGGACAATTCCTGCTAATGCTGGTGAGATGATGCCTTGTTAGCTTTAATACAATGGAGGCATCCAGCAAGTCATTCTTGAGGTAGGATATCATGAGAGCCACCTTAAACTGCTTTAAAATTGTTGAATGGTGGGAGAGGAATGACAATAGAGTAGCTATTTAATTTCAAGAGCTATATCTATAAGGAAATCAGCTATCGAAAAATAGTTTTTATAGCAATGTGCTATGTACTTCCTTTAACTTTTATGAAATG
Source organism: Poa pratensis (assembly GCA_947311845.1). Classification (NCBI taxonomy): domain Eukaryota; kingdom Viridiplantae; phylum Streptophyta; class Magnoliopsida; order Poales; family Poaceae; genus Poa; species Poa pratensis. Next base: position 1,696,661 of record CAMZMU010000063.1, read on the forward strand.
CCAGTGTGCTCATAGAATCATGAAGGACGGGGAAATGAATGATAAGGCTACCAAACAAAATAGCATGAATGCAAATTAAAACACATTAATTGCTTATGATAAAAATGTTCCCATTTATAGTTGATGTGAAAATATTTTTTTATGCTTTGGTATGATGGAGCAATGGACACTGTTAAGGTGTGCAATTTTTCAATTTTTTTTGGTTACTCCACCTGATTTTTTCTTAATTTTGATGGTACTGTGGAATCTGAGTATATAGCATTGTTTTCTTTCTTGTTCTTCTGCGGTTGTTGCATATGCTGTACGAATTTGCTTCAAACCCTACTTAGTTTTTGGAATTGTACTAACCTATTTGAAAACCTGTTCTCGTGTTTCAGTGAACCCTGACCGTAGTTATGCAGTACTTGAGCTTCAGTCTCTACTAGAAAGTGAGTCAACATCTGGAGGAAAACAACAGAAACTTACGAGTATTTTGAGCTCTGGGAATGAGAAACCATTTATCATTGTGGCTTCTGATATCGTCTCATTTCTAGAGTCCAAGTGGGGTATGAAGCTCATGATCCGGAAATCATTTCCTGGTTCAGTCTTGGAGCACTGCAGAACACAAGTACCCCTATGACTGGAGATCAAAAGAACCAACTATATTCCCAGCAACAGAACAGTGGTTTGCCTCCGTGGATGGTTTTTAGGATGCTGTACTGGATGCAATCAAACATGTTCCTTCTCAGGTATTTAATGCTTTATTTCTGGAACTTATATTTGAAGTTAGAAACTGTGTTTTTTTCCCTTTGGTTTATTGTCGCACTATACCTCTCTGTTTGTACTGTTAATCTTGCTTAGTAATGACAAACCTTCACGCTTGGCAGCAGTGCTTCGTATGTTTGCTCAGTGTATGTTTCTTGTCTGGATTAGTCCACTGGTAGAAGAGCTTGAAGTTATGTGCATATTTTAAAATTCTTACCTGTCTCTATTTTCGTTTCCTTGAGCAACTGATTTCTTGGTGCGATATCTGGTTTCATTAAATATTGTTTCCTTGTAAGGTTTATTTTTCATGCTAGCATGAATTCAATGTTATCATACTGTCTCAAAGATTGGTGGCTTTTAACCTAATTTCTTGTTTGAAAAAAACTTGAGGGACACCAATATTTGAAACAGTATGATAACATTGTGTTTCAAAAACTACAATATAGGAGCATTATCTAAAAAAAACTTGAGGGACACCAATGATTCCTGGTGGTATATGACTACTGAGGAACTTCTTCCAGACAAATATCGTGACAAAGCATCTGAGTATCGCAAGGGAACTGATACAATGGATGTTTGGTTTGACTCGGGTAGGATTATGTCTTTTATTGGTACGCGTACGGCAATAATATTTTTATAGAAAGCTCCATTGGTGATGGTTGTCATGGTGCATAAATCAATATTCTCCATAGATCTCTCAGTTTGTGTGTGGGTGTGTGCACGCGCACACTGAGTCTTGACAGCTGTTCATCATTTTAATTGCTGAATTATCAAATTCAGTTTTTGTGTATGCAAACCTTGGACTTAGTGTCTGGTTTTCCATACGACCTTTTTTTATCACATTACACAACTTACCCAACGCCGCCGCCATGGGTTTCGTCGACGAATCCAAAGGTACTTACCCCGCTTACATACCATTGTTGCCTCCGCTCGATTTCTGCTGCCTCAGCTGCTATGCTGAGGGATCGTTATGGTGTTTTTAGTGCACTGTATGTAGGATTAGGTTATGGCAAATGGAACGGTTGCTGTTGTGTGTTCGCTCATTTGTGCACCTGTTCTCTGTGTGTGACTGCACGCGGGTGGCAGTCTGTGGGCGGCGTGTGTGTGAGTGAGTGTGTTGGGAGTCCTGAGTTGTAGTGTGTTAGTTGTAGAGGGGGCAAAGTGTAAAGATGAGCATGTATATACGTTTGCTGAAACAATGAAAGAATCAAGTGAGTTTCCAGAAATATCCCGAGAGAAAACATGGTATCAGAGCAGGAGCCGGCGGTCAGCCCCTGCCGGCGGTGAATCGACGCCGTGCAGCGGAGCTCCGGGCGCAGAGGATCGTCAGTGCAGGCGGAGATAAGATCCAAGCTAGAGCAGGAGGCGCTGGGCTGCTGGATTGGAGGGGAGAAGAAATCGGGAGTAGGTGGAGTTGGGCCCTGGAGGTGCCCTAAGGTAAATCTGTGGTGGGTTTGTGCTGATACCTGTAAGGAGGCGCGTGTGGAGGTTGCAGCTATCCCAGGCGCCGGTGGATTTGGTCGGCGGTTGCTGGGCAGTTGGGCATAGGAGGAATCGGCGGGACTGCTGTAGGAAGACTGTTTGCAACAAGAAATTTTAGAAGGAGAAGAGGGGCTGCTGCTGCTGTCCTGGAGGCTGAAGTGGAGAGAGGTGTGAAGGGGAAGAACACCACGGGGATTGAGCTGCAGGAAGAAGGAAATTGAGGCCTGCTTGTGTGTGTTTGCAAACTCAGGGGAAGGATTGGACGCTGCAGTTTTGTGGCAAGTAGAAGATGTGGTTCGGTGCAGCTAGCAAGCAGGGAATGAATCAAAGGGACAGAAAGTATTTTGAATGTGGCCAACCTGGGCATATGAGAGCATTTAGTCCAGAGTTGATGAGAAGTGGTCGTGGACATATACAAGGCTGGTATGCAATGGGAAAGGAAAATACCTCTGCAGTCAATAAGGATGCATCACATACTGTGAAGGTCCAAATGACCATTGATGAATGGGAGAAATGGTGCAAATTTAAAGAAGCAAACACCGTGATAATACCTCCCATTTGGCGAATTATGAGAAAAATCATACTAGTGCAGAATGGCTGATTGACTCGGTGCATCAAGACATATGGCAGGATCTCACAAGAAGTTCTCGATGTATGTTCCTGATGTGAAGAGACAAAGTGTGAAGTTGGCAGATGGCTCTACCCAAGCTGTCATGGGGAGAGGAACAGTTGTGTGTGGCTCTAATATGTCCTACCATCTGTTTTGCATGTTCCATCGTTCCCAATAAACTTATTGTCCATTAGTTGTATCACGAAAGAGCTCAATTGTGCTGCTATTTTTTACCCAACATGGTGCTTATTTCAGGAAATTGGGACTGGAAGAGACCTTGGGAGGGGGAGCATGCGTGGAGGACTGTATTACTTAGACAATGATATATCCCCTGTGGTAGCAGCTGCACTTTCCTATTCTCCATTACAAGAATTTATGCTACTCCATCGGCGACTAGGACACATGCCTTTTGGTACTTTGGGTAAACTTTATCCTGGTCTCTTTAATAAGATTGATAAGGAAAAGCTTGTTTGTGATGCCTGTGAGTATGGAAAACATATTAGAAGTTCCTACTTGTTATCTGATAATAGAAGTGCAGAACCATTTCAGACTATACACTCTGATGTGTGGGGTCCTAGTGGAGTTTCATCTATAAATGGGTATCGCTCTTTTGTTACCTTCATTGATTGTTGCACTAGAGTTACCTGGGTTTATGTGCTGAGGAGTAAGGCTGATGTGTTTGAGTGCTTTCGCGACTTCCATAATATGATCAAAACTCAATATAATGCATGTATGAAGATATTTCGCACAGACAATGGCACGGAGTACGTGAACAAAGAATTTGATGAGTACTTGTCCAATCTCGGGGTTATTCATCAAACCACTTGCCCAGGTGCATCTCAGCAGAATGGTTTAGCTGAGCGAAAGAACATGCATTTGTTAGAAGTCACTCGCTGTCTAATGCTAGCTATGAATGTTCCTAAATTTTTATGGAGTGACGCACTGATGACGGCAGCTTATTTAATAAACAGAATGCCATCAAGAGTGCTAGGATACAAGACACCAATAGAGTGTCTAACTGGGGAAACAACTTATGTGGTTCCTCCAAGAGTATTTGGGTGTGTGTGTTTCGTAAGAGACCACAGACCATCTGTTGGGAAATTAGATCCGAGAGCTGTAAAATGTGTGTTTGTTGGGTACTCTGGTAAACAGAAAGGCTATAAATGCTGGTGTCCATCGGAGAGAAGAATGTTTGTGAGTATGGATGTCACCTTTAGGGAAAATGAACCCTTCTATGGAGAACCTACTGACTTAACCGATGTGTTTCCTGATTTTTTACTGATGATAGCCAAGATGGAGATGAAGATTGCGGGACAGGTGGAGATGATAGTAGAGAAGATAATGATGCAATATCACAAAAGATGATAGTTGGAGTTATACCAGAACATGTACATGATGATGTGGGTGTGATGGATGTAGGGCAAGAACAGGTTCAGGGGGAGCAACAAGATGAACCAAATGAAGCTGTGAGGTGGTCAAAACCAAATGAAGAACGAAATCCACAAGTGTATACACGAAGGCACAAGGCTGGAGAGAAACATGCTCAAGGAGAACAACTCCTACCTTTGGGACATGATTCTGAATCTCAAGTAGAAGTTGACTCGCATGATTCAACTTCACATGAAGGTATATCCCCCCTCCATATGATGATCTAGATGTCCCTATTGCCCATAGAAGGCAGCCTCGTAATACCGCGGGAAATTTGCCCTCAAGATTGTCTGAGTATGTTATATCCAATCATGTGTCATATTCATTGGTTGGTCCTGGTATAAATCATTTATAGCTGCTCTAGACTCCATAGCCTCTATACCTCGTGACTGGCAAGAAGCTAAGAAAGATCCCAGGTGGAGAGCAGCAATGCTTGAAGAAATGGCAGCACTTGATAAAAATAATACATGGGTTCTTACCACAGCTCCTGTAGGTAAGAAAATTGTGGGATGCAAGTGGGTGTTTACTGTGAAGCAAACACCCGATGGGAAGATAGAAAGGTATAAAGCCAGACTAGTGGCCAAAGGATATAGCCAAACCTATGGAGTGGATTATGATGAAACATTTGCTCCGGTAGCAAAAATGAATACCATTAGAACAATGATATCAATAGCAGCAAACCGCAAGTGGAAATTATTTCAATTGGACGTGAAAAATGCATTTCTTCATGGAGATCTACAAGAAGAAGTCTATATGGCTATTCCCCCAGGATTCAATAGTAATGAAACTGAGGGGAAAGTGTGCAAGCTAAAAAAATCTCTTTATGGCCTCAAACAATCACCGAGAGCGTGGTTTGGGAGATTATGCAAGGAGATTTGCTTTCTGGGATATCAGCAAAGCAATGCGGACCATACTCTTTTCTTTAAGCACCGTAGTGTAAAATTACTTTGCTTGCTGTCTATGTTGACGACATTGTGATTACAGGAAATGATGATGAAGAAATTGGGTGTCTAAAGAAAACTTTGGCAAAATCATTTGAAGTTAAAGACCTGGGTATCTACATTACTTCCTGGGAATAGAAGTTGCTTATGGTGCCCAAGGTATTTACTTATCACAGCGCAAGTATGTTCTTGATTTACTTGCTGAAACTGGGATGCTTGAGTGTAGACCAGCTAGTACACCAATTGAACAGAACCATGGAATTAAAATAGACTTGGGTGATCCTGTAGATAAGGGAAGATATCAAAGATTAGTTGGGCGCCTAATCTATTTATCACACACAAGACCGGATATAGCATATGCAGTGAGCATAGTAAGCAGATACATGCATGATCCTCGATCTGGTCATCTGAATGCTGTGAATAGAATTCTGCAGTATCTCAAAGGTTGTCCGGGAAAAGGCATCTTGTTCTCAAATCATGGACATTTGAAAGTAGAAGGATACACCGATGCTGATTGGGCAGGATGTGTGGACGATAGAAGGTCCACATCAGGTTACTGCATGTTTGTAGGTGGAAATCTGGTCAGCTGGAGGAGTAAAAAACAGAGTGTAGTGGCACGGTCTACGGCAGAAGCGGAGTTTAGGGCAATGGCTTCGGGCTTGTGTGAGTTAATATGGCTGAAACTCTTACTAGCTGAACTCAGGTTATGTGATAATACACCTCTGCAACTATATTGTGATAATCAAGCCACTATCAACTTGATAAATAATCCTGTCCACCATGACAGGACAAAGCATGTTGGAATTGACAGACACTTCATCAAAGAAAAACTAGATGCGGGAACACTTCAAGTTGGGTTTGTCAAAACAGTAGATCAACTTGCTGATGTACTAACTAAAGGTGTGAGTGTCTTAGTATTTGAAAAGCTATGTAACAAGATGGGGCTCATAGATATATTTGCCCCATCTTGAGGGGGAGTGTTGGGAGTCCTGAGTTGTAGTGTGTTAGTTGTAGAGGGGGCAAAGTGTAAAGATGAGCATGTATATACGTTTGCTGAAACAATGAAAGAATCAAGTGAGTTTCCAGAAATATCCCGAGAGAAAACAGAGTGCGTGCGTGCTTGTGTGTAGGATAGATGGCATGGTTTGCCGAGTCGTTGACCCTGAAAATATTTTGCTCTGCAGATCAGCAGCTCCTGGATAACAGCATTCCTCTGTCCCCTCAGTGGCTTTATGCCAAACCCAGCGATGCCAAGGTTTGTCTCCGGTGTCCTCTCTGTATCTGTTCAGATGTGTAGGTGTAGTAAGAAGTTTTATGTCAGTGTTATTTACTTTGAGTGTTTACTGGTTGCTGGTACAGTCAGTTTCTTAACTACGTGGAACACCTGTTTGCAGATGTCAGTGCCTCATGCGTCCTTGCTTGAACCTTCTGAGAAAGATGTGAGAATGCTGGAAGGGGCTGGGGATAAGAAGGAACGCCGACGGAATGCATTTGATGCTGACAGCAGTCTTCGTTGGCTTGAAGAGGAGAGGGAGACAAGCTTACTTGGGAGGAGGGATCGCAAGAAGTGGACCGGGATGTGGAGAACCGTAAAAATGATCGTCGATCTGACAATATTTCTGCAAGGGACAACAATGACTCATGGGCACCTCCCACATCTGAAAGGTGGAATGACGGCTCCACCCGTAATTCAGTGAATGAAGCTAGGCGTGATGGAAAATGGTCATTAAGATGGGGACCTGATGACAAGGAGAAGGACTGCAGACCAGAGAAGAAGGTCGATGCAGAGAAGGATGAAACACATGGTGAGAAACCGACATTTCCTGGAAGACTGCTGCCTGAGTCAGATTCCCGTGATAAATGGAGACCTCGTCACCGGCAGGAGACTCAGACTGGTGGTACAGCAACATACCGTGCTGCTCCAGGATTTGCATTGGAGAAAGGACATGTGAAGGAACCCAATGCTGGTTTTGCCTCTGGAAGAGGCAGGGCTAACCCCTACTCAGTTCCATCCTTCAGCCGTCCGTCATCTGCTGGACCAATTGGTGCTCCACCTGTGTATGGGAGGCGTGTGACAACTGCTGGCGCTTTTCGCTACCCAAGGGGTAAACTTCTGGACATATCCAGGCAACAAAAGCCTGTGCGGTCCTTCGACGATGGCCGACGAAGGCTGGAGGAAGTTCCGTCCATAACTCTCTCAACTTCTGTCAAGCCACTAGCCTTTGTGATCCCTGATAACAATGAAGGTGACGCCATAGCTATTTTCTTAGTAGTTTCTTTTATAGTGGCTGTTCAACAGTAAATTTTTATCACTAGTCTATTTACTGATCCGTTTGTGTGCTATATAGGCTGGTTTAGAAGATATTAGGAAGGGCAGGGTCACCAGCAGTGAAGTGACGAATACAACCACACTCCAAAAAGAAAAGAAAAAAGAGCTTGAAGGTATGCACATTGTGCGATGTTTTATGTTACTGTCTGTCGCATGATTCTTCTGTTCCTTTTGAATCATCTGATTTAATAATTATTTCAATCCAGCTTCTGGTATTGATGGGAACAAGGATAAAGGGGCTGAGGCATTTAGCGGGTTAAGTCATGAAGGATCTGCTGCTTTAGTATCGGAGAAGGATGCATTTTACAATCAAGGGATTTCTGTAGGTGGTATTACAGGTCCACCAAAGAAGCATACCGAGGAAAATGCTCCCAGTAATCTTCATGGACTTTCTGGCATCAGGGAAGACGCAAAGTTCGACGAGGCCAAGTCAAGTGCTGATATTGATTTTAGCAAGCAACCTGACGATTCAAATACTCAGTACAATGTAAATGTTGACTATCCTACTGGCCAGGGTAGTTACACAGACACTAAAGCTAGTGTCCAGGATAGTTATCCTGAGGAGCTAACCCTATACTATCTGGATCCCCAAGGTGGTGTGCAGGGTCCATTTCTGGGTACAGATATAGTGTCCTGGTATGAAGATGGATATTTTGGTTTGGAGCTACCTGTTCGTCTAACCCAGGCTCCGGACGAAGCTCCCTTTCGTCCACTTTCTGAACTCATGCCTTACCTTGGACATAAGCCTCAATCTCTCCCACCTGTAACCAGTGGTGGAAGTGCCGAATCTCCGGATTATGTACACAACAATTTTGAAGATGCACTTCCTACTTCTGGTTCTTTTGGAAAGAGTGATCAGACATCTAAGGGGAACTCTGAAAACTATGGAGTCAATCCTAAAAGAGGCGACCAAGAAGCACCAGTACAGTCACGTAATAGTTGGTTCCCTTCAGCTGAGGCAGAAAAGGCTGAAGCAAACCCAGATATTCGTCAGCAGCGCATTCCTGAAACAGTTAGTCAAGAAGCTGAAGGTAACTTTCCTTTCTTTTCAGTTATTACCTTGCGTTTCACAATCCATTACTCTATCTCCGTGTTTGTGCTCAATTAAATGCTCACATCTCTTTCCTGTACTTACTGCAGAGGTGTTGTACACTGGGAGACCTAACAGCAGCATGGGTCAATCTCGACAGGATTTTGATAATGACCGTGCAGATTTCCAGTTGCATCACTTGATTCCCGTTCTGGGTTGGGAGAAGCTAATTTGCCCAAGCATGATGCTCCTAGAGAGAATGAACTCAGTCCTCTTGGCTTACTCTGGTCTGAGCTGGAAGGTATGCATCCGAAGCAACCTCTCTCATCAAATCTGCTTGGTGTAAATGAGCGGAGAAACACCAAACCTACAGCCCCCAAGGATATTCCACCTGCAAATATCAGACATGGGCCACTTAGCTGGATGAATGAATCGCCTGTTATGCGTGATGAGTGGCCTGCTAACATTGGGCGGCTGGACAGCATGAATGATGCAAACATTTCAGGTCTCATGCCCCAGGTTGAACCTGAGCTTGGTCATCTGAATTTTGAGGAGCAAATGCTACTTACACAGATTCGAAGGGAGCAACTGCAGCAGGAACAAATGATGGCTCGTAACAATCTGGAGTTTCCTGGACAATTTGCAGGGCATGCATTTGATTCATTGCATCATCATAGACAGTCCATCAATCCACCGGCTCCTGAGGTGGAGCATCTCTTGAGAGTCCAGTTTGAACTTGAACACCAGCAGCGTTGCCAACAGCAACAGCTTCAGCAGGAGCAGCACCGCCAGCAGCTTCAGCAAGAGCAGCACCGCCAGCAGCTTCAACAAGAGCAGCATCAAAGGCAGCTGCAGCAGCTTTAAGCCCAGCCACTGCAACAACAACAACAGCAACATCAGCAACTGATTCTTGAGCAAATGTTGCAGCAACAGTTGCAGAGTTCAAACTTTGAACAAGGTAACATGGTTGATCAAGTGTTACTTCGAGAACAGCCATTGAATGACTTGCATCACCAACCCCATCATTTTCAGAGGCAACATGATGCAGCCATTGAACAACTCATTCAAGTAAAATTCGGGGATGGCCATCACAGGGAGCAACACAATGGTTGTTTGTCACGCTCCAATCAGAGGCAGGTCCTTCCAGTGGAGCAGCAAATTCTTTTAGGGCTGCACCATGATCAGCTCCAAACACAACAGTTGGCCAATGCTAAGTGGGGGCTGGCCAGTGGAGGACCCTGGACAATTTATCCGCCCAGGAACTAGTCCAAATCAAACCACGCCTCCAGACTTGGTCAATTCGATCTCTTGCAGTCTCTTCAGAGGTCTTCAACTCTTCATCTGTGGAGCATCATGACCATCTTGACCGAAGCTTGTCTTTGCATGAACGATTGCAGAGGGGAACTCAAGGTATTCATTCCCTCGAGTCGAGCGGTCTGGCTCTTTGCCTGGTGGTGCTCCTTCATCAAATCCAGATATTGTAAACGCCCTAGCATGTGTCATGGGCTTGGTCAGTTGGAAGCACATGGTGATATATATTCTGCGGGCCAAATGCCTAAGAATCCTCAGGGGTATTAGTAGACCAACTGACTCAAGATTGAGAGATGCAACATTGGAGGTGCAACGTTGGTACCTCAATTTCTGGAGAAACTTTAGGTTTTTTAACTTTAGATTTTTTTTGGCAGCAAAGAAACATAAGAGCTTGTAGATGTGTACTGGGATGAGATGTAGGTAGGGATGCAAGTGGCAGCCTGCTTGTCCCGCAAAACTTGCAAGCAACATTATTCAGCAAAATTAACACTAATGTATGATATTTGGCACACCGGTTTATGCTGATAGGGTATCCAAGCTAAAGGAGCTAGTTTCTGCAACCAGAGATGCTTTTCATCGCCCATTTATCACATCTGGCGCCATATGTCCTTGTAAATGTCTTTTTCGCTTGTCTTTTGAAAACCAAGGCCCTCTTTCTGTATTCTGCAGGTGGAGAGACCAGACCACGTCAGGTATATTCCACGCTGGAAAGCTCAGTGACCCGCGCACTGGGGAGACATGGATCGGCTTGGCTCGTGCGGATGGCGCGGCTGTTGGGTTTACACCTAGGACACTGGCCTGTGCGTTGACCATCCTTCGCTATGGTATGCTCGCGGTACCAATACCATGGTGTGATTGATGTGCAACCGAAACCATTTCCTGCCGGCGCCGTTGTCATTTGAAGAGTCGCGACCTGTATTTAACCTTCGCTTCGTTCCCAAGATGATGGGTGGAATTCATTATTTTTTTTTTCACGCCGGAAAACTCCGACTTTTATACTGAACAAAATAGAAGAGAAGATTTTAGGGGTATATGAAACTTGGTTTTGAACCCCATTTTTCCTTTGGCATGTACAACTACAAAAAAGTTGCATCATTATGTACTAAAGTTTGTGGTTGCTCTCCTGTACTGGGATAGTGGGACACAAGAAGAATTTACACATCTTGATTGTCAGTTTCGTGATGCACAGAACATGAAGTTTGCTTCGCGCTAAAGCTTGGATGTAAACACTGAGGGAATATATGGTTGGTATTTTCAGAGTTCTTTGCCAGCAGCATGAACGTCGAGGACAAGCGCGTGGGGATGCTATGCTAGCCTGCTAGGCCAAGTGCCGGCAGCACGAAGCTCCTCCGAGGAGCAGCCAGGAGGGTGTCCCAGACGAACGACGCGAATGAATGAACCGTTGGCGTCCGTGGCGTGGGAGCCAGTGTCCAGTTGGAACACGCGGCGCGGTACCGTCGCTGAGCCGGACCGTCGAGGTGCACGCCGGCTGGGAGGCACTAGGTCGGAGAGGGCCCACCATGCCCCACACCCAACGCGCCCATGGCGAGCCGACGTCGTCCTGGACGTGCAGCAGCTTGGCAAGCAGGCAATGGTTCTGATCGGCGTGGGACCTGATGCAGAGCACTCCTTCGGACTAGGGGCGGCAGATGCGCTCTCGCTGCGGCAGTCCAGAGGTGCACTTCGCGGCGGGGCTCGGGTCCGAGGAGTGCCTGCACACGCTTGCCAAGGCCGGCGCGCGCGGACGTGGGCCACGCAGAGCGCAACGACGGCGGATTGACGCGGTAGGACTTGGTGCAGAAGGTGCTGGACACTTGGCCTAGCACTAGCAGGCTTGCATCAGCAGCTCGACGAGGAGTTGCACCGTGCCGGACTAGGTAATTGTAGACTTTTGGTTGCGCTTGCTCTCCTTCTCGAGCGAGCTTGGAGACTTGGACACCACCACGACACACACCCACCTAGTACACCTCGACGCGCTCACCGGGCACGCCGGCCAAGGCCCGCACCTCGCCGGCAGGTGGGCTTACACCAATGCGCTCATCGGCCAGGCAGGGACTGTACGCGCATGACAGCTCGGTAGGCACACACGCGCATGTGCTTAGCTTGCCGGACACGCGCGTCTAGCTTGCTCGGCTGGCTGGTGTTCGCCGGTTGACCTCCCAGCCAATCGATTTTTCCGTGTGAAATTTAAATCAAAATTGTGGGCGCGGCAACAGCCGGATCGGAGCATGGCGACAAGAAGAGCTCGGAGTCGGAAGTGATCGAGCATGGCCGTGGATCCCAATGGCGTGCTACGCTCCTCGTTCACGCCGGCCTCGGCGGGCGCCAAGGCGAACTCTGGCCCCGCGGCAGAGGCATGCTGCCGGGAACGTCGTGTCACACGGGGATGCCGGAGGAAGGGAGTAGGAGCAGTGCTGCACGGTGACCTCGTCGATGGCGAGTGTGTCCGTCGGCACAGTTCCTCGCCGCCGACATGTCCTCAGCGCTCTCGTCGCTCATGCCGCCTGACATCTCGCTGCTGATTGAGCGCGATCACCGTGCAGGTGAGCCCACGGACCGGCCGCTCTTGATGGCCACGCAGTCGATCTGAGCCTGCGAGCACGAGTCCGTGTTGGGCGACCGCGTTGGGGTCAGGGTGGAGATGAGGATGGTGCCAGAGTGCAGCAGGTCGAACTCGCGTGCGTGTACTTGAGCCAACGACAGCTCGTCTCGACGCGACAGGTATAGTGTCGGAGGGATTCGGGAACTGAAGCGGAAACAGACCTCGTACTCGAAGCCGCGGTCCGTGGCATGACCATGACACGGCGCCCTCCCGTCCAGTGCACGGAGCCGGAAGTTCAAAGTACGTTACCAGCTTACCACGACGATGGCGTTCCGCCGGCTTCGGCCAGCCCGTTGCCGACGATCACGGATCACGTCGCCGACCGGCGTGCCGGCCGTGTTCACCGCCGCCCGTTGGGTATCGGGTTACGAGGAGAGAACAAACTGAAACGCTTGTGCACCGTCAGGGCAGCCACCGTGTGCCTGGCCAACACTCTGCAAGCTACACCGCCGTTGCCATTCAGAAACCAACTTGTATATTCCAGCAGCAGCGTGCCAAGTTAACTAGTGTTGATGATCCACAACGATGGAGACGGCGGGCGGAAATCAAATGGTCGAGCTCTATATGCCAGCAGCAGCGTGCCAAGTTAACTAGATTTGTTCACACCATGAGCACCTACCGTTGCTGATTCCTTCAGGACTCGATTCAGGGAGAGCAACCTATGTTTCCTCAAGTTCAGTTATCACTGTCTACGTCGGTGTCCGTGGTGTGGGAGAAGAGAGAGAGAGCAGGTTGGCGTCCGTGGAGGGACACGTCACACGTCCGTAGAGGAGCACGTTGAGAGGGTACCTGACAACCTGGTGGCAGAACATGCAGAGGGCCAACACAGCGTCGCAGACCACGCTCATGGCCTTGCCGGTGTCGATGGCGCGGCGCTGGTCTCGACTGCTGGCGTTGGACACACGACACACGATGGTAACTGGATGACTCAAAGGCCAAATAAAAATAACGAGTTTTGACGAGCTAAAAATCTTATAGCGGGGTCAAAGATTATAGAAACCTCCCGGAGCCCATAACAGTGGGTTATATCCACGAAAGCGGACAAAAAACATGAAAACGGCGTGTTTTGACGATCCCCTAAAATCGTGTGCCAAGGTCACGGGACACAAAACAATGGTTATATAGCCCACGGAAACGGCCAAAAATATGAAAAACAACGAGTTCAGACGATCCTCCTAAAATCGTGTAACGAGGGGTAATAGACATAGAAATCACATTGGGGCCCAAAACGGTAGGTTATAGGCTATAGCCCACGGAAACGGACAATAAACATGAAAACGACGAGTTTCGACGATCCCCTAAAACTGCGTTCCAAAGGGGTCATGGGACATGGAAACCCGAGGCCCAAAACAGTGGGTTATAACCCACGAAAACGACCAAAAACATGAAAAGACAAGTTTTGATGATCCCCCAAAATCGCGTATCTGGGGACGGGGTCACGAGACCTAGAAATCGCCTCGGGACCCAAAACAGTGGGTTATAGCCCACGGAAATGACAAAAAACATGAAAACAACGAGCTTTGACGATCCCCGTGAAATCATGTACCTGGGGTCTGGAGACCTAGAAATCGCCTCGGGACACGAAACAGTGGGTTATAGCTCATGAAAATGGCCAAAAAAGATGAAACCGACGAGTTTTGATGATACCCATGAAATCATGTACCCGGGGGTCACGGGACCTGGAACTCTCCCGCAAACCGAAACAGTGGGTTATAGCCCACATAAACGAACCAAAAACAAGAAAACTACAAGTTTTGGTGATCCCCGTGAAATAGTGTGCCGGGGGTCACGGGACATGGACATCGCCCGGGGACCTTAGAACAGTGGGTTATAGCCCACTGAAATGATGAGTTTTGACGATACTCATGAAATCATGTACCCGGGGGTCACGGGAGCTGAAAATCACCCAGGACCCAAAACAGTGGGTTATAGCCCACTGAAACGGCCAAAAAACATTAAAAACGATTAGTTTTGATGATCCCCCTGAAATCATGTACCAGGGGGTCACGGGACCTGTAAATTAACCCGGGACCCATAAAGTGGGTTATTACCAAGAAAACGACTAAAAACATGAAAACGACGTGTTTTTACGATCCTGGTGAAATCCTGTACCGGGGTGTCATGGACCTTGAAATCGCCATGGCCCCAAAATAGTGGGTCATTGCCCACGGGAATGGTCAAAAATATGAAAACGACGAGTATTGACGATGCTCGTGAAATCGTGTATCGGGAGTCACGGAACCTTGAAATCGTCACATGAGTCAAAACAATGGGTTATAGCCTCGAGAACGACCAAAAATATGAAAATGTCAAGTTTTGAGGGTCCCCCTGAAATCGTGTAACGGGGAGGGGGTCACGGGACCCGTAAATCGTCCCGGGACCCAAAACAGTGAGTTATAGCTCATGAAAATGGCCAAAAAAGATGAAACCGACGAGAAATCATGTACCCGGGGGTCACGGGACCTGGAAATCTCCCGGGAACCGAAAACGTGGGTTATAGCCCACGGAAATGGCCAAAAAACACGAACACGACGAGTTTTGACTATCCACTAAAATCGTGTACCGGGGGGTCACGGGACCTGGAAATCGCGCAACCCCAAAATAGTGGGTTATAGCCCACAGAAACGGCCAAAAAACATGAAAACAACGAGTTTTGACGATCTGTGTGAAATCTTGTATCAGGGGTCACAGGGCCTAGAATTCGCCCGGGACCCAAAACAGTCGGTTGTAGCCCACCGAAAATGGCCAACAAAGATGAAACCGATGAGTTTTGACGAGACACGTGAAATCATGTACCCTGGGGTCACGGGACATGGAAATCTCCCACGACCTGAAACTAGCCCACGAAAATGGCCGAAAACCCGAAAACGACGAGTTTTTACGATGCCAATAAAACCGTATGCTGGGGGGTCACGAGACCTGAAAATCGCGCGGGACCCAAAATAGTGGGTTATAACCCAAGAAACGGCCAAAAACATGAAAATAACGAGTATTGACAATATATGTGAAGTCTTATACCAGGGGTCACAGAGCCTAGAAATCACCCAAAACTGTGGGTTATAGCCCACCAAACATGACCAAAAACATGAAAATGAGGAGTTTTGACGATGGGGGTCAGGGGACATGGAAATCGCCCCGGGACCCAAAACAGTAGGTTATAGCTCATGAAAATGACCTAAAACATGAATTCGACGAGTTTTAACGATACCTGTGATATCGTGTACCCGGGGGTCTGATAACCCACAAGTATAGGGGATCGCGTGTAGTCTTTTCGATAAGTAAGATGTCGAACCCAACGAGGAGCTAAAGGTAGGATAAGTATTCTCTCAAGTTCTATCAACCACTGATACAACTCTACGCACACTAAACGTTTGCATTATCTAGGAAATAAAACTACAATGACAATACGGGTATGGGAGATAGCTTTGCAAGATAATAAATGACAAGAAAGTAAAAGTTAGTGTTGCAGCAATAAAGTACACAGTACCATGAGTGTGGAAAAGTGGTGGTAATTGTGGTGGCTTTGTCCAAGATTAATTAGTCAAGATATCTGGTTCATTGTCTTTGATGCAGTTTTCAATGTGGGAGAGGCTAAATATACATGCACTCCACTACTTGGGATTACAAGTACTATATGATTGGATTGTTAGCAAACATTCGTAAATACTAACAATGCATTAAGATTTCTCCAACCATAGTCTTAAGTTTATGGTCCTCTTACTCCCACACGTGCAACTAACCGGTTTGAGTCCTTAGGTTTCTGTCACTCCGGCAGAACTACCCCCTTCCTTTGCACAAACTACTAACCCTAGGGTGTTGATCCATGTGCGCACAAATATAATGGACACCAAAGGACAGTACCATATCAACATACAACTCTAATGAACCATAGACATTCAACAAAGCAATCAAAAGACAAATAAACTACTCAAGCATGACGTAGATCATAGGATAAACATTATAGCATCAAACACCATGTTTACATAGGACGGTACAGAGGTTTATGGGAGGATGAACCACTGAATACAAGGAGGAGATGGTGATGGAGATGGCGGTGGAGACGGCGGAGAGGCAGCGGTATGGCGCAGGGCGGCGGCGCGGGGAACTCCTTCCCCGCCGCCGGCATCATGGGGGAGCGCCGCCCCTTAGCCTCCCTCCTTCATGACTTCTTGGGAGCCCTCCCCATGGAGATGGGATCCATGGGGGAGGCAAAACGTGGCTTTTGGTGGCTGAAATTCGTGTGTGGAGGAATCCTCCACGAGTTAGGTTTCCTCCCTTTATATATCTTCTCGGATTTTCGTCACCCCCTTTTAGGGTCTCACCATATTGGGCCTACAGGCCGCATCCGAACTCCGATTGGGCTGTTCTTGCTCGTCCTCGAGTAGGTAAATGATAACAAAATAATTTTGATTGTAAATGCTATGATCAGGTCTTTAACAATTGCATGATGTATAGATAATAAAACTTAGCAATCATGTTACCTAATGAAAAGTATCAATCAACTAAGAGTTCATAATATGAAATTTATAAACATCAACAAGATTATAATGATCATAGTAAAACATGGTAGAGCGGTATCTCGCTTGCCCTTAATTGTGGAGCAAAACATAAATGCCAAGGCACCTCTGAAGTTCAAGTGAAGACTAGAAGTAAGAATATCAAAGATAAAAGCATCAAACTTATACCACAGTTAACCGCATTCTGGGACAAGCACATTACACTAAGAATGACAGTTATGCTCTCGAGAAGGTGCTCAAAGAAAGGATGGTGACTCAACATAAAAGTAAAAGATTGGCCCTTCGCAGAGGGAAGCAGGGATTAACATGTGCTAGAGCTTTTTTTTTAAACAGAAGTAAAATTATTTTGGGAGGTGGTTGTTCCTGTCAACGAATGGCAATAGAGTTCTTGTTATCTTCCATACTAAACAAGTTGAGAGCGGTTCCGAAATATTGATATTAGGCATTTATAGCATGCACTTTTTATATATAGAATCCTCGGGGTGCCTGCCAACAATCACATACCATGGAGGAGTGTCTATTTTACTTTCTTTACTTTTTGGATGTTATAGTGGTCTAACCAGCTCTTTGTAGAATTAGTGACGAGCAGATGAAGCATGAAAGTCGGGGTACTTAATTTAGTATGGAAGATAAGAAACCCAACTACTACGTCCTCATGAGCGAAAAACAGTGTCACAAAATGAGAAGTAATTTGAAGGTTTTAAAGGTAGCACATGAAAATTTACTTGAATGGTTTGAAATGCCATGCATAGGAATTTATAGTGGACTCTTTGGAATAACTTGGTTTTCAGAGATTTGGAAGCACGAGCAGCATTCCCGCTCAGTACAAGTGATGGCTAGCAATAGACTGGGAAGCGACAATCAAGAGAGCAATAACCGTCATAATCATGCTGGCGACAAAACAAAATTAACGGAGGCATAAAAGTGATACAAGAACTCTGAGGCAAAGTAAATCATCAAGGCTTAATTGACTTTTTGTTTTTCAGTCATAAGCCTGCGTGAGCATGTGCCAAGTCAATTCAAAAGAATCATTCAGAGGAGGATACCACAATACCATATCATCTTATGAACAGCACAATGCATGTTAACATCAAAATATCATAATATACACTATTAGCTAGTTGATACTAATCATAAGAAAATATAAGCACTAAACAATATCATTCACACATCATTTTTAAGTTTCATCAAATAATCCATTAACCAAGTAAACGTTGAAAACAGAAGATAAATAAAATATGTGAGGATCCACTTATTAATGTAACTGGTGTTTGATGCTAAGATAAATAGATAATAAAATACAGCCGCTTCAAGTTTAGTCAAGTTCATATGTTGCTCAAAGAACAATGTTTAAAGGTTTGCAAACCGAGGGTTATTGATGAAGAGGGATGCGGGGACATCCCCAAGCTTATGACTTTGGCCATTCTTCAACCTTTCACAATTTGGTGTTCCTTCATTCTCTGTGAAAAAACTTCAACACAAAAACTTTCCCATTCTTTTCTGCGGTTAGACATTAGTGCAATAAATAATATTTCCCAAGTGTTGCTATTAAACCAAATCAAATTTTGTTTTTAGGTTACATAAAGGTTGCTTAAATGTCCAACTTATAAATGAAAGGTAAGAACCATTAAAAATCAAATGAAAACGAAAAGAGGCCACTCTTGCAACAAAAGTCAGAATCTTTCCAGAAAAACAGCAGCTGGAAAACGCAAATTTTAGGTGCTCTTAAAAATGTCCGAAATTTTAGCCAATTTTTGTGCATGCATAGAATTCGGTGATACATAATCAGAATTTTTTTGTGAATTTTAGAGTTTCCAGAAAAAACATGAAAAATCACGCAACGAGCAGTAGATACCGAAAACAGAAAATCACTTTTTACAGTTGTATCAACTAAGCTAAATGGGTAAAACTTGGTACTTTATTTTTAATACACTAAGAGACCAGAGGCTAAACAAGACCTAAACATGCTAGCTACAGCATGGAAAACTTTAAAGGAAAACCAAAAGTAACAACCAAATAAAGAACCCAACAAAGAAGCAAAACAAAAGTAAATATTTTTGTTGTTTTGAAATTATAAGTGAAAACAAAGAAGCAATAGATACCAAATAAGAAGCCTAAGAAAACTAAAGAAGGTAATACCAAGACATATAAAAGCAATTATAATACACGTTAAGACAATTCATATCATGTGGACGGGTAATATAGAATATGAACGAGATAACCTCATATAAAAGCTTAGATGATTGTATGTTCTTGAATATGTTCTTGGGATGCATCTATACATCCCAAGCTTGAGCTCTTGCGTCTTCTTGTTCATCTCATATCACCATATCGATTGGATCTTATAAGCTACATCCACATAAAACTTCACAAAACTCATTAATAGGGTTAGTACTCATTAAATAAAATCCACTCATGTAGATTTCACAAGTTTAATTTAAGATTACCTACTGTATTCTAACCAATTTATAACATTTATTGATCAAATAAATATTATAAACATTGAGTATAAGCACAATACAAAATAAGCATAATAATCTGCCAAAACTGAACAGTCTGTAAATATGACACTTAACGAGATAGCTACGTAGTTCAAATGACAAACTCAAAATTAATAAAAGACATATAATAATCTCAGGTTTATGCAATAAACTTTTCAAGTCAAAATAATATTCTGAGATTTATCACGATTGTATTTACAGAGAAGCACAAACTCTGTCTAAACAGAACAGTCAGTAAAGATCGATTTTTAATGAAAGTACAAACGTACCTCAAATCAGAAAAGCCAAAATTAATGAAAGTTGCTTACATATCTGAGGATCACGCATGAATTTTTTCAGAATTTTTCAATCTTTCTAAAAAAATTAAAGCTCAAAATAGTGGACGGCAAAAATCTGTCTCTGTGCAGAAATCCAAATCTAGCTTCAACTTTCTACTAGAAATTGTTGTAACCAATTTTATTTTTACGTACAGAGGTATATACACAATATTTACATGTTTTTGATGAAAAGCTTCCATGGAAAGATTTGTTTTGGTTTTATAGGCATGAACACAAGTGTTCAAGATCGACCCCACTTAACCAATACTCATCTTTCCAATCACTTTTCTTTTTGAAAACTTTTTAGCTAACAATTACAACTAATTTTTTTTATAATTCGCATTCCCTACCCATACTAAGATAGAGAACAACTTAAAACTAAAAGTAAAAATTTCTTAGAGATAAAGCAAACAAGTGCATACAAGAATATTCACCTACGCTATGGCACCCGGCAACGGCGCCAGAAAAGGTCTTGATAACCCACAAGTATAGGGGATCACGTGTAGCCTTTTCGATAAGTAAGAGTGTCGAACCCAACGAGGAGTTAAAGGTAGGATAAATATTCTCTCAAGTTCTATCAACCACTGATACAACTCTACGCACACTAAACGTTTGCATTATCTAGGAAATAAAACTACAGTGACAACTCCACCCAACCATAGCCTTAATTTTATGGTCCTCTTACTCCCATACGTGCAACTAACCGGTTTGAGTCCTTAGGTTTCTGTCACTCCGGCAGAACTACCCCCTTCCTTTGCACATACTACTACCCTAGGGTGTTGATCCATGCGCGCACAAATATAATGGACACCAAAGGACAGTACCATATCAACATACAACTCTGATGAACCATAGACATTCAACAAAGCAATCAAAAAACAAATAAACTACACAAGCATGACGTAGATCATAGGATAAATATTATAGCATCAAACACCATGTTTACATAGGACGGTACAGAGGTTTATGCGAGGATGAACCAGTGAATACAAGGAGGAGATGGTGATGGAGATGGCGGTGGAGACGGCGAAGAGGCAGCGGTATGGCGCAGGGCGGCGGCGCGGGGAAATCCTTCCCCGCCGTCGGCATCATGGGGGAGCGCCGCCCCTTAGCCTCCCTCCTTCATGACTTCTTGGGAGCCCTCCCCCATGGAGATGGGATCCATGGGGGAGGCAAAAACGTGGCTTTTGGTGGCTGAAATTCGTGTGTGGAGGAATCCTCCACGAGTTAGGTTTTCTCCCTTTATATATCTTCTCGGATTTCCGTCACCCCTTTTAGGGTTTCACCATATTGGGCCTACAGGCCGCATCCGAACTCTGATTGGGCTTTTCTCGGGCTTAAGCTCTCCGTATGGAAATTTGTGACAACTTTCGTAAGAGCCAGGTCTCCATTTGACGTCATCTTCGAGGGTCAAACTGGCAAACTCCGAAAACAGTTCTGGGACAGATTTCAGCAAAGTTCCAATTTGACTCCAACAAGGTTTCCTCTTGTATTCTTGATAATTCCTATACATCAAAGTGTAAAGCAAGAACATTGTGCACTTTTGTAACTATTAATAGGTTAGTCCAAATAAATCATAAACTTAATATAAAAACAAGTGCCAAAGGCATAATATTAACATGAAACAATCAAAAATTATAGATACATTTTGGACGTATCAGGGTCACATGACCTGGAAATCGCCCCAGGACCCAACAGTAGGTTATATCCTAAAGAAACCGCCAAAAACATGAAAAAGGTGAGTTTGAACGACCCCCCCTGAAATCGTGTACCGCGGGGTCATGAGATATAGAAATTGCCTCGGGCCCCAAACGGTGGTTTATAGCCCACGGAAACGGATAAAACATGAAAACAACGAGTTTGACAATCCTCCTAAAATCGTGTACCGGGTGTCACGGACCTGCAAATCTCGCGGGATCCAAAACGGTCGGTTATAGCCCACGGAAATGCCCAAAAACATGAAAACGACGAGTTTTGACGATCCCCTGATATCGCGTACCAGGGGTTCATGGGACATGCAAATAGCCAACAGTCTCGGATTTCGCTCCTCGTCGGTTTTCTGGCTCTTCCTAATCACCGTCGTTCGTCCCGCTTCCGGCGCCTCCTCATCCAACACCTCCATGGCAGCGTCGAATAGTCTCGAACACATAGTCATCCCTCCTCCGACGAGACTTTCTCCTGTAGGCATGAGAAGCGCGACCCCTCAGATGCGCTTGACGGCGAGCAAGCGGATCGCTCCGGCGAGAGAATGCTGGGCCAAAACGTCAATCGCCACCGACGGGACTCACGATCCATCCCCTGAACCCCCCCCCCCCCCTCCCCGTCAATTAGTTGTTTATCTGGTCGATAACCCAGAGCTCGCAAGACCTCCGTCACAAGCTAGCGCCAACTTAAAGTTTAAGTGTACCTCTTATCACCGATTTTACCAAGGGTTTGTTACTTAGTATATCTTGCCTAAATTACAAGATGTTATTTGGGTAATTAGTCTTAGTGAGAAGGCCAATGGCAAGATGAATGATTCAAAAAAAAAAAAAACTGGGCACCAGTTATTTAAACCTCCATGTTCGTTGCAGTGTCTGCAGGAATGTGACTGAGAAAATTACAACCTTTAACCGTTTGATGTAGAATGAAGAGAGCTTAACACCCTAATTACAGGATACATGGCACAAAATAAACAACAAGGACATTCTGTCTAGTAAATTACGTGACGGCGTGGCGTGACGCTGCGGGGTCGCCCACCTTCCTTGCCGCATGCGCTCCATGTCATCGCCATGTACGCACCCTGGGCATATGCCTCGTCCACTGACGCGCCGGCCCCGGCCACGATGGCAACAATGACGGTGCGGTCTATTTTCCGAGCAAATCTGGCGTCCAGCAGCATGTGATGCATGTAAAATGCATACATGAACTTTGCATTGTATTACTTATATTTCAATCATATTTGCATCATATAAGGGTTATATCATTGTTTTATATTGATTTTGAGAATATTTCATTGTTTCCCTATTTTTCTGGAATTAACCCTGCACTGACAGAAAACCCTATTTTCTATATTTTGATGTTTCAGGGACCCAAACGACGTCCAAATGACCTGGAAATTTACGAGCATCAATTTCTGGAAGGAACGAAGCGCGGTAGAGATAGAAGCGAACAAACGGAGGCCCGAGAGCCAAGATAGGGTGGCCCACGCGACCAGATTCCTTGGTCGTGTGGGGCCCACCATCTTGGGCCTCGAGGCTCCGCTGCCGTCGATCTTTTTTCCAGAGGCTCCGTCTTGACCTAAAACCGACTATAAAAAATAGTCCCGATGCCTTCGGAAAGGAGCACCGCCGAAACACATAAACCACGAAACATAGACCTGGAGTTGCAGATTGGAGGGGGGAAACTCCGGCGGGGCGCTGCCGGCGGTGTCTCGATCTTCTCCAACGACTTCTCCACCGTCTCCATGATGAAGAGGGAGTAGTCCACCCCTGGACTTTGGGTTTGTGGTGGTAACTTGATCTAATCTCTCTATGTATGTTCGTTGTTGAAGTCCATATGATATGCCTTGCATAAGTATGGATCTATCTATGTAATTCCTATGGTGGATATTGTGGTATGAGATGATATTTGTTATGCATTTACCGTTGTGTTGGAGCTTTTATGACTTGTCATACTTTGGAGATATTCTATGATGCATGTGATGGTTTGATTTATGCATAATGCCTTGTTTATCCATGTCATGAGGTGATTGACACCACCAAGTGTAGATAGATGAGAGAGATGTGGTCATGCACACGAAATATGAATCATTGCACTAGTGTTTAGAATATTGTCCATTAAGAAGTATGATGTATGTAGGTACGGGATGGCCGATGTGACAACGACATATGTATTGAGTGACGCAATACAGTCCAACATCCTTTATCTGGGGGTAAAAAGGAAGAAGTATGATGTGGGAGTGACAACAAACCACGCTAGCCTTACGAGGGTGACCTAGCAACACAAATGATTATTTTCTTTCAACTATGTGTTTTAGGACATGTAGCTGTCATAG
Source organism: Poa pratensis (assembly GCA_947311845.1). Lineage (NCBI taxonomy): Eukaryota > Viridiplantae > Streptophyta > Magnoliopsida > Poales > Poaceae > Poa > Poa pratensis. Next base: position 1,720,509 of record CAMZMU010000063.1, read on the forward strand.
AAGTTACCATTAAAGCATGACAATTGTGTGTACTTTTTATCTATAACATGATTATCACCATAGATGGGAGAGAGAGGATTAAGTGAACCCATAAACCCATGTCCATTGTTCCTATAAGAGAAAACCTTTGTCTTGTCCTCTTGCATTGAAGAGGATTGAGACACTTTTACATTCTTGTTTTGTTACATTAAATTTCCATCCATTAAATCAACCATCTTGTTCTTTAAACTTATTTAGTTCATAATCAACTAAAACTTGTGACACTTTAGTTGTAGGGATTAGATAACTTTTCCTTCTTCCTCCTGCGGATCGATACCCTACTTCCACATTGAGAGGTGCTACAGTGATCCCCTGCTCTTGGGGGTTATCAAGTACTTTTCTAGCGCCGTTGCCGGGGAGCGTAGCGCTTAAGTTTCTATTTTTGTGTGCACTAGACTTTAGATTTCTTTTATCTTGTTTTATATCTTGAAATCATCTAAGCTTGGGGAGGTTCCTTTAAACTTGTTTGGTAGTGAGTTTCTCATTAGCTTTACTTTTAGTTATGTATCAGTTTATACTCTCCTTATTTGGAAAACACACAAAAATTAGTTCATTTGTTATGTTCTTGGAATGTATGAGTCACGTACTTATGCAACCCCCTATGGTTGAATCAATTAATGTTATCAAAAAAAGGTTTATAATGGAAGCATTAAATGTAATTGGCCATGGATTATGTGATATGTATAATGTATCTTGATGCATAGATCAATATCCTAAGCATCTTAACTTTCAGTGCAAGCTTGAGAGTATGCCTATAATTGCCTCTTACCATAATAATGAAATTATGACCACTGATATGAAGGCAGCCGAGGAATTTACTATTGTAATGGGAATTCTTGAGATTGTTATGTTTAATACTGATAAAGCTCGTAGCCTCACACCAAGACTTGCTACAACACTTGAACGACTCTTGAAACTCTTTTGTAAGAATACCTATATCCTTGAATATTAGAACAATCTTGTTGCTATCAAGGAGAGATCTAATGGCTTGTAGGAACAAGAAGAATGTAGAGAAGAGGAAAAGGTATTAGAGGATTGCCCATATCCTTACTCACCATGCTATTTTGATTCCGATTTTGATGATGATCAACACATTCAAAATGATATTATTATTGATAATAGCTTTGAAAGTGATGAGGAATTTGGTTTAGATATTCTATATGACAATGCTTTAGATGATGGTCCTATTTGAGAACTAGGATCAAACGATAGTGATTTGTTGTCCAGAAAACAGATTCCTAAGCTTCACTGCGAAAAATGTTAAAAATCACATAATAGGAATTTGACCTGATATTTTACGACAGCAATATTCAGTTGTTATTACACATTTCATTAGTTCAAAGTTTTCTGATTTGAGCAACATAAGTGCCTCTAAAAATTCGCTCCGTTCGGGCTGTCCAGTTTTTGACAGATTCTATTTTTATTTTGCATTAGTCTCATTGCTATGTTTTGTGTGGTTCTTTTGATCCAAGAGCAAAACATAACCTTAATAACAGTAGTTAATGTTTTGAATCAACTCATTATATGTCTTTGCTATACCTATGAGGATTTAATTTATGGAGACACTAACCCCTCAAATCTAGTTTTACGTTGAGTTTTGTGTAAAGAGAATTTTGAAGTGGAAGAGATGAGGGTGATGAACAAAGTTCATGAGAGACAAAAATTCAAGCTTGGAGATGCCAAGCCACCTCACTCCAATCATCTTGATATCAAGTAAGAAGCCTAGCTACATGGCTATAAAGAAAGCACTTTACGGGAGGCAACCCGGTTATTTTTAATTTTGATTTTATTTGTGTCCTCTTGCTGTAACAAGAGACTTAGTTTTTAGTTTTGTTTCTGAAATTTTTAATAAAGTGCCAAGTTTTACCTATTTTGGCTTGAAAAGTTGCCTTTTGCATTCGGAGATTTTTATTCCAGCACGAATCTATGCACGGTATGATTTTTCATTCCTATTATGTAACTCCGAAAGAGCTGATATTTGAACTGTAGCTGCAACTTTTCATCCTCTATAAGCATGAATGTTTTCAGATTTTTTTAGACATATTTAAGTAGGGTAGAAAAATGTGTTTTGCTGCTGCTGTTTTTCTAGACAGATTCTGTCCCATTTTGTTTGATGCATTCTTTGAACTTTTAACTTGAATCTTTTTTATCCAATTGAGTTTATTAGTAGGCATACAAAATTATACAATTTCTGGGCATTCATATGAATTTTTGTTTAAGCATTTTATGCAGCAAGCAATTCATTTGTCTATCACTACTAATGTCAACCCACAGAAAAGAAATGGGATAAACGATGTTTTGAAGTTTTTTCACAGGGATTAGAGGAGATGCACCAAGAGCTATCCAAGGATGGTGAAGACCATAAGCTTGGGGATGTGAAGACACCCCCACTGGACCAACACACTCTCGGTTTGCACACGTCTAACTTCTGTTTTCGATCAATGCACTTTATCGCATAAACTTGGAGCCTCTTTTATTTGTTTTTTTTTTTGGTTTGATTTTTGTTTTGAGACCACCACTATCATTTATACATGAGAGAGCTAATAAAAATTTGGGTTGAATTAAGTTGGATGCTATTAAAAGATTGGGAAAGGGATGTTTGAGTTGATTCAAAAAGATACATATAGTTGCATGATTCATGTGCTTTTTAATGAGTATTAATTTGCAACTGTTTTATCAAGAGCTACCTTTTATTCATGTTTTGATGCTTAATGTTACTTTACTTTGTTTAACATGGATTGGTTAGTTCTATGGACACTTATGCATGCATTTAGACGGTCAACTTTCTCCCTCTTGCTAGTCCAAAAATTCCAACAAGTAAAAACTTGTTTTCCAACACCTTTAACCAAAGATTTTCCAGTTAGTCCACCATATCTACCTATTAGCTTTATGCTATTCCGAGTATGTTTATCATGTTATTTTGTATTATCTATACTTCTCAATTAAAATGCTTATGTTATTGATTGTCATGGGAAAAGTTGGTTAAAGAGCTCTCACGAACTTGATGTACACTTTACTTTTATTGCACTTAGTAAACATGAACCATTGTGATTAAAATTATGAAGTTGTGAGCTTGACAAGAGTCTTGGTTGGGAGTTAGCTCATATGTGTTGTCACGTGGCAAGCTTTCAACGTGCTCTTAATTATATTTAGTTGATATCATGTACTTTTGTTTATGGATGCTTATTGATGGCTACGTGTTGGTGAACCCCAAGAGGAAGGTTATGATGTAGACAGCAGAAGTTTTCCCTTGAGAAATCTACCCAAGGTTATCAATCCAGTAGGACTTGACGATCTATCGGAAGGTTGTTGATGTTGACTCCCCCTGGCGCTAGGGAGCTTGCACCAACGTGGAATCTGCACAGACACAAACCAGAACTTTTCCCAACACGAAACAGAGAGGTTGTCAATCTCTCCGGTCTTGCAGAAACAAAGAGTTAAACGTATGGTGTGGAAAACAGCAGGAAAAACAGCAAGTAACAGGAAACAGATGATTGCAGCAGGTTGTGTAAACAGTATGAGGAAATTGGACCAGGGTCCACAGTTCACTAGTGGTGTCTCTCTCAGAACAGATAACTAGCATGTTGGGTAAACAAATTACAGCTGGGCAATTGACAAATAGAGAGGGCATAACAATGCAATACATGCCAAGTTGTCTACTATGAAATCTAGTTGGGCATTACAACAAAGTACATAGACCGTTATTCCAACAGCATCCATGCCTAAATAATCCACCTTCAAGGCAGCATCCGCATCCCATTCAGTATTAAGTTGCTAACAACAGATTATTGCATGAAGTAAAGTGTGTAATGTAATCAATACAAGTGCCCTTGGACACTGCACCAATGTTTTATCCCTAGTAGCAACAGCACATCTACCATCTTAGACCTTTCTGTCACTGATCCAGATATCTAGAGACTGAACCCACTATCGAGCATAAATACCCCCTCTTGGAATCACAAGCATCTACTTGGCCAAAGCATCTACTAGCAACGGAGAGCATGCAAGATCAAGAGCACATAGATAAACAACTTGAATAAACATGGTATCAATATTCATCGGATCCCAGCAAACACAACATCTAGCATTACAATAAGGTGATATTGATCATGTTAGGTAGCTCACAAGATCTAAACATGGAGGCACAAGGTAGAGAGACAACCATCTAGCTACTGCTATGGACTCGTAGTCCAGGGGTGGACTACTCACGCATCACTCCGGAGGCAGGCATGGTGATGTAGAGCCCTCCGATGATGATCTCCCCTCCGGCAGGGTGCCGGGAGAGCTTCAGAACTCCTCCGATCTGAGATTGACGATGACGGCCGCGACGGAACTTTTCGTGGAATATGATCGACCATAATAGGGTTTTTGTGTCGCGGAGAATATATAGGCGAAGAGGCGGTGTCGGTGGCCGAGGGGGGCCACCACGCCATAGGGGGGCGCGGGCCCACCCTGGGCCGCGCCCAAGTGTGGCGTGGCCCCCTGGTGGGTCTGCTCCGACTCCCCTTTGGACTCCGTGATCTCCTCGTGATATTATTGACGATGTCTTTTGTTTCGTCCAATTCCGAGAATATTTCCTTAATAGATTTTCTGAAACCAAAAACAGCAGAAAACAGGGAACTGGCACTGTGGCATCTTGTTATAGGTTAGTCCCAGAAAATGCATAAAAATGATATAAAGTGTAGCCAAAACATGTAGCAATTGATATAATATCAGCATGGAACATCAAAAATTATAGATACGTTTGAGACGTATCAAGCATCCCCAAGCTTAGTTCCTGCTCGTCCTCGAGTAGGTAAACGATAAAAACAGATAATTTTTGAAGTGACATGCTACCAACACAATCTTTGATCAAATAACAATGTAATGCACATGATCTGAATGAAGTGATCCAAGCCAATGGTCTATAGTTTGCAAGCAAGTAAATAAAGAGTAAACATAAGTGATCACACAAGTGCAAACTTTCATGAATAATACTATAAAACATTTAGAGATATAATAGTCTAACATAATAGTTAGCTCACAGCAGCAATAATTCTTAACATGAAAGTGTTTGTATCAACATAAAGGAAGATAATAGATTCAGCTTTTGCTTCAACTTTCAACATGTATATCATATAGATAATGTCAATGCAAAGAATATGATCAACCAAACACAAAGTTATGTAAAAACTGTTATACTGGAGTTGACAATGATGTTTGCTTAAGTAGACAGAAAGAAGTGGGAAAACTGACTCAACATAAAAGTAAAAGAATGGCCCTTCGCAGAGGGAAGCAGGGATTAACATCATGTGCTAGAGCTGTAGTTCCCGAAGGCATATAGAGAGCATAAAATATTGTTTTGTAAGGTAATGGTGTATATAGGTGTGAACAAATCAGCAAATAGGCAATACTCTACTTCACTAGTTGATCAAACTTTACAAGAGCGGCTCCCATGAAGGACGTTATTTCTACCAGCAAGGTAGATCATCCCTCTTCTCTTTTGTTTACACATGTATTTTAGTTTCTTTATAGATGACACTCCTCCCAACCTTTTGCTTACACAACCATGGCTAACCGAATCCTCGGGTGCCTTCCAACATTCACATACCATGGAGGAGTGTCTATTTGCAATTTAAGTTGCTTACTGATAAATCAGGGCAAAACATGTGAAGAGAATTATTAATGAAAGTTGTAATTAATTGGGGCTGGGCACCCCGTTGCCAGCTCTTTTTGCAAAATTATTGGATAAGCGGATGTATATGCCACTAGTCCAGGTGTGTAAAATTTGATCAACCAGGAAATAAAGACCACCTATCTACGTCCTTATGAGCTTTTCAAGTAGTGACACAAAAAGGAAATGTAACAGTTTTGAGTAGTTAGTAGATAGCACATGAAGAAATTTACTTGGAATGGTGAAAACACCACATAATAGGTAGGTATGGTGGACACAGGTGGCATGGATTTGGCTCAAGGTTTTGGATGTACAAGAAGCATTCCCTCTTAGTACAGAGTTTAGGCTAGCAAGGTTATTATAAGCAAACATCATTATCAACTGGAATAGCAAGAGTGTACATAAAACACAAGGTTTGACGAACCATAGACTCCCACTGTCTTCCTTGTTAACACATAGCCTTCATCCAAAAATTATCTAGACTACTATGGACTTCCAATATGCAACAGATTATTATAGCAGAAAATCCTTATAGTAGTTCTTCATTAATAGCCATTACTTACATGATGCACAAGCTTAAACATTAATTACTTGACAGCTCAAAACAATTGGCAAGCATCAAATTACTCAAGACAACGATCTAAAAAGATTCATGTAAGCATTTTATACCACTACCACATGCATAGCATTTTTCTGGTCCAACCAAACACCAATCAACTTATTTGACAACTCTCCAAACAGATATAAGTGAAGCAAGAGAGTACTTTCTTCAAAAGAAACTGAAGCTCTAACAAGAGATACATGAAAAACTGAGAGCTAAAGCAATAACAGCAACTAGACAGGAATACTCAACAAGTATAAGTGAAGCACAAGAGTATTCTAATGAAAAAGTGGAGCGTGTCTCTCTCCCAAACATGAATGCTAGGATCCAACAAGTATAGCACAGCAAACAAAACAAAACAAACTGAAAACAAAAACACACTGACGCTCCAAGGAAGAGTACACTAGTATGAAGCAATAAAAATATAGCACCATTAGAGATGACCTGATAATTTGTAGATGAAGAAGGGGATGCCTTGGGCATCCCCAAGCTTAGATGCTTGAGTCTTCTTGAAATATGCTGGGGAGGTAAGCCTCCCCAAGCTTAAGCTCTTCACTCTTCTTGATCATGTAATATCATTCTCCTCTATCAACACTTGAAAACTTCCTTCACACCAAAACTTAACAGCTTTTCTCATTAGCAGGTTAGTGCACTAAAAGATAATACTTCAAAGTTCTAGCAAAGACAAAACTCACAAGCCAACTATTTTAAACATTAGCCACTGTTACTAGGCTCAAGTGGGCACTTTTACACGAAAAGAAACCACTTAAAAACTTGTAAAAGAGAGAATGCAAAATAAAAGACAGAATCTGTCAAACCAGAACAGTCTGTAATGACGAATTTTTTCGAGGCACTTACGATGCTCAGATGAAAACTTTTGAAATAATGAAAGTTGCGTAACATCATCAGGAACATGCACAAAAAGTTTCAGCATTTTTCGATTTTTTCTGATTTTCTACTGAATTAAACGGTGACGAACAGCAATCTGTCCCAATGCAGTCCCGAAAATAAAAACCAACTTTGCATTAGTAACTCTCCTTGGCACAACAAAACAGCAAATAAAAGATACAAAGGAGTTGCTACAGAGGTAAACAAGCATCCTTGACTCAAGAAAACAAAAATAAAACAGCAAATAAAAACATGGGTTATCTCCCAGAAGTGCTTTTCTTTAATGCCTTTGAGCTAGGCATGAAGAGATGCATCAAGTATTGTCAAGACCAGAAAATCCAAAACCATAATTTGTCTTGACACTAGTATCATGTGAGTATTTCATCTTCTTCCTAGGGAAGTGTTCCATACCTTTCTTGAGTGGGAATTGAAATTTTATATTCCCCTCTCATATCAATAACAGCACCAACAGTTCTCAGAAAAGGTCTTCCCAAAACAATAGGACAAGAAGGATTGCATTCAATATCCAAAACCACAAAATCAACAGGGACAAGATTGTTATTAACCATTATCAAAACATCATCAACTTTTCCTAAAGGTTTCTTCATAGAAGAATCAGCAAAGTGAACATCCAAATGACATTTTTCCAAAGGTGCAAGCTTGAGAATATCATATAAATTTTTAGGCATAACCGAAATACAAGAACCAAGGTCACACAAAGCATTGCATTCAAACTCACTCAGTTTCATTTTAATAACAGGTTCCCAATTATCATCTAACTTCCTAGGGATAGAAGCTTCAAGTTTTAATTTTTCTTCCCTAGCATGCATGAGAGCTTTGATAATATGTTCAGTAAAAGCCATATTTATTTTACTAGCATTAGGACTCTTAGCTAGCTTTTGCAAGAACATGATGACTTCAGTTATGTTACAATTTTCGAAATTGAAGTTGTTGTCATAAAAAACAATGGAGCAATTATCACCAACACCTCTAAAAATTTCAGCACTTTTACTAGGAACAAAAGTAGTGCTATCAGGCAATTTAAAACTTTTTGTAGAGGTAGTAGAGACATTTCCAACACTTATTATCTTTTCACTAACAGTAGGGGGCGCATTAGCATGTGAGGCATCATTTGTTTCATTAGTAAAAATAGTGCAAACTCTAACAACACTATTTTGTTCAGCAATTTCAGCTTCTCTTTCTTCTCTCTCCCATCTTTCATGAAGTTCAGCAAGCATCCTAATGTTATTATCAATTTTAATTTGGATAGCATTGAGTGTTTTACTCTCTCTAATATCACTAGGAATAGCTTTTATTTTCAGCATTTCAACATCATGAGCAAGACTATCAACTTTAGCAGCAAGAGTATCAATTTTTCCTAGCTTTTCCTCAACAGTTTTATTAAAAGTAGTTTGTGTGCTAATAAAATCCTTAAGCATGACTTCAAGATCAGAGGGCACACTTCTATTGTTACTGTAGGAATTGCCATAAGAATTACCATAAGAGTTGCTACCATTAGCAGGATATGGCCTATAATTGTTGCTACCAAAATTATTCCTATAAGCATTGTTGTTGAAGTTGTTATTTTTAATGAAGTTTACATCAACATTTTTCTCATCATGAGCAACCAAAGAAGCAAGAGGAATATTATTTGGATCCACAACACCATGTCCATTCGAAAGCATAGTCATAATAGCATCAACTTTATCACTCAAGGAGGAAATTTCCTCAACAGAATTTACCTTCTTACCAGTTGGAGCCCTTTCAGTGTGCCATTCAGAATAATTTACCATCATATCATCAAGAAGCTTTGTAGCAGCACCCAAAGTGATGGACATAAAGGTCCCTCCAGCAGCCGAGTCCAATAAATTCCTTGAAGAAAAATTTAGTCCTGCATAAAAGGTTTGGATGATCATCCAAGTAGTCAGTCCATGAGTGGGGCAATTTTTAACCAAAGACTTCATTCTTTCCCAAGCTTGGGCAACATGCTCATTATCAAGTTGCCTAAAGTTCATAATACCACTTCTTAAAGAGATAATTTTAGCAGGAGGATAATATTTTCCAATGAAAGCATCTTTGCATTTAGTCCAGGAATCAATACTATTTCTAGGCAAAGATAGCAACCAATCTTTAGCTCTTCCTCTTAAGAGAAAGGAAACAATTTCAGCTTAATAATATCACTCTCTACCTCCTTATACTTTTGCATATCACAAAGTTCAACAAAGTTGTTTAAGTGGGCAGCAGCATCATCAGTACTAACACCAGAAAATTGCTCTTTCATAACCAGATTTAACAGTGCAGGCTTAATCTCATAAAATTCTGCTTTAGAAGCAGGTGGAGCAATGGGTGTACAGATAAAATCATTGTTGTTTGTGCTAGTAAAGTCACACAACTTAGTATTTTCAGGATTACTCATTTTAGCAAGACTAAAACAAGCAAAGCACAACTCGAAATTAAAAACTAGATGCAGGAATTTAATTTTTTTGGGTTTTTGATTTTTAACAGCAAGCAAAACAAAAATAAAACAAGACAAAAACAAAGTAAAGAGATTGGAACTGAGAGACTCCCCTTTCCAATAGCCTCCAAGTCCCCGGCAACGGCGCCAGAAAACAGCTTGATGGCTACGTGTTGGTGAACCCCAAGAGGAAGGTTATGATGTAGACAGCAGAAGTTTTCCCTTGAGAAATCTACCCAAGGTTATCAATCCAGTAGGACTTGACGATCTATCGGAAGGTTGTTGATGTTGACTCCCCCTGGCGCTAGGGAGCTTGCACCAACGTGGAATCTGCACAGACACAAACCAGAACTTTGCCCAACACGAAACAGAGAGGTTGTCAATCTCTCCGGTCTTGCAGAAACAAAGAGTTAAACGTATGGTGTGGAAAACAGCAGGAAAAACAGCAAGTAACAGGAAACAGATGATTGCAGCAGGTTGTGTAAACAGTATGAGGAAATTGGACCAGGGTCCACAGTTCACTAGTGGTGTCTCTCTCAGAACAGATAACTAGCATGTTGGGTAAACAAATTACAGCTGGGCAATTGACAAATAGAGAGGGCATAACAATGCAATACATGCCAAGATGTCTACTATGAAATCTAGTTGGGCATTACAACAAAGTACATAGACCGTTATTCCAACAGCATCTATGCCTAAATAATCCACCTTCAAGGCAGCATCCGCATCCATTCAGTATTAAGTTGCTAACAACAGATTATTGCATGAAGTAAAGTGTGTAATGTAATCAATACAAGTGCCCTTGGACACTGCACCAATGTTTTATCCCTAGTAGCAACAGCACATCTACCATCTTAGACCTTTCTGTCACTGATCCAGATATCTAGAGACTGAACCCACTATCGAGCATAAATACCCCCTCTTGGAGTCACAAGCATCTACTTGGCCAAAGCATCTACTAGCAACGGAGAGCATGCAAGATCAAGAGCACATAGATAAACAACTTGAATAAACATGGTATCAATATTCATCGGATCCCAGCAAACACAACATCTAGCATTACAATAAGATGATCTTGATCATGTTAGGCAGCTCACAAGATCTAAACATGGAGGCACAAGGTAGAGAGACAACCATCTAGCTACTGCTATGGACCCGTAGTCCAGGGGTGGACTACTCACGCATCACTCCGGAGGCAGGCATGGTGATGTAGAGCCCTCCGGTGATGATCTCCCCTCCGGCAGGGTGCCGGGAAGAGCTTCAGAACTCCTCCGATCTGAGATTGACGATGACGGCCGCGACGGAACTTTTCGTGGAATATGATCGACCGTAATAGGGTTTTCGCGTCGCGGAGAATATATAGGCGAAGAGGCGGCGTCGGTGGCCGAGGGGGGCCACCACGCCATAGGGGGCGCGGGCCCACCCTGGGCCGCGCCCTAGTGTGGCGTGGCCCCCTGGTGGGTCTGCTCCGACTCCCCTTTGGACTCCGTGATCTCCTCGTGATATTATTGACGATGTCTTTTGTTTCGTCCAATTCCGAGAATATTTCCTTAATAGATTTTCTGAAACCAAAAACAGCAGAAAACAGGGAACTGGCACTGTGGCATCTTGTTAATAGGTTAGTCCCAGAAAATGCATAAAAATGATATAAAGTGTAGCCAAAACATGTAGCAATTGATATAATATCAGCATGGAACATCAAAAATTATAGATACGTTTGAGACGTATCACTTATCATGGTGCCAAATAAATGCGGAAACTTAGTAAGTTTGAAGAATTTGTATAAATGGCTAGAGAGACGCCTGGGCCGCTAATCTAAGCCATGCATCATTCATGGTGGAAATTTACTTACATGCTATAGTGAACCTTCAGTGATGCACCTCGCAATAAAAAGCTATACCAATAGTAAATAAAAAGGGTGATGAGATTGTTCATTTTGTTTGTTTGTCTTGTCATTTTGACATGGGCTTGTTCCATGTCCTGGGACAAGAGGTACCCCAATTGACGCTCTTGATGACGCTATTATATTACTTACAATGACCTTAACTTGAACTTGCTTTGTGGCCCAAGTTGAGTAACACCGTGGTGTAGGTACTCGTATTCACGGGGCATGAGGCATTCAACCCATACTTTGTCAAGCACACTACTCATATTTCCTTTCACTTTAAACTTTAACCATTCAAGATGCTATGATAGGGGTAATGAGAGCTTGACACCAATGAATACCACATTGCAAACATTAACTTAAGTAGAAGCATTTGAAAGTTAGATGAAACTTATTCATGCTTTACCTCTACTCATTTATATATTTTTCCAAAGTGTCCACCTTTTATATTCAGATTTACAAGAATACTCTATGACCATTATAGGATGTTTTTACTTTTCATTATGCTACATTTGGTCCATAGTACTCTCTTCTATGTTACACTTTGTGAATTATCATTGAACATTCTTACATTGAATATTTGATATCACTTCATAATCTATCTTGTATATTGCTACTCCTTTGAAGAATGAATTATTTGACTCTATGTAGCAATAGTAATAATCTTTGATATCCATTGATAGTATTAAAAGCAAAGTCCATGTTAGTTTTATCACCTTCATACTCGAGGACGAGTATAGGTTAAGCTTGGGGATGTTGATGCATGTAAAATGCATACATCAACATTGCATTGTATTACTTATATTTTAATCATATTTGCATCATATAAGGGTTATATCATTGTTTTATATTGATTTTGGGAATATTTCATAGTTTCCCTATTTTTCTGGAATTAACACTGCACTGGCAGAAAACCCTATTTTCTATATTTTGATGTTTCAGGGACCCAAACGACGTCCAAATGACCTGAAAATTTACGAGCATCAGTTTTTGGAAGGAACTAAGCGTGGGAGCGAAGGAAGCGAACAAACGGAGGCCGGGCCAAGATAGGGTGGCCCACGTGGCCAGATTCCTTGGCCGCGTGGGGCCACCATCTTGGGCCTCGAGGCTCCGCTGTCGTTGATCTTTTCTCCAGAGGCTCCGTCTTGACCTAAAACCGACTAAAAAAATAGTCCCCCGAGCAGTTTCGCGAGGAGCGCCGCCGAAACACAGAAACTACGAAATAGAGACCTGAAGTTGCAGATTGGAGGGGGAAAACTCCGGCGCAGCGCTGCCGGGGTGGTCTCCATCTTCTCCAACGACTTCTCCACCGTCTCCATGATGAAGAGGGAGTAGTACACCCCCTGGACTTTGGGTTTGTGGTGGTAACCCTATCTAATCTCTCTATGTATGATCATTGTTGAAATCCATATGATGTGTCTAGCATAAGTATGGATCTATCTATGTAATTTCTATGGTGGATATTGTGGTATGAGATGATATTTGTTATGTATTTACCGTTGTGTTGGAGCTTTTATGACTGGTCATACTTTGGAGATATTCTATGATGCATGTGATGGTTTGATTTACGCATAATGCCTTGTTTATCCATGGTATGAGGTGATTGACACCACCAAGTGTAGATAGATGAGAGAGATGTGGTCATGCACACGAAATATGAATCATTGCGCTAGTGTTTAGGATATTGTCCATTAAGAAGTATGATGTATGTAGGTACGTGATGGCCGATGTGACAACGACATATGTATTGAGTGACATAATACATCCCAACATACTTTATCTGGGGGGTAAAAAGGAAGAAGTATGATGTGGGAGTGAAAACAAACCACGCTTGCCTTACGAGGGTGTCTTTCAACTATGTGTCTTAGCACATGTAGCCGTCACTGAAGATACCATTCAATTGTGTGTACTTTTTATCTATAACATGATAATCACCATAGATGGAAGAGAGAGGATTAAGTGAACCCATAAACCCATGTCCATTGTTCCTATAAGAGAAAACCTTTGTCTTGTCCTCTTGTATTGAAGAGGGTTGGGACACTTTTACATTCTTGTTTTGTTACATTAAACTTCCATCCATTAAATCAACCATCTTGTTCTTTAAACTTGTTTAGTGCATAATTAACTAAAACTTATGACACTTTTGTTGTAGCGATTAGATAACTTTTCCTTCTTACTCCTGCGGATCGATACCCTACTTCCATATTGAGAGGTGCTACAGTAATCTCCTGCTCTTGGGGTTATCAGCATGCAGCGCAGGATGTCAAGGCAATACTCGGCCGCTAAGACGTGCCGCCCTGACGGCGGCATCGCCGTGGCCTACTCAGACGGTCTCGTGGCGTGTGACTTGGCGCGCCGCGTGTTCGCGGAGCTCCCACGGATCCTTGCCATGCACTTAGTACTCCGTCTGACGTCCATGGCGTGCCACGGCCGGTCCTAAATGGTGTTACTCACGGAGTTCGCCGGCGGCGCCATGCCAACAGCCATGTCGCACACCTTGTACGGCATGAAGACCATCACAGTTTCTTCCTGGCCTGCGCAAGCTGACTCGATGTGAAGTCGCGTCATGTTCTACAAGCTAGCCAACCTGATTGACTAGATTACATCCATGTTTATCTACAAAAATTGACTAGATTACTCCTTAGTCCTTACTCACGTAACGTACGTATGCAACACACACCAGGACATAATAACTCTGTTCAGAATTCATATTCAACGATGAAGTGCAGCCAGCCCGAGCGAGTTCAGATAACGAGGGAGTGGGACTACTAAGCATATGATTTTAACCAGGGCCGGTCCAAACATATTTTGGACCCAGGACGAATTAAAAAATTATGTTTATGCTAAAATTTATACTTATTTGATAACCATTTTTATCGACATAATCTTAGCATGCATGTTTAGTTCTATATCATTGAGTTGTCATAGTAAACCACATTTAATGTTGCTAATATTAATTATATCGTTATTCTTTCTTACACTATTCGTGTCTATCAATAAAAATATGTCATGTAAACATTTTAAATAAAAAATCTCCATGAATTATTTTCATATGCACATAACATATATGTTTTTATTTTTTATGTGTGCATACAAGCATATGTTTTCAACTATATTTTAACAACTTTAATATCATGGTAGAGACATGTACAATCTAATAAATTAATATATTAATAGTAGTTTCTCGTGTATGATTAGGTAAGCAGTTTAAACCAACTTTTATAGATAAACTGAAATGTCAACAATAGTCTTCCAAAGTTGGTGGCGATAAGTTGAAATGTTGTATACTATTGAAATATCATCGATCTATGGCTTCAATACTATATGGTCGTCTGCAAAGCACTTTGTATCATTTGGTGTATGCAAGAGATCATATCTATTTCTCAAATACCCCCTCAAGTTCACAAAAGGATGTCTCAACCAACTCCAAATTTAGATGTATCTAGACATAATTTAGTGTGTAGATGAATCCAAATTTGACGTTATTTGAGACATCCTTTTGTGAACGGAGGGAGTAAAAGATAAGGCAGAAAATTAAACATGTGAATCTTGTAACACAAATTTGAGTTTAAACATTCACATAAGAGAGTAATAGTCTAACTAAAACATGTCATCGTTGATCAGATTGGTTTGTTTCTACGTGTTACACGATATTTGACCATTATGTATGATCTGAACCTGCAAATTAATATTTTTAAAGTAATGAAAAATACTACAATTTTCTCTAATATGATTTTGAGGGGCCCTTTTATTGTAGGGCCCGGGGTGGCCGCCCCGTTTGCCCTGCCTATGGGCCGGCCCTGATTTTAACGATGCATGTTGCTACTTCTAAGATAAACCGTCAGAGCAGCCACCGTGTGCCTGGCCAACACTCTGCAAGCTACACAGCCGGCGACCAACACCTCCCATACCATACACTATATCGATGCCAATCAAGGAGTGGAGTGTTCTGACCAGTGACCTATATATGCCAGAAGCAGCATGCCAGGTTAACTAGTGTTGATGATCCAGAACGCTGGAGACGGCGGGCGGAAATCAAATGGTCGAGCTCTAGATTTGTTCATACCATGGTACCTACACGTACAGGAAGAATTCGCCGGTCTTCGGCCGGGTGCAGCCGTGCAGGTGCGCCCCTGGAGGCTCGAAGACCTGCTCTAAGCGTGGAGCGAGTTCGTCGTCCAGACACACGCCGGTCATGATGACCCGTGCCTGACTGCCTGCTCGCTCGACTACTGCCCCTAACATGTCACCGACAGACACGACCCAATTGTTTCCTCGAGTTCAGTTATCACTGTCTACGTTGGCGTCCGTCCGTGGCGTCTGTGGCCTCAAGTTCAAACCGCTCGGCTTGGGGGAGGTAGACATGGACACGTACGTAGAGGAGCACGTTGAGAGGGTACCTGACTGTCAGCACCATGCAGAGGGCCAACGCGGCGTCGCAGAGAGCGCTCATGGCGTCGGACTGAGGCTGTTAGAATTATAGCCGGTCTAGCCTAGCGTACGTGAATACGTACTCGTGTCGTGTTTGTATTTGTATCTGATCAATATATATGTACGTGAGACGTGGAGGCAGAGACCCCACGCAATCCCTGAAAACAAACTTGGTATCAGAGCGAGTCCTTCCGCCGCTCGTTCCGCAGCGAGTTCTTCTGCCGCCGCGAGTTCCGCAGCTGCCGCGAGACCTTCCGCCGCTGCCGTGATCCGCACCCGCCGCGAGTCCTTCTGCCGCCGCCGCGAGTCCTTCCGCCGCCGCGATGACACTCGTCCCTTCGTCGTCGTCAATCTCGACGCCAGCCGCGTCCGTGCCTCCCGTCGCCGTACGCTTGGATTCCAGCAACTTCGTGCTGTGGAGGGGTCTCCTTCTACCCAATCTCTCCGGTGCCGGCCTGCATGTGCACCTCGACGGAGCATCGTCGGCGCCGCCTGCAACACTCACCCAAGGGGAAGGAGACAAGAAGAAGATCGTCCCCAACCCGGAGTACCAACAATGGTGGAGTCAGGACCAACGGGTCCTTGGGCTGCTCCTCGGATCGATGGATCCTGATATTGCATGTCAGCTGATTGGTTGCACGACCGCAGCAGCAGCATGGACGGCTGTCCACGCCATGTACGGCGCTCAGAGCCGTGCTAATGTCCGCTATATCCGTCGTTAGCTTCAATCGACTCGGAAGGAGGACCTCACCGCTGCGGCCTATATGCACAAGATGAAGGCCTTTGCCGATGCCATGGCTGCAGCTGGAGCTCCCGTCTCCAACGACGAGCTCGTCGACTACATCATCACCGGCCTCGGCTCCGCGTACAACGCCATCGCGGCGTCGCTCACGGTCGGCAACAAATCGGTTCCCTACACCGAGTTCTACGCGCACATCCTCTCCTTCGAGTCCCTTCAGGCACAACAAGCTCAGGTTGAGGAGTGGGCGTCCTCTGTCAATGCCGCGTCCCGCTCCGCACCCGTCGGCAATTTTGGCCGTCCACGCGTGCAGGATTACAGTCCTCCTTATCAAGGTGGAAACCCCGTTTTCAACGGTGGAAATCGCCCCTATGTTCAGCCGGGGCAAGGCCACGGTGGCGGTAACAACAACGCCAACCCTAATGGAGGGTATGGCGGTCGCAATGGAGGCTATGGTGGCAATGGAGGCCGTGGTGGCGGCCGCAATCGTCGTTGGAGACCACGCTGTCAGATCTGCGGCAATTGGGGGCATGAGGCAGGCGCTTGTCACCAGCGGTATGATCATGCCGATTACCGCCCCAACAACAACAACCATCGTGGCGGGAACTCCGCCTCCGCCAGCTCCACCGACGTTCCCCACTGGCACATGGATACCGGTGCGACGGATCACCTGACGAGTGACCTCGAGCGTCTTCACGTTCATGAGCGCTATGGTGGGAAGGATCAAGTCTACGTGGCCAATGGTGCAGGCTTGTCTATTTCGCATATTGGTCATTCGAATTTAACCGGTTCATCTCTAAAATTGAACAACATCCTTCATGTTCCACACATTAGCAAACACCTTCTTTCCGTTTATCGACTTGTTTCCGATAATGACGTTTTTGTTGAGTTTCATCGTCATTTTTTCTGTGTCAAGGACAAGGCCACGAAGAAAATTCTACTTCACGGTAGGAGTCATGGAGGACTCTACCCCGTCCCGTTCACTCGTGCGTCCACTTTATCTCGTCAAGCATCAGCTAGTGTTAGGGTCACGCCTACGCAGTGGCATCAGCGTCTTGGACATCCGTCGAATAATGTCGTTCAGTCTATTGTTAAAACAAATCAGCTTATGTGTTCTTCAGACACTTCCCCTTTAGTTTGTGATGCTTGTCAGCGTGCCAAGAGCCGCCAATTATCTTATAATGCTTCTTCACGTGTTTCCACTATGCCTCTTGAGCTCGTTCATAGTGATGTCTGGGGTCCGGCTCGTATGTCATCTGGGGGGTATAAGTACTATGTTAGCTTTATCGATGACTATTCTCGGTTTTGCTGGATTTATCTCCTTAAACACAAGTCTGATGTTGAGCAAGTCTTTTATAATTTCCAGGCACATGTAGAACGCCTTTTGGATAGTAAAATCAAGGCAGTTAAGTCCGACTGGGGTGGTGAATATCACAAACTCCATCGCTATTTTCAGCGCACCGGGATCTCACACCGTGTCTCATGTCCTCACACTTCCCAGCAGAATGGCATTGCTGAACGAAAGCATCGCCATCTCGTTGAGACAGGTCTTGCCTTACTTGCACACTCGTCGCTTCCCCTTCATTATTGGGATGAAGCGTTCCTCACGGCTTGCTATCTCATCAACCGTATGCCCACGCCGGTTCTCAACAAGGAAACACCCATTTTTCGCTTGCTGCATACTCAACCAAACTATGATTTCCTTCGCATTTTTGGGTGCGCGTGTTGGCCAAGTCTTCGCAAGTATAACTCCCACAAATTAGACTTTCGTTCTAAAATGTGTGTGTTTCTAGGCTACAGCCCAATGCATAAGGGATACAAGTGTTTAGATCGTTCCACGGGTCGGATATATATTTCACGTGATGTCATTTTTGACGAATCCGTCTTTCCGTTCTCCACGCCCGGTGTTTCTGTTGACATATCCACACTTGCGGAATCCATTATTTTTCCTTCTAATGAACCGGTTACGAGTGACCCTATGCGCAAATATGACTTAACTTACCTGTTCACTGATCCGCCTGCATCAGGTGAAGTTCCTTTTGTACAGGTCTCCGACGCGCCATCTGCAGCTGGCTTTGATCAAACGATCGACGTGCATGCCATGCATGGCTCGCCTCCCCATGAGCGTGATGCTTCTGCCATGCATGGCTCACCTCTCCATGAGCGTGATGCTCCTGCCTCCACGTCTTCGCGTGGGATGGATTCCTACGGCTCCACAACGTCTGTGGTGATGGATCAGCTGGTACAGCCCATGAAGCCAGCGACTTCCGCTCAGCCCGCGTCGCCTCCTGCCACGACTCCTCTCACGTCGTCGGCCGCGACGCCCTTGGCTGAGCGCATCGTCAAGCCTGCTCCTGTGCCATGCCATCCGATGGTGACTCGTCTCCGAGATAATACGCGAAAAGAGAAAAAGATCACCGACGGTACCGTGCGGTATGATCCGCGACGTCGAGCATTCTTTGCTGCCCCTTCATCACATCGTGATGCCCTGCATGAACCAGAATGGCGTGCTGCTATGGAGGCTGAATTTGCGGCTCTCAGTCAGACTCAGACGTGGACTTTGGTGCCTCGACCTCCCGGCGTTAATGTTGTTGGAAGCAAGTGGATCTTTAAGACCAAACATCGCCCGGATGGTTCTGTTGATAAACATAAAGCTCGTCTGGTTGCCCGTGGTTTCACCCAGCAGCACGGGATTGACTATGGTGATACTTTCAGTCCAGTTGTCAAGCCTGCAACTGTGCGTCTAGTCGTGTCTCTTGCAGTCTCCCGTGGCTGGTGTCTTCGTCAGGTTGACGTGAGTAATGCTTTTCTTCATGGTTTCTTGACTGAGGATGTTTATATGCAGCAGCCACCCGGTTTCGAGGATGATCGGTATCCCTCCCATGTCTGCAAACTTCAGCGATCAATCTATGGACTGAAGCAGTCACCCCGTGCATGGTATGCCCGCTTGAGTCAGCTCCTTCATCAGCTTGGTTTTGTCTCGTCCAAGGCTGATACGTCCCTGTTCATCTTCTCTCGTGATGGGGTGCAAATTTACATGTTGGTGTATGTTGATGATATTGTGATTGCTGGCTCTACTCCGGAGGTTGTTGATCGTCTGGTGAGATCTCTCTCGGATAGTTTTCCTATTAAGGATTTGGGTACCTTGGAGTACTTCCTTGGACTGGAGGCATCCTACAATTCAGGGGGTGTGACGTTGACTCAGCGGAAGTATGCTCTTGATCTTCTTCATCGAGTCAATATGGAGAATTGTAATGCTACCTCCACACCGCTTGACACTTCCGAGAGATTGGCTCGTGACACTGGTACGCCGCTTGGTGCTGATGATTCTTTCCGATACCGCAGTGTTGTTGGCGGATTACAGTATCTGACTCTTACACGTCCAGACATCTCTTTTGCGGTGAACAAGGTGTGTCAGTTTCTCTCTCAGCCTACTGATGTACATTGGGAGTCAGTTAAGCGTATCCTGCGGTATGTCAAGGGTACACTGCAGACGGGCTTGCAATTTCGCAAGTCTCCACTATCTGGCATCAGTATTTTTACAGATGCGGATTGGGCAGGTGATGTGGATGATAGACGCTCCACGAGTGGCTTTGCTGTGTTTGTTGGCCCGAACCTCATTTCATGGAGTTCGAAGAAGCAACCTACAGTCTCGAGGTCGAGTACCGAGGCTGAGTATAAGGCATTGGCAAATGGTGCTGCTGAAGCAATATGGGTAGAATCTCTTATGAAGGAACTTGGTGTGACTCAGCAACGTACGCCCATTTTATGGTGCGATAATCTTGGGGCTACTTACCTGACGGCAAATCCAGTCTTTCATGCTCGAACTAAGCACATTGAGATCGATTTTCATTTTGTGCGAGAACGAGTAGCTGCCGGCGCATTGGATGTCAGGTTTATTTCCACTAATGATCAGCTGGCTGATGTATTTACTAAACCAGCCACACGACATATGCTAGACAGATTTAGGTCCAATCTTAACCTTGTATGTTCATAACAGTTTAGATTGAGGGGGTGTGTTAGAATTATAGCCGGTCTAGCCTAGCGTACGTGAATACGTACTCGTGTCGTGTTTGTATTTGTATCTGATCAATATATATGTACGTGAGACGTGGAGGCAGAGACCCCACGCAATCCCTGAAAACAAACTGAGGCCTTGCCGGTGTCGATGGCGCGGTCCTGGACTGTTAGCGTCGGACACACAACACACGATGGAAACTCGATGTCTCACCGAAACACACGGTGGCGGAGGCCGAGGCACTCACCGTGACCCGAGGCCGTCACGGCGTCACGTTGATGAGGTGGACCCGAAGTCAGCGATAGTAACTGCTGCGTGTAGACGTCGCCTGGCATAGTCCCGTCGCCGCGCGCATGCTCCAATCCAGCGACCAGCGGCATGCACGACTATCGTCGACGCCGTGCTGGCACGGCATGCCTTGGCACTCGCCGCCGGTAAGATCATCGCCGAGAATGTGACTGGCATGGGCACCAGCGCGGCGCACACGGAACAGCAATGAGGCGGCGTAAGGAGCTTCGGCCGTGACCTCGTGAACTAATACGTGCGCTGCTCCATGCCTCCATGAGAAGAGCGTTCACCAAGGTGCTGGAGAACGGGCTCGGGCAAGAGGACGGCATGATCACCGGCAGCGAACGCCAAGGACATGGAGGAGCTGGCGGTATCGGAATGCGAGAGCATCAGCTCTACGTTGATGGTGTGGCACCTGTTCCCGGTCGCGGCGACCTTGCACGCCTGCTTCTGTGTTTCCAAAGCCATCTGGTGCGCGTGCTGCACACCAGGACAGGCAGCGATGACGATCAGTTTTGCTTAACGTGCCTCCGCCAAACATGTTGTATGGTATGATGCTGCAACCATCAATTGAGTTTTTCGAAAGGTGAACTTTGCTGTTGACGTCTCTGTTAATCTATAAGCTCACGAACAGATTCAGTTAGGCCTGACATTTTTACTGTAGCAACTGTCGAGCACCTTCAGTTAGCAGTGTTAATTTTCAGTTAGCTGAATAAACTGTCAGTTCTCGAGTCTTTTCTTGAGCTCATCGAGTAGCTAGGAGCTGTGTGTGTCGTGGGATGGCACGGAATTGTTCAGGCACTGCTTCTTAGTCCTAGGTGGAGATGGAGTGACCGTGGGATGACACGATTCAGTGCTCGGTCATGTGCCGGGGTTTCAGTTTTACGTCTGACAGTCTCAAGTGTATGCTGACTGCTACTCCGATCGACCTAGAAACTAATCTCAGCTAATGTTGCTAATGAATCAATGGTGCATCTCGTGCCGGTAGGTGTCAGTTCCTGTAAAAATTCCTGTGTTCTCATTCCATCTCCTTGCCTTCCCCTTCTCGATAAGTGCAGTTCGAAACTGCAACCGTGCCCTCTGCGTGTTCGACGTTTGGCAGCTCGACACTGAAACGAAATAGAGGATGAGCTCCTGGCAATGTCTCTTGATCTGCATCTTTGTCTCTTGGAGATGTTTCGCCGTTGCTCCCAACAATGTTCACTATGTACCTCCACACGTCGAGCGGCTCCTTGTGCTACGAGCTGGCTCACCACCTGAAGATTTAAGCGCATGCACAGCTGCTGGTGTTTGTGACCGTGCCTGTAACCTGAAAATTTGGCCTGAATTCTGAAGATCGGTGCTTGGGCATGGACAGGAACCAGGCGTACGCTGCTCTAGTCGAGGAGCATCGAATGAAGAAGCTCGTGCGCATGGATCAACACGTAGCCCGGCTGACGGATCGGCTCCGTCGCATACTCGCATCCATGTACGCTCCGACGAGTCCGGCGTCGTTCTCCGGGAGGTTTCGGTACAGGGACATCAGCATCGACGGCAAGGTGAAGAAAATGTAGCACGGGATGCCTAGCTCCGTGGCGACGTCTCGTGCCGGCATGCTGAACATGTCCACCACGGTCGATGTCCCGGACTTCGTGGGATATAGGACGAGCGCAGAGGCCGTGCGATGTCCCGGACTCGTATACACGGGACAGCGGCATGCACGATGGCAGTGGGCGGCAGGGCGTCCACTGGTGGTGCGGGAAGCGTCACCAGCTCGACGCCGTCGCGCACGGACTCGGCCATGTGTCAGCGTACAGTTTCGATGGGAAGTCTGTGGTCGCGGCAAAGAGAATCGAAGCGTGGCGTCCAGACAGTGGTCGGGGACGATCGAGCCGGCGGGAATGCTCGGCGAAAGGAATGAGATGGCCCATGCACGTGTGACCGAGCGCTCGCCGGCAACGGCTCCCAGTCCCAGTCGCTTCCTGCTAGCTCACTTTTCCTTGAGTTTGCAATGGCCCATGCACGAGCTGCGCGGAAGCAGAAGCAAGCAAACAGTCCGGACGGTACCGGTGCTCCCGGATGAAAGAATAAATTGAAAACTGTATTTCTAGGTCTAAAAAAAACAAGGAACAAGTAGGCATGCACATATACTATGGACGTTACAATTTTCGTACAGACTTGCTTTGTATTTTGGGCTACGGAAAAAAGATAAATTTGTACCCAAAATAAGGTTGCTTTTATTCCTACATACATCCACATATTTGTTTTTTCCGCACAACCCAAAATAAAACGACATTTTCCCTAAACTTTAAAGAAGTATATATGTGTAGGTATCTGTGAATTATTTTGAGTGATTTTTCCGTTGAAAAGTATTTTTTAATTTTTTTAAAATCCGGGAGCATTGGTGCCCGGGTTCACCAAATCATCTCTCTCAAAGATGGAAATACGTCGGACAATACTATCCATAGGTCTAGATTTCAGGATCATCTAGACCCGGGAGCCAAATCGAAACATTAAAACTGAGGTAATATTAAAACCAAGCCAAAGAGGAGGTCTTCCACGCACCCTTCACGATCACGATCTGGGCATTCTTTAACGATGTCACTAGTCCCGGCCGCCTAAAGCGAAAGTCAATTGGCTGCATCTCTGCGCCCATTAACATGTGACTTTTTACTTTTTATTTTTGCAATTATTTCATTTAATATTGAAAAAATAGCAAGCTTATATTTATTTTAAAAATCAGCGTACTGATACAAATAAAATATATTTTATATTCCTATGAACCATTCCTAATCTGAATATTTTTTAGATGTAAACAATTTTTAAGCTGAACATTTTTAAAAAACATAAAAAAGGGGAAAACTTCAATCTAAATAGTTTCAAATTTTTACAATTTTCAAATCTAAACAATTTTTAGGTATGAACAATTCTCAAAATTGAATTTTTCAAAATCATAAAAACTAAAACATTAAAACCAAAAGATCTTGTTTTATACATTTTGAGCCATTAGATTTGCCTTCGAGCTGGCCCAAATATCCCTAATGGACATATACTATGGACGTTACAAGTTTTGTACAAAGATACTTTGTATTTTGGGCTACAGAAAAAAGATAAATTTAGACCCAAAATAAGGTTGCTTTTATTCCTACATACATCCACATATTTGTTTTTTTTCGCACAACCCAAAATAAACGCCATTCCCCCCTAAACTTTGCGGAAATATACTACATATATGTGAATTATTTTGAGTGTTTTTTCGGTTGAAAAGTATTTTTTTTTATCCGGGAGCACTGGTGCCCGGTTCACCAAATCCTCTCTCTCAGATATGGTAATACGTCGGACAATACTCC
Source organism: Poa pratensis (assembly GCA_947311845.1). Classification (NCBI taxonomy): domain Eukaryota; kingdom Viridiplantae; phylum Streptophyta; class Magnoliopsida; order Poales; family Poaceae; genus Poa; species Poa pratensis. Next base: position 1,744,835 of record CAMZMU010000063.1, read on the forward strand.
TGCCAATGTTGATCCTAATACTAGCCATAGTCAAGATTTCAGGATCATCTAGACCCGAGAGTCAAATCAAATACCGAGAAAGAAAAAAAGGTATATTAAAACTGAGGTAATATTATGACCAAGCCAAAGAGGAGGTCTTCCACGCACCCTTCACGATCTGGGCATTTGTTAACGACGTCACTTGTCCCGGTCGCCTGAAGCGAAAGTCAATTGGCTTCATCCTTGCGCCCATTAACATGTGATTTTTTACTTTCTATTTTTCAATTATTTCTTTTAATATTAGAAAAATAGTAAGATTATATTTATTTTAAAAATCAACGTAATGATCCGAAAAAATATATTCCTATGAACCTTTCCTAATCTGAATATTTGATGTAAACAATTTTTAAGCTTATCATTTTTTTTAAATCATAAAAGGTGAAAATTTCAAATCTGAATAGTTTCAAATTTGTACAATTTTCAAATCAGAACAATTTTTAGGTATGAACAATTCTGAAAATTGAAAATTTTCAAAATCATAATTAAAAAACAAAAAACATATATGAAGCTCTGTACTTTTTGCAAGATATGCCGACTTTCGTTGGCAGGTAATACACGCTCCATCTGCTCCCAAATATAAAACGTTTAACCTTTTTGCATATTCACATGTATCCATATAAATTTTAGTGTGTGTATTCACCCATTTTAGTTTGTACATAAAAAATATATGAAATATTTAAAACATTTTATATTTAAGAAACATAGTGAGTCCGTGTCAATCGTGCTCCAAGGAGGTGTATGCGTTCCGAGCATATCAACATCTATAATGCCAAATGCATGTAGTAGGAAAATATACTTTATGATGATTTCAATATCATAAATTTTGTTATCTTTCCTTTCGCTCTCGTTCCCCTCTCTACAGTAAAAGGCGACCGGGAGGCGATCCCCTTTCCGACGGCGATTCCGCCGCCCTCCTCCTTCCCGTCGGCCTTGGTGCCGTCGGAAGGGGGTGGGGGGTCGAATCGCCGGGCGGATCTGTGTGCTCGTAGTCTAGGTTAGGCTAGGTAGCTTAGTTTTCTTGCCGTCGGTGTTGGTGGTGCCGGAGGTGAATAAAGGTGCTCCTGATCTGCAGCCGGAGGCTTGCTTGGCGGCGGTGGTGGAGCTGTGAGCCTTGTGTCCTTCATGGCGGTCGGTTCGGCGGCGACCTCCATGGCGTGGATTTTGTGCTTGGTCCTCGCCGGCACGACGACGTGCTCTCCGGCGTCGTCGCGAGGACATGGAGCTTGTACAGGAGAAGCTTTTCCAGGATCTCGGAGGTCTTCGCTGGCTTTTGGCGCGGTGGTCAGGTTCCTCCTGCTAGCCATGATGGCGTGGGGAGGTGCTCTTCTGCCTCTGCGCTCTGCTTCAACTTGTTGGTCTCCTCCATCTCCGGCCAGCCGTGGTGGCGAGGGGAGAAGGTGCGAGCAAGGCGTGCTCTTGGCGTGGTCTCCGGCAAGTCGTCTTCGTGCTCAGCGCAGGTTTGTTTGGTTTGAGGGTGGTTCCGGGGAGGTGGCGCCATGGCCGTGGCCTTTCATCAAGCTTCGGTCCCGTTGCTTGCGGCGGCGGCTTATGCGGTCTCTACATGAGTGGGGTGCTCCCTTTCCCGGCGATGGCGGCGGCCTGGTGCTTTCCTCTCCGGCGTTGCGGCGACGGAGTTTGGCGTCAGGCAAGGCGGCGGTTCAGCGGGCTGGTTCCTTTGCGTCGCTGTTGTGCTGAGCTCGGTGGCTTGTTCTTCTGCGTGTGTGTGCTGGTTCTTTCTTCTTTCTTGTAATCTCTGATGTACTCGCAGTGTGGATCCTTTCAAAAAAAAAAATGTGTATTGTGTACATTGGTATTTTTCTTCAGAATATGGGGTCGAACTTGGTTTTTTTTTTGAGAGGGTCATGGGATCGAACTTGGCTATAATACACACTACCTAACCCCTGGGGCCGCACATGAGGGATGGGCTTCTGTACGTGGGCTCGGCCCAACAGATGAACGCGTTGAATCTACTAAAGACGCAGCCTCTGTCCCGCTCTCCTTCCGAACCTGACCACCGCGCCACGCTCTGTCTCTGAATCTCCTACAGTACTAAAGACGCAGTCCTCTGTCACGCTCTTCCTCTCTGAATCTCCTCCTTCCTCCCGCCTGGCACAGTGTCTCTCAACGCGCAGCTTGTATCAATCTCTTCTCCAGCTCCGGTGATCGCCGGCGGCAACACACACCATTCTCAACAAGCAGGCTTATATATTAAAAAAAAAAAAAATCATGCAAAGCTCCGCAACGTCATCGTGTACAAACAGGAAGCGCGCGTTGGGCCTTTTAGCCCAGCATTCGTCCCACCTCTGGCGGCAGGTATATAACGGCCATTCCAACATCCATCTAGGGTTAGGGAGGGAAAGGTCCAGAGACATTGTAGATCAGGCATGCGCCAGAGATCTGCCGAGCTCCTCCTCCGCCGCTGCTGCGCCGCCACCCAATTGCTCCTCGTATGAGGATCGAGCTGTGTTCTTCCAGTAGATCCGCCCAAATAAGCAGCTCCCACTCCTTTGGGAGTTGCACCGTAGATTGGAGAAGCTCCTTTGGGAGCGGCATCCCCAGCGGCTCCTATCGGAGCTGCGCTGCGCAATCGAGCTCCCTCACAGCTTTCGTCCGCAATATAGCAGTTCATTTTGGACCTGCAATCCGCAATCAAGCGGCTCCTATAATCGAGCTGCAGTTGGAATTCGACCCCCCGTTTCGGTTTGGATTACGGAAGGAACTCGAATCCTTCTCCGCTTCAATCTCCTAGCCGCCACCGGAGGCGGAACCCAGGCTGCTCATATAATCTGCCCAGGCAGTCATCATAATCCGTAGGAGAGCAGCAACTAACGGGACACCAGAAATCCTATCCGGCGACCGGCGAACTCTAATATTCGGCGACCATCCATCAAGGGCCTCAACGCTTCAAACCCTTGGTCCTCCCTAGCCATGCTGGTGAGTTGCTTGTCCTCTAGACTAGATTATTACTATTTATTTGGGTCTCTTACAGATAAACTAGTTGAATGCCCAATTCCCACATGTACATTCGGAATATACCATATGTGCAGCTTGTATCTTGTGAAGTAATTACAAGTTTATTAGATACGATGCTCCCAATCGAAAACCTATATATTTGCTGTATCTAAAACCTTTTATTATCACCTCTGTCACCATTGTACTTTGCAGTCCCCCACTTCAACAACAACACCCTTATACATCATACATCATTGGGCTTTCTACCCTGCCTTGAATTGTGAAATATCTAGCAATTGTAAAATAATTTCGCAAGGTTGAGAAGCCCCTAAGCCGGGTCTATTTTCCTTTAGATGAAGTTAGGAGTAACTTGATACAATTCTGATTTTACTTTCAGATAACATCTACTCCTCCTCAATGCTATGATAAATAGAAGACTGCAGTACGTTCTAAAATGTCATGTTCTTGGATTTTTCTTTTAATGGTTTTCCCATGTTGAATCGATATGATACCTCTAATTACTCACTTGAGAGGATTGGTGCATACTTTTAAGCCGAACTTGGTAGTTACTTCACATGTGTTGAGACGAGCATATTTTTTTTCCGACAAAGATTGAGATGAGCATATTAGGAACATGATTTTTGAGTCGTGGTATAGTCGCTGATTAGTCGCTGTATAGTCGCCGAGTCGTCCCGGCGTCGCCAACTCGCGCAGGCGACTTGACTCACGGAGCGAGTCGCGCGCCTCGGCGGCTCGCCGGCGACTCTGACGGATTAGTAGCCAGAAATCAGTCGCGAGTCGCTCGACTTGGGCAGCTATGGCCCGCGCTGCCAGAATTTTTTGGGCGCAGAGGCCAATTTTGAGCGCAGAGGCGGGATTGAGCGCATAGAAAGGGAGGGAAAAGGCGCAGAGGCGCGGAATTGAGCTCAGACAGGCGTGGGAGAAAGAGAGGGAAAGGGAGGGAAAGGGCGGGAGCGGGTGCGGAAGGCGGAAGCATGGCGCACCTCGCCGGAGTCGACACCGCACCTCGCCCGCGACGCGCGACCCTCAATTCGGTTGCGATTTGCCATCCGCGGCGACGGGGCCCTCCTCTGCTCGCGTCCTGGACTGGATTCCGCCGCCTCCAAGCTCCCACGATGGGATCCCCTCCCGTAGCAGCTGATTCCGGCTCCGCTTGCTCTCCATCATCCCCACGCGTCTCCACTTCCGTCTCAATCATCCCCACGCCAGGAAACCCTTTGCTGGGCAGGTACGGCTCCCTCCCTATGGTCTGCTCCCTTTGCTGCTTGCGCTGCTTGTGCTGCTCTGCTCCCTATGCTTGTGCTGCTCTGCTCTGCTCCCCTTGCTGCTTGTGCTGCTCTGCTCCCTGTGCTTGTGGCTCTGCTTATTGCTTGTGCTCCTGTGCTGGGCGACTCGGGGCGACTAATCAAGCCTAGTCGCTGAGTCAAGTCAGCAAGTCATGAGTCTCAGCCTCGGCGACTCAAAAATCATGATTAGGAACATATATAAACTGTTGTGATCAAATTTGTAAGATCAAAATGTCTTATCACGAAATAACACAGCTAGAGCAGTTCTCCTACGAGCACCAGAATACAAGCCCGGACATCTCAGTTTCATGCTGTGACTTTACCATAGTAAATAAATAATATTTCTGTACAATCAAATACGGCAGGGGATTTGTCTTTGCAACATTACGAGAGAGACATTCCCACTTGTTGACGGGAAAGAGAGAAGTCATATAACAAGATATGATAGACATGTACACTCGGAATGTACCATATGTGCAGCTTGTATCTTGTGAAGTAATTACAAGTTTAGACACGATGCTCCCAATGGACTATATATTTGTTGTACTCCCTCCGATCCATATTAATGGTCTCAACATTGTCTAGATACGGATGCATCTAGTCTAAACACTTAACTAGATACATCCGTATCTAGATAAAGTTGAGTCCATTAATATGGATCGGAGGGAGTATCTAAAACCTTTATTATCGCACCTGTTGGACCAACTTTGCCTATAGCCATATGTGTTCTGAACCTCGGACCAACGTAGTAGAAAAGAATTGCATTTTATTTTTGCGTGGAAGATAGCACAATTTCTTTTCTTTTTTTGCTTGTGGACATTAGCAAAATTACATATTTTTTCTGAGAACATATATTGTCAACATATAGCATCCTGAATACTGTAAGAAATCAGCTCTAATTTCCTTCTATGCCAAATGCAGGAAGAAGATGAAGCCAACTGGCAACAAGATAGGCTCAGCAATTTGCCTATTGACGTTTTGCTCAGTGTCATAGAGCGACTTGATATGGCAGAAATCACAAGAACCAGCATTCTCTCGAGACGGTGGAAGCAGATCCCTACCATGCTCTCCAAAATTCTTATAATGGTTGGTTCCAGTGACAACACGCAAGAGAGGAACTGTGATGATGTTGTTCGGGCCAATGCAACCATGCTTGGAGCAACCCGGAGCCTTCTGGAAAATAGGAGTACAAGTCCACGCACCATTCTCCACCTGTGCATGCAGTTCTTCTTGGGAGATGAATCCATTAGAGTTGGCCAGACCGTTGCCAAGACCATAGCAACACACACGGTTGGTTTTATTGAGTTCACAATCTTGACAGAGAAGGAATTGCGCCGATGCAGCCCTAAGCATAAGGTAGCATACGGGAGGCAGTTCAATTCATTTATTAATGTTTGTCCGTACGCGTTCAGTTCTCTCGCACGACTCAAGCTAGAGAATTTGACGCTGGGTGGATCAGATTTCTTTAAAATTTTCCTATTGTGCAAACGACTCAAGTTCCTCCGCTTGGACAACTGTGACATGGGGTTTCGGTCCTTGCTAGCAGTGCAACACCCGCGATTACAGGAGCTTGAGATTGTCAGGTGTGATTTTGAGAGAGTTGATCTGACATCGGTGCCACAGCTCACAACTCTGACGTTTTCTTCTTGGATGTCTCGGCATGATCCTTTGACTTTTGGTCATGTCCCACTGCTCCACACCGTTAGCATGAGTAATACGGCTGTTTCGTGGCACAAGATGCTCAAGTTAAGTGAAGTCCTTGGCAAAACCACCATAAGCAGCCTTCATCTGGGCTTTGAAAGTGAAAAGGTTAGCGAAGGTTACAGTCTTCTTGATGGTTTACATACTTTTCCCTGGTCATTCCTTTTTGAGGTTCTAGTCTTTAATTTCGTAAAATTTTGAGCTCTCCCTATCGTTTGCAGATTTGGGTTAAACCTGAAGATCCGAGAGAACTGCGGCAGGTGTTCCGCAAACTAAGGCTTGTGAATTTGACTGCCATTTCAAATGAATGTGATCTGACTTGGACGATGTTTGTTCTGCAAGGTGCACCTTACCTTGAGGAGCTATGCATCAGGGTAAAGCCTTTCTACCTTTTCTCCATATCTTGTTTCCTTCTGTATGCTAAAGTTTAATTTGGGACTGTCTTCTCTGAAACTTCCAGCGCAGCGTTAAAATGATTGATAGTTCGGTGTTTTTTTTATCTTGTACATTGTTGAATGCAACTGTTGGCTGATGAGAAGAATTGCAGGTTTGTGACTGTTTGGTGATACGCGACGAGGATTTGAGGAAGAAGCTCGTGTATAGCGAGGAGAGTAAGGACGACGGTGCAAAATGGGAAGCATCTGGTTTTAAGCACCGCAATCTTTCTGTGCTCAGGATCTTTGGGTTTCAGTCAGAAGCCAAGTTTGTGGATTATGTCCAAATTGTCATGGAAGCAGCAGTCAATCTGAAGGACATATACCTGCATGAGAAGCCAGCCTGTGAGGAGAGGTGCCGATACAGCCGCCGGGGAAGTGACAGATACCCAAAGTCATGGAAGCAGAAGATCCTTGTTAGGAACAGTCTGGACATGCATATGCACCCGTTGTTAAGGCTTCACTTTCGATTTTAAGAGAATAATGAAGTTAGGGCGTATTGGTTACTCGCAAATATTTAGCATGCCAAGTAACTTGTGGCAACGAAGTAAAGCATTGCACCTTACATGGGCAACTTCCAAATCTAATCTAACGTCAGTTGGCTGACGCGTCCACCACGCAACAAGGGAAGGGAGGCCCGTGCCGTGCGTGTAGAGCGAGGAAAGCCCGTGTAGGGCCCGAAATGCAAAAACCTCAGTGGCCCGGTAGATGCTCTGCTCTGCTATGACTCAAAAGAAGAAAAAACAACATCGACAGGGGCTGAAAGGTTGCCGTCCCGTCCGTCAGGGTGTGGGTGTGCCACCACCAACGTCCGTCAGGTACGTTGGCCCCACATGGAAGTGGCGCGACGAACAAAGCCAGAGCCGTCGATCCGTTGCTTGTCTTCCCTACCTGCACCTGCACTGCATGTCTCACCTATGTTTTTTTTTGAACAAGTGTCTCACCTATGCAAAACCCACGCAGTAGCTCGGGACACCGGGACTACTCGCGCGCGTGGAGAGATTTAGGTTTCACGTCGCTCACGTGATTCCTTCCACACGCAAAAAATAGATTAGCCGAAAAACGATTAATATTTTTTAGAGCGTGTCGTGTTTAGGGAATCGGCAAATCGCGCTTCGGCCCGCAAAATCCATCTCACCCAAGGAAAACGGGCGAAAAACCCGTCTCCGCAAATGAAGATCGACGAAATCCATCTCCGCAAACGAAGATTGGTGAAATCCACTCTCCCCTACATGTCACCGAACCCACGTCGGAGACTACTCCCTCGCCCCGTGTTCTCTACGTCATCGCCGTACATCTTGCCAGCATAAGAGTTTTGGTCTCAAATTCAACGAGAATCAGGGGAAGAGAGTGGGAGAAATTAAGACAAAATGGCAGTCCGAGTTAAAATTCTTACAGTGTGAGTTAAAATACTTTCAATATATAGCAACACTTATAAGGTAGTACTCCGTATTATTCTAGAGATGTCGTTGCATGCACTTCTTTCTTAGCCGCAACTACACCCTCCTCCTCTGGCATCGTCTACCTCTACTACTCCAATTAAGACGGCTTAGCCTTCGGTGACGAAGATGATTAGGGTTTGCGCTACATTTACCATTCCTTATATCATGTCCTCTCGGCCATGACGTCCTCCCCTCATATCGCCTCGGAGACTTCTCCAACGCCTTGCGGTCTCGCTGTCATCATCGTCCATCCCGTGGGGCTCGTCGGCAATCCCGCCAGCGTAAAAATTTGCGCCGTCGAGTACGAGGGGGAATCGGAAGGAAGAGAGCGCACATGTCCACACAAAAAAAAGTTAAGAGAAAAGTGGCAACCCACTGAAAATTCGTTTTAGTAGCAGAAAATACAAAGCATTTAACCTTGAGATTTTTAGCGTTGGTAGAATGCATCGTTGACTGCTGCAGCTCCCCGTGCCCGGGAGATGCTCCAAGAGGCATGTATGGCTGCAGCGACAGGTGCTCCTGCAGCCCTGCTATTCTCCTCGTGATGCATGCAGCGCATCGTTGGCCAAAAGTGAAGGAGCATGCGCGTTGCCAGCTGGACACATGTGAGGGAGATATTAGTAGAAAGAAAATCTTTTACGGTGCGCCGTATAATCCTAGGTCGTTCGGCACGTGAATACTGTGATGGAGTGGATTTGGGTTACGATGGGGTGATGTGTCCAGCTGGAACGACCGCGTGCTCTGCTGGACACGCGGTAGAAAAATGGTGTGCACTGGAGTGAGCCGCGTCAGTAAGTGAGGCCCCGTCGAGCAGAAAAAAAATCACCCCTGCTCGTGGCTCGTGAGCAGCCATGATACACATAGCCAAATTTCACCTTCTTTCGTGGACGCTCGCGTGACGCTGGTACCAACAAAGTGCTTTTGTTTTCGCGAAAAAACTACTCCACTGTCGTAAGTAGTAACAAAGTGCATATACTCTTTGCGCGCGTGACGCTTTGGTGGGGGGCCCAAAAGCTGACGTGGCACGCCGCTATGGCGCGGGTGTGCTACTGCTCCTCGTGATGCCGCTTCCTGCACCTCACCCTTGGCCACAAGTGTGCTACGCGCGTTGTCAGCAAGCAGATGCTCTCTAGAGGAGCAGGAGCCATTTTTACTTCGTCTCTTTGGAGCCTCGTATGTGAGCCAATTGTATTATCCACTTGAGCACTTTCCAATTAACCAAGTGAAAAGCAAACTGCCGTCGTTCGCTCAAAATAAAGAAAACAAATTATATGGTGCATTGTAAAATTGGTCGTTCAGCATGTAAGTATCGTGATGGAGACGAGACATTTACCACCCCGCCGCTCGGTTTTCCGCACCCTTAGAAATGCCATCTTTCTCTCCCCACCCCCCACGATGACCCAATCCTCGCGCCACCGCTCGGACTCTTCCTCGCCGCCCTCCCCTTCGCGTCACCAAACTAGCGTCGGAAACTTCTCCCTTCCCACACTTTACATCTCACCAACATAATTAACAAGTTTTGGTCTCAAATTCGAAGGGAATCACGTGAAGAAAGTTGAAAAATTAAGACAAAATGGCAGCCACAATGAAATTTCTTATAGTGTGGGCCTGAGATTTGTACTCCCGGTTAAGTTTTTTTTTTTACAGAAAATATAGGTTGTATCAAAATTTAGAAGGTAGTATTATTCTAGAGATGTTGTTGCACACACTTGTTTCGGCAAGCGGCGAGGATTAAGGTTAGGATTTGGGTGACATTTGCCCTTCCTTGTATCCCGCCGCTCGGTTTTGTGCACTCTCTGAAATGCCATATTTCTTTTTCTCCTCACGATGGCCAAATCGTCGCGCCACTGTTACGACTCTTCCCCACGCTCTCCACTTCTCATCACCGAACCCATGTCCTCGCTAACTATGTCGTCGCCATCCATTCTACCAATATGTAACAAGTTTTTTTAGTCTTGGATTCGAGGGGAATCAGGAGAAAGTGAGTGGAAATTCTTATGATGGGAGACTGAGATTTGCACTCCTGCCATCCATAACCTTAAAAAAACAATCAGACTAATTCCAATATATATTGAAATTTTACCTTACTTTACCCCACGATTTTTTTTCACGGTGTATACTGTAGCCGTGTATACTACTCACCCGTTCCAAATTAGATGACTTGCATTTGTCTATATACGAATGTATGTAGACATTAAATAAGTACATATATATCCGTATTTAGACAAGTAAGTCATTAATTTGAAACGGAGGGAGTAATATCAATAAAAGAGAGAGTCGGGCGGTTTGGCCACATGGGGCATGCACCCACCGCGCTGGTCCTCCAGACCGATCGATGCGGTGACCGCGCGCTCTGCGACCTGGCACCCCGCAAGCTGCAATAGATAAACCGCAGCGGTCCTGACGCTAATCAATACACAATTTTATCAGTCCGTCAGAGCTCAGCGCCATTGCGTGCCTTTCGCTACTGCCCCCGTGGTGTCGCTTGCATCGTCGTCCAGAAATAAAATGAAACCTATGGACGTTGGCATAGGCTCTTTGGATGCTCTTTGGGGGCATTTGCATTGTGGGGAACCAGCTGCACCTCTTCCTCTCGCTATTTCCCTCCACGAATTACCAGCGTAACTGCTCTTTATTAAAATCATACTTGATTCTTTTATTTAATAAAAACAAAATATGTCTAGAGTATTTTTTTAAATGTCTAGAGTAGAAAACAAAGGGAGGCACCGGACAACCAGTATAGCAGCAAAAAAACAGGAAAAGGACAACCAGATCCAACTAGTGCTAGTTTCTTTTAGGGTACGGCTAGTGCTAGCTGAGTGGCTTGTGGAGAGAGTGAGGGGATATGCCTACGCTGCCTCTTCCACAGTCGAGGCCCACCCTACCCAAACCAATCAGTTCGACACACCCAACCCAACAAAGTAAGGTAGGGGCCATAAAGAAGACACGCCGCCTACAAGGAACAGCTTGAACATTTTCTGCGCGTTTTGTTCTGCACCGTCAGACATCAAGGCCTGCGCGTTCGGGCGCTACTGAGCGCGTCCTCGGCTTCTCGCCGCGGTCTACGTGGTGCCCGGGGTGGTGTCCTTTCGGGCGGCCAGAGCGCGTATCGAACCTGGACGCCATGAACAAGCTGGCGGTGCTGAAGCCATGGATGCTCACCTTCTCCTTCGGCTGGGCGCTGCGGCAGAGAGCAGAGTACCCTCAAGAACTGGGCCGGCCACCTCAAGGTACCAAGCATATGGCCTGTTGTGCCTGTGCTGCGTCACTGAACTTTTGTCCGCGTTTATTCCTCGGCGCGACGGGATGGCACAGGGCCTCCTTGACTAGTACACGGTGGCCGGCAACGGCGAGGCCTTGGCCGGCTACTTGGGCGACCGCGTCAGGAGCGTGATCCAGCGGCACAGCATCGAGCAGCATGTTAACCCACACGCAGTGGCGACAAGAGAGCAACTGTCCTCTGTGCAACATTTTACAAAAGAGGTAATAACATTGGACATACAAGTATACAATAACTTGTGCGGTGGGAGTACAAGAAGTTGCAAAAGGGGAATAAAAGCAGGACAAACGGTCCCGTTCTCGCATCCCTCCCCAGTGCAGATTCATCCAAGATTGTCAGGAGGCTATGCCAATCGGCGCCGCCGTCTACGACTATCTGCAGGGCTATGCCAAGCTGGCCACCGGCGCCGTCGACCTTTCCGTCATGCGTGTCCCAACTCCAATGGCCGACGCGCATCAGCTCGCCGGTGTCTCCATCGTGTTCCCACGTATCGAAGGTAGCGAGGTGCACGTCGGTGTCCGTCGCGCCAAGCGCGCGTTCTGCACTATCGATGGCCCACTCCGGCCTGATGCGTGACGGAGGACCAAAGGGGATTAAGGGAAGGTTCCCCCACAGAGGGCATGGTCGTCGTGGCGAGGTTGGCCGCCACCAAGAGCCGTTCAGGGTGGAGTATTACCGGCGGGCGACCACCCCTAGGCCTATGGCGGCCATATGCAGGTGCAATGGTGCCCCAGCATGCAGTTCACGATGGCGTCCGAAACCGAGGAGTCGTCTTGGACCAGCTGGTTGATGGCGTCCACGCACAACCCAGCATCACACGTGCTCCACGCCGGGTAACGTCGGCCATGCCACGCTCCAGCACTGCCGCTCGAGCCAGGTCTTGCGTCTGCCACCGCCCACCGCACGCAGGTCGCACGCCCGTAACAGAGAGCGACACTGCGCCACGCATCCCCGCCGTCCAGCGCTGTGCATCGGTGATGTCCTCCGCCGGACAACGCTGCCGCCTCCCCTACTCGTGTCGAACGGGCCACGTCGCAAAAGCGGCAGCTAGCCAGTTACAGCAATTTTATCCACCGTCGGCTGCACAATTTTATCCCGGTACCAATATGTCCTCCCGTCGTGGAGCGCGGCCTGCGCCTTGCATTGGGAATGTCCAGGAGTTGCCGAGTGCGGCGTGGAGCGTGTCACGGAGACGATGAACAGTGAGGAGCACGAGAGCGGCATGGTGTTTGACACAGCGGAGCCGATGAATAGTGAGGAGCACGAGAGCGGCATGGTGTTTGACACAGCGGAGCCGATGAACAGTGAGGAGCACGAGAGGCCGGCCGTCAGGTGCTGCACGCCGGACAAGGACATGGAGAATTCCCGCACTGTGACCTGACGCTGATCGGGCAAAGTGGCCTCAACATGACCGAAGGGCTGAAGCATAGTATGCATCTTGCAAAGGCTGTCTACAATGACGCAGATGTCTACCAAGTCGACGATCCTAGTTTCAGTTATGTCGCTGCTACCATTTTTCAGTGTCAGGACCTTCTCATTCTCAGTTCAATAGTTGCAGCTTAATTATGAGATGATCGTTTCCTGGATGTGACATTAACTTTGTTTATCTGAACTAGCTCGGGCTGGTTGCACCAACTGTTCACACCTATCAAAATTCAGATCCCCCGCATGTCTAAAGAGCTGCTCACCAGTCACCACCAACGGCGTGTGATCTGAGGTCAAGGCCCGACATTCAGAGCTAACTAATAATCAAGTTTGTACCGATGACAGTCATCCAGCAACATGGACACCACAATTCAGAGCATCTGATTCGATCTTGATCATATTGCAGATCCTCAACCTGTGCTACACAACAGAGTTGGCTCTCAAGACATGCAAAGATGAAGCTCACTTGTGGAAAGCTCGATTACCTGCAGGGTGTGCCGAGGACGCTGCTTCCTGGCTACTCTGTCTAGGAAATCCCAGGGAATAGGTTTTGGTCGTTTGGGCTTGATGCCCCTCTTTCATCCCTATTCCCCCCTCTGTAGAAAAATCTCCTCTTCCCTCCTGTCCCCATGTAAAATCATCTCCCTTGTAAGAGAGGTTTCTCTTCATTATATATGAAAAAATTCAGGTGGGGACTTTGTCCCCCCCCCCCGGTGACCGTCAAAAAAAAAGTTCAGTTATCTAGAGAAGTTATTTGAGTTCTGAACAGTAATGCGGCACTCATGTAGCATACGGCAGCGTTGGTCCGTCGGTCAGAAGAAAATTGAAGATTATACATTCTAGCAGATTATACATTCCTTCAGGTTCGATCGGGACATAGGAATACAAATCTAAACCCATGATTATTAGACAAGCATTCAAGCACAACACTGAATACTGTTAACATTTTGAACATTTAAGCTTTTATTTTACCATCCAAAGTTACACAATAGGATCACACCACTCATCAGAGTCTCATGTATATTATGCTCCAGCTGTAAATTGATGTGCAGATTTATTTTCCAAATACTTCTCTACGATATCCAAACCACATAGTTCCTTCACCACAGTCATTGGTGCAGGGACATCGAGTTGGAATGTGGCCGGTGAGATTCCGAACTCCAGTCTTGCTGCTCGGATTGCTTCCCTCACTGCACAGTGGACAGATGATGCAAGAACTACAGCAGGTTCCCCAGAAGCTGGCACAAGAAGTAGAGTTAAGTCACTTAACCAATGATAATTTTTCACCCGGCAAATATTCAGTTATCCATTTTGCCTTAACGAAATCACATTCTACCTTTTGAAGAGAGCACACGGTTCTTATGGTATCCGGTGTTCAGAACCTCCGCATTGAAGTGCTTTGGGATGGTATCGACACTTGGGATCTTATAATCCCATGTGCTGTCACTCACAACAAGGCCATCCGCGTTGGTCTCATGTTCTTCGTATATGAAGAAACCAATTCCTTGTATGAAGGAACCTTCGATCTGCAACCATAGAGGAGAGAGATCCGGTATGAGCAACCATAGAGTACAAAGTTTGAGGGACTCTAATCAGGACTGCCATGTACTCCCTCTAAATTTCCAATAAAGGTTTCTTAAATGATATTCATGCTTGACACATAATAATATAGAAGAGCTTAAATTAATGGACAATATTTCTGCAAACCTGGCCCAAGTCCACTGCAGGGTTCAAGCTCATTCCACAATCATAGATAATATCAGTCCTTAGTAAAGTTATTGCTCCTGTAAGAACATCAATTTCCACCTGCATTATTCAGAACAAGAATTGAACAGGAAATGAGAGACGTATCGCACTATCATCCATAGAAAATCTAACTGTAATTATACTACACTTGTGCGATTGTCATTTAGCATGCACCTCACTTATAGCAGCTCCATAGTTCAGATAGGTGCTCGATTCTTTGCCAGGAACCCAATATGCACTTGAAGACAAATTAACATTATCCTTAGAGGCCTATTTGGGAACATTGAATCGTATGCAAAATAAGTATTAGCACATAAGAACATAATAATTACCATGGATAAACATTCTACTCTCTTTAGCATGAAGAAAAATCAGAGGGTAATTAAAAAATAACCTGAGAAATCAAAGAGTCCCATGAAACAACACCTGGTTCCTGTTTTAGCTTATCCATGACCGGCTTCAGTGTGTCAATCAGCATGTTGCAGGCCTGTAGGATTGCTGCACAGCTAGATTCAGATGTAGTGCTGCCAGCAGTGACTCCACCTTGGATTAAGCTCAACGTATCAGCCTGAAGAACGCGCACTCTATCGAGAAGGCATTCAGACCCGTCAGGCCACAACTGTCCCAAAGCGAAAGCAGTCATCTGCTGGACTTTTGTCCACAGTCCTTGCCCAAGTTCAATACCTCCAACCTCAACCACAATGGAAGCGTCATTGAGCACAGAAACTCTTCCAGGAGCTGGCCTTGGTGCTACTTTGAAAATGAGGGGCACACATGAGATACCCTGCTTCCGCCACTTGTTGCAACTGTTGAACTGCTTGACAGATTCAGCTCGGTGCAGGTAGCTCGATGTTGATAGTAATCTATCAAAAATAGAATGTAGTGTGTATGTAGAAGCTTCGCCTGCGCTTTCTGGATAGAACAACAGCAGACTATCATAGTTGTGAAAATTCTTTTGCCTGATAGTGTTAGCATCGAGTGAGAGCACGGAGGCAACATGCTCAATGATAGCTTCAGCAATGAAAGAGCCTTGTGTATCTCCAGGGGCACGCATTACTGATTTGGATGTGTTGTTTGTTTTACAGAGCTTGATGTCAAATGAGAGAGCACCCCAGTTGTATTTCTTCAGACCCGATATAATAGCGTCTGGTATTATGGGGCTCGCATCTGGAGAAATTCCAGCATTAATAAGCACTTCCAGATGTAAGGCTGTAATTTTCCCATCAGCCTTGAAACCAACAGAGTAATATGCTTTCACTGGATGTCGACCCCCAATCATGACCATGTCAATACCGCGATTGAGATACATCCGCACAGGACGCCGTAACTTGTACGCGCAAAGTGCGGCTGCTGTTGCTACCTACAAAAGCATATTGGATCAATTAACATAGACAACTCAACTTGTCAATGTTTTGAGCTTCCTTGGAAAATGAATGAATAGCCAAACACATGTTTAATCTCCCTTAAAAAAAATATAACAATACATTGTGCAACTATCACTGTGTTATATTACGAATCTAAAAGAAGCTAATAAAGTTAAACATATAAATATAACAACACATTCAGTTGTACCACATATGATTTCTAACGAAACATGTCCTCCAAAATTGGATAGTTGAAATGGGCACAGAAGCATTTTGAAACTGCTGTCATGCATGTGAACTCACAACTTCAAATTAATGTGTCTAATAATATAAACAACTATTCAAATTTTGTGTATTCTTACTCACATTGAATGATTTGGTTGCCTTTCCACCAAAGCCTCCTCCAACCCTTCTTGTAATTACACGCACATTGTTGAATGGAATGCCGAGGCACTTAGCTATGACATTCTGTGCAAGCTCAGGAGCCTGTGATGAACTGTAGACAACCATGGTGTTATCTTCATCTGGAATCGCTAGTGCTGCTTGTGTTTCCATATAGAAGTAGTACTGAGAGGCAAGTTTTACCTGCAACCGTCAGAGTCATACTTATTAGTTAATTAAAGCATACCACATAGTCTTGTCTATGGGGTTCCATGAAGTCACATTACGGGGAGCAAAACTTTATGGAAAATATTATATAACATCGGAAAAGTTGCATCACGAAAAATAAAACTTTCATACAATGGTACCTATCAGAAAAAAAATGAAGAGTCGGATTGACTACATACACCATACTAGACAATAAGCTAATTAAAAGAGGCGTTCGTTTGGAAGTATTTTTTTCCACAGGTCTTAATCGGCTTGCTCAAATTTGATGCTATCTTTCTATATCTGATACAACGTAAGTATGGTTCAGATAAAATAGAGACAATCGGAATAAAATTTTAAAGTTTGTATAGTTAAGTGTATATATTTTAAAACACAGACCATTGGAAATGCAATTATAAGTCCATATAGATAAATATAAATACATCCTAGATAAAAACTATATATACATTTAATAATAAATTAACGATGAAAGTGAGATGTCATTATGAAAAGGTATACTAGTGAAATGAGCATACTTCTGTTGAGAGGATCTTGTGATCAGCTTCTGCCATGCCCTTGGAAAAATCACCTACTTGCTTTGGATAAATCTCTGGAGGAACTTCGAAATAGCTACTGTTTTGTACTGCTTGTTCTACAGTTAAGATTGGTGGCTTCAAATCTTCTGTGTCATATTCAATAACGACTTGTTTGCATGCCAAGTCGGCATATCTCTGAGTTTCTGCAATCTGAGGTGAAGTCCAAGTTTCAGTGACATTAATATTTAAGAAATACAGAATTCCGACACTAAGAATAAAGCTTATCATCCATAAAGAAATAGGCAAATGATGCTTACCTGTAATTAGGGGAAAATCTTCACAAACCATTAGTACTTTAATTTCACAAGATTATTCTTGGTGTTCAAAGATGAAAAAAATCATATTATATTTAAATGTTCTATCAGTTAAGTATGTTTTTGCATAACCAGTTGTTCTGTTCTTTGAGTACAAAATTTTCATAAAAAATATCATGAAATAAACAGAAATAAGTGCATAGTACTGCTACCTAGAAAATCGGCGTGGCATTTAATTGGTAGGGGTTTCCTTAAGATATTGTACAAACAAAACTTTCGATAGGAATATATACATATATTTTTGGGTGACCTAGAGGTATAAATTGGTGATCATTAGGGTACCCTCCAACTCTATTTAGTTCAATCAAATGAACTAGTTTTCCAAAAATTGATGAGATTTTGAAAGTTTAGTTCATTTGTTTGAACTAAAAAGGGCTGGAGGTTACCCTACAGGCCAGCAATTTGCACTCCTAGATGAACACATGTGTGACACTAAGTTATTTATACTCAAAACTAGATACTTAACATTCTTAGTTTAAAGGAATAATGAAGCAAACATTTACAAATCACTCTTTGTTATACTATAATTTATTATTTTCACTTGAATATTAAAAAGAAGAGAAGATAAATACCACGACACCAAGAGCTTGTCCAGCGAACTCGGCAACTGGAGCACCAAAAAGTGCTTCATCCCCAAACAAGTATGATGATCCAATATTTTGCCCGCCACTTGGAATATCCTTGGCAGAAATAACTGTCAAGATTTTCTCTGATGCTAAAGAAGGCCTGAACTTAATATTCTTGACATATGCAAGAGGTTCTGTGCTGTAAATAAACTCTCCATAGAGGCAATTCTTTGGTGCGGGAATATCATCTACATATACCGCCTCCCCTGCATTACAAAAAAGAAATTCTATCAATCCACAAATAATACTAACAGATGGATGATTTGAAGAGGAAGAGAAATTCTAAACCCCATTAGCAATTCTGATGATGTAAGCTAACCACGTACCAGAAGCTTGAAGCTCAACTCCATACTTTTTAATCGGTTCACCAACTGGTTTATATTCACCCGAAACTGCTTCCCGACGTGAAGACAATGGCAGGTTACAGAGACCATCTGTATCTACAGAGCTACCAGAACTTATTGTTAGAGTTTTTCCAGGCCCTTTGATGCCTTTAGCAATTGAAGATAGGAAACTGAAGAGAAACCCAACAGCCACACTGACCCTGTATTCGGGATGTGATGTTCCTTCCATTGGTACAATTGTTTCTCTAAGTAAATGGATGGCTTCAAGCACAACAGTTGCAGTGAGCAATTTTCCAGTGAGGTATTCTTCAACTTTTGTTGCTCTAATAGCATGTTCTGTCCCGAAGGCACCAAAAGCCAAGTGTAGGTTACTCAATACAGGATCACCAGATGATTCATTCAAGGAGACAAGTCCCAGCAAAGCAGAATTAATATATGAAACAGCATTTCCAAGAGGGCGTGGTGCTGCTCGATAAGTTTCAAAGACCACATTAGTTTCTGTCTGAGAATCTGGAGTCCAATGTGGGATAAATATGCTAAGAAGTAAAGTACTAGGATCAAGAGGAGGCTGCTCTAGAAACTCTTCCAAAGTAACCTCTAGCGTTTGTGAAGCAACCTGAAGACGAACAGTTGAAGCAGAACCAAGAAGTATAGTTGCAATGTCTGAGGCAAACGGGTATTTCTGTGCTAATATTATGTTTCCGCCAAGGCTTGCTGTGTTACGGACAAACGGTGTAGCCACTTTGCTCATATGCTTGGCAAGTTTTTTGAAAACTAAACTTCCATTCGGAACTGATATAGATTCATTTTCTTGCTCAAGTATCTCGATGGTCCTAGAAATTGGTGTGGCTGCTCCAATTTCAATGCCACTATCTCTTCTTAAAATAGCTGACAGTTCTGGAATGCCACCTATGTCAATATACTTGTTATATAGGTCTCGATCCTTGTATACACCAGCACCTGTGTTTCCAACGACTACTTTGACACAACATTCACTAAATATTCCAGAGTTTAGCAATTCATAATATTGCTCGATACTTTTAGGATGATACCATCCTTCCTCAGAATCCGTAACATTCGAAACATGTAGCTGATCAAGAGAAGATTTGATCTCAGATTTTAGGAAGTCAGGGAAAGTGCAGACTCCACCACCAAGAGTATAAGTTGGCAATTTGCTAACATCAGCATCTTTATCGCCTTTCTTCCAGAATATATTAAGACCCAAATCTTCCAAGTCAACATCTGAAGCAAAACTTTTGCAGGCATCAAGTATTGGTCGATAACCAGTACATCGACACAAGTTGCCTGAGAAAGCCCTTTCTGCTTCAGATACAGTTAACTTTGAGAACCCATTTAGTGGTTCAGGCTTCTTGGATTTGTCAGCATTGGCAAGAGAAGTGAAAATGGACATGCACATGCCAGGAGTGCAGAAACCACATTGAGAAGCATGAAACCCAGCCATTCTCTCCTGAATAGCATGGAGACCATCTTGTGTACTTCCAAGACCTTCAGTGGTGATAATTGAAACGAAATTTATATTGTAAAGCAGGGTCAAGCATGAACTTGCAGAAAATTCAGTCACTTCATCTTTTGTTGGATTATACTTTGCTATAAGGACTACACAAGCTCCACATCCACCTGCAATAGAGCACAACATTACGAATTAGTCATAACATTCTATATCCGCCTCTTTTTGAAAAGAAGAACATATCATGTATCCTATTTTATCATAGACGTGGAGGAAGCGAACTGAAAGCACCGAACCTTTAAGTGAAAACAGAGCAGACATATCCAAACTGATTGCTATTGTGTTTATTCAAGTTGGTTTGGGTACCATTTTTGAAAATTTGAACTCTCAAGTAACCAGATACTCTACTTGAGAGTATCTGGTCGCAGGTCACGCACAGGCATAGAACGCCCATGGTGTGTGCCCTCAGGTCGCACACGAGGGTCCACCGCGCGCCGCCGTGCCGGTCCCATCCGAGGACGTGCCAGTCCGACCCGGCAGCGTACACGCGCCGCCCCTTGCTCGCCTGGGCGTCCGCGCTGGCCAGGGAGGTTCACCTGCACCGGCGTGGTCGTCATCGACGCGCCTACGTCGACGCTTGCTCGAACCCACCGCAGACCTTGTCGTCCAAGACAACGGAGGCGAACCAGCCCCGCGTGTCCGAGTCCTCCCAGTTTAACAGCGTCACCCGCGCGCTCCACCCGCCGCCGGCGTCCGTGGCGACGTGCCAGTTCACGCTCACGCCGCAGATGTCGCTGCAGGGCGACGGGTCCGGTGGCGCGCTCACCTCCTTGTCGTGCTTGAGCGCCTCCTTGTCCGGTTATCCCGCCTCCCGAACGACACCAGAAGTGCGTACGGCGGCAGGAGTAGCGGTGGCGCCGTCGCGCTGCATGTCCTCGTCGCCGGTGCCGGGCAGCCACACGCGCAGCTGTTGCAGGGGATCAACGACTCTTCGTTAAACGAGGCGAAGGACTCGCAGCACTGCGTGGGCTTGGAAGGTTTGGTGGTATCGTCGACGGTGATGTTGTACGAGCAGCCTGGCCTACAGCCGAGCAGCGCCGTCGTCGACGACCGCTGCCCTGCCGCACCCCGCAGCTCGCGGGAGAGCACCGCCGCGCCTAAGAGAGCCACCGCCGCTACACCTTGCTCGCTTCAGATCGTTTACGCGTCGCCCCCAGCCGAGCAGCACCGCCGCGAGTCGCGGCCGCCGCCATGGAAAGACTCTTGGAGGCGCGCGACCTCGAGGGGAGGGGGTAGGGCCGGCTGGATGGGCTGGAAGGGAGGCAGACGTTATCGCCTGGATTGGGGAGGCGGTTAGGGGAGGGACGGCGGCGCCGAGCTTGTCCGCGGCGGCGGCCTAGCGCAGGTAGTGGGCGGCGCAACGCAGGAGGAAGAGAGGAGAGGACCAGGATGGTCAACGGGATGGACTGACATGTCAATTCGAGCTCAGCCGCTCAGTTTACTGTTAGGATTTTTTATTAAAAAGTGTTAGTCCGAACCGGTAGATTTCTGACACGACAATGTAAATTGGTACCAAATGATAAATTTCATCTCCAAAGTTATGGTTTTATTTCATCTGCCGTTACCTATTGCCGGTGGAAAATGATACGACTATAAGCTATTGGTGCTATCAGAAATATTGTGTTGATTTGCTATTTGTGCACTACGACACATAGAATATTGCACGGGCAACACTAACCCAATGGTTAGCCACCATGGCACCACTCTAGATACAACTAGTATAAAAGGATTTGCCTTGCCAAGCAAGATCTTCATGAGTACATCTTCAAAGATTGCTCGAACCAACGAACTTTCCACCCTTTGCGTCTAGAAAGGTTAGTGAGTGAAAGGAAGGACCTAGATAGCCCCGCAGAAGCATCCATCTTGAAAGCACTCGTGATGGAGTGCATTGCGCCCCCATGGAGTTAAGTGTTATGCATGGACAAACACCAAAAAGTGTCGTGTGTCGAGACTCCTCGAAACGATGCTTCCAAGAAAGAAGCAACGTCGAGAACGTTGGCATCACCGATCCAGCTTCATGGACCTCAGTTTTCACCCTTGTCGGACTTCTCGACGGCACCCCTATGGAGGAAATCAACGCTTGAAGGCGCCATCTCGCCGGCATTGACAGAAATCGGGAAGGGAATTCATCTAGAGTGTCGTGCACCAAGTCCCCTACCCATCGGATGTTGCTTTATCACCTTGAAACCATTGCAGTTGTTCCACCTTGCTGCCGTTGCAACACCTCCTTCTCACTGCCGCACCTTCGAGGACCACCACCACTGCACCCAGCCCGCCGAGACCCACCACGAAGCAACCTCCTACCGGCCATAGTCGTTGCCTTTACTATCGAATCATGGCAAGGAGGGCCGCCACAACATTCGGAGGAGTTCCAACCAGCAGTCAGCGCACAATCGCAGCATGGACGAATCTGGTCAAGGAGGGTCGTCGTGGCTGACGAAGGAGGACCACCTCTGCACCGCCATGCACAACTTGCCGTCTGCACGGTACTTTCCCCCATCATGCCACCTCAGCATCAGATTCGCGTTTATTTATTTATTTTAAAGTTGAAAATCATATTTACAAGAGTAAATCGCTTGGAACCGATATTTTTTTATGAGTAGATCCGGGCCCTTTATTTATTTTAAAGTCGAAAATCATATTTACAAGAGTAAATCGCTTGGAACCGATATTTTTTTATGAGTTGCATGCAAATAACCTACTCATAGGGCAAGCAACCATAGAAGGGCCGTTTCATAGCGAGACATATGAAAACATTTGTTTCTACGGGGAGCTCATGCATGATACGGTGATCATTGCTCTCTGTAAACACAAATTAAACAGACGATCGACGTCTTTGTATCTAGAGTAGGTGCGAGGTAGCAACTAGCAGATATGCAGCATATGCGCGTACCTTCGCCGCAGCCGAGCTTAGTTCCGGTGAAGGGCGTCCTCGTCCGGATGAACTCGAGCAGCGTGGTGGACGGGTGGACCTCGCCGGCGGCCACCTCGTAGCGCCGCCCGTTGAGCGCGAACACCACCTTCTCCAGCTTCATGTCGATCGACCGATCTCTCCCTCCTTCCCTCGCCAAAGATGGGCTCTCGATCGCTATTTAACGTTGTCGATGGATGGACGGGATGATCACCGAGGATCAGCCTAGAAAGCGACAGTGATGTCTAGTACTGTAGTAGCACTATGGTCCAGCGAAGACAGGCCATTAGGGTCGGCACGACGGAGGGAGAGCGTGGTGGTTGAGCTGCCGCTGCCAGAGTTAAATGCTACTACGTCGTGCCGAGTATTTTTTATCCAATCTGGCCCTTTTAGCAAACTAAGCACATATGTGGCCCTTTTGTGAAACTATTGCTCAAATCTGGCCCCTGGGCTCGGCACCAAATGGGCCGGCGCCGAAGTTGTACAGCTCGGCGCCAAAATGGGCCTCTGCCGCTAAAGGGCCACATATGTGCTTAGTTTAGCCCAGGGGCCATTTTTGGCAAAAAATAGTCGTGCCGACGAGTACAGCGGCGAGTTGCGTGCTGGCATGCTCTGCGTCGGCGGCGGAGGATCGGAATGCCAGCGTCGCCGATCGGGACAGCCGTGCGCGATCGGGCGCGATCTGGTAGGTAGGTGCAGCACGTGCAGCGCCAGTGCCCGAAGAATTCGATGACACACGAAAGCAAAGCTCCCCGTCCACTTCTTCTTCTTCCTCTGTTTAATTATGGGCAAGGCCATTTTGCCAGACTTCCTTTCTCGTTTCCTTTGGATTTGCAGGGTCCCTTGAGTGAACACCGAAGATGTCTAGGCTGATGCCAGATCAATCTTGGACCATCACTATTCCAATGACGTGTTCTGCTTTCATATGGCCTACAAAGTGAATGACAACGGCATGCCCCTAGCTTGTGTTCTTAGGCATGAACCATCATAGGCAAATAATGGTCATGGTTGGTGCTGCTTTCCTGTATGATATTTGAAGTTGCTGAATCTTTTAAGTGGCTTCCTGAGGAGGGTGGGAAACTTATAGAGGTTGTCACCTTTGGCGTTGGGAAACTTTTACAGGTATCGTAGTACAAAGTTTCACGCGCTTTTGGATCACATCGTCGTGAGTTATTATGCTATGAATATCTCGTTGACTGCATGTAGTAGGTTCAAACAAGAGTTGCACAGTAAAGGATGGACCGCACTGTACACCATAAACGCATCGCTGTGCCACGCAAAAGCTCATCACTCACTTCTTCCGTTGCGGGGATAATAATTTATCCCATTTTATGCGGGAACTTCAGTTTCGACATCCCCAACTTTCTTTCTCTCCTTCCGCACTTAGCGTAGCAAAATCAGGGAATAGAATCAAGTAAGAAAACATACGTTGGGGGCATTTTCTCATTTCCTCGAGGTCCCTTCAGCGAAAGAAGAACATTTTGGTTGAGAACACATAATAAATAATATGTACATTCAGAGAGATATACTCCCACGCAAGGTGGAACCGAACTCTAACTTATGACGATCTACGCTCGCCCACCCCTCCCTCCTCCTCGGCGTCGGTTGGAGAGACATCTACCGGCGGTTAGGTAGCCTCTTTCGATGTCCCTTCGGATCCCCTTGAAACACCACGCCTAAGAAGCTATTAGTCCTCAGGTAGTTACATATACAACCAATATGTCTAAAGATGGATTTATTGAACTGGATTGTAACCATGTTAGTTTACCCATCTACCATTTTTTAACCGTGTTTCCTAATAACTGTAGTAATGTGCTAAACAATATTTTGAATTTTATTTATGAGCTTACAGACATTACCGAGGCCTGGTTTCCTACTATTTATGTCAATGGTGGCCTTGATGGTAGGTTAATAGCACAATTTGATTATGGTGATAGAGTTGGTTTTGTAATTTTTACAGAATGTGTTTAAAGCTGGATAGTGTAACCATTCTTGTTTGAGATTGTCAATAAGTCCTCTCTTAACTTTATTGTTAATTGTTTCATGTTTATATTTTTACATTAAAAAATTATACTTTGAACTTATTTGTTGCATGATAACCGTATTTATTGAGTACAAATTTCTATTACTTGTTTGAAATAATTACCACATATAAAGTTGTAAAATATAACTTAAAGATATCTATGAAATGTTCACTTGCATTGCTCCGTATTTGAAAAAATTATTTTGTAACATTATTTCCTACATAAATTACTTGACAATTTCATCAATTATATATTATTGTTCATATTTACGGTACATGTATGTAAATTATATGTTGATGTATCTCGACATAATAAAATGGTTATTTTCGGATGTAGATAAACACCACCAGAAGTCCTGGTAGGGAAACCAATATGACTAGAGACACCAAGTTTAGTTAGCATGCTATTATCTTTTTCCATAAAAAGGGACAAAGGCAGTCGACTTCTGCCCTTTGTTTTCATAAATGGACGAAAATAAAGCAGGAACCACTTCGTCCCCTATTCCTACCCCTTTATTTCCTTTTTGGTCTATCTACATTTAAGGAGATTCATACGCTCCATCAACAGACCAAAAAGTGGAGTGTTGGTCAAAGCAAGCCGCCCTATTCTATTACCAGACAAAATTGGGAGAAGCTCATCCGCTAGAAATGCCTGAGTATGCCATTGAGCGCTAGGGGCAGCTAAATTGATATAGTGGGGTGGGAAGTCATGTAGGTCTACCGGAGATCTATGTAACTTAATTTCCATGTTTAGTTTTGTGCAACACATTTTTATATCATAAAATGGGACTATATAGACCAGATTATGACAACTACATTGTATAAGGGAATATCAAATAATAATGTACACACATATTAGAATCCACACGATCTTATTTTCATTGGTGATTACTCTAACCAATGTTGTTTCAATACCAAGTAAAGAGCATGTACACTTTGCTAAATTTTGAGCATGAAAAAGCAATGGTATTCTAGAAGTTCCTATAAATATGCTTACTTAATGATACACTAGAAACCGCTATTGAAATGTTTGTTAGATTCTACTCTTTGCCGATACAAAAAAAAAAGGTATAAACTATATATATTATGCATTGTAGAAAAAATAGTTCTTGAGCAAACTTCTGTTACAAAATTCAAAATTTAATACTTTCACTGTTACTCAGTGCAAAAAAAGCTCCAACTAATGTTTAGTAATATTGATTGTTTATGTGGTACGTGCTAAAAATAAGTCGTAGAGAGGTATAAAAGTTTAGTATAAATTGTACATATCTTGATTAGCCACGGGGACAAAATTTTACATTAGTTGCAGGAAGGGATATTAGTTTTCTAAGCTGCCACTTTAGATTGATTTATTCTTTGAATGGTATGTTTGACATTAGTTGCAGGAAGGGATATTAGTTTACTTAGCTGCCACTTTAGATTGATTTCATCTCTGAATGGTTTGTTTGTTTGATTCACATCTGTTTCTGCATGGTGCTCAGTTCGTGTAAATCGAGTTGTTGGTTGTTTTTAGGTTGGCATATGCTTAAGTTATGAACTTTGTTTACTCAGTTGTTTGGAATGTTTATCCTAAATGAGAGCTATGTTCATCTGCTCATGTAGATTGAGCTGTACCAATAATTTTATCTTTTAGTTCTGAAAGGGGGTCAGTCAACTGTTTATGTAATGATCAATATTGTTTATTGTGACGCCCCAAAATCGGTACTATGCAGATTCGAGCAATCTCGCCGAAACCCGCATAATAACGACCTTAGAACGCCCACCACACATAACGTGAACGCCGAAACATACACATTATGTGGGTGGAATTGTGATAACATTACAACAGTTCACGAAAGAACCCACAACAACAACAGAAGTGATATATATATACAAGAACGACTCAAATGAGTCAAGATACAACTGATACATTACAAAGATACCAAGCACAGCGAAAGCAAAATAGTATCCAACTACGGATAAGATACAAATTTGGACTAAGAGTCCTGAAGATAAACGATGGCGTCCATATCCCTGCCCAGGCCGAGCCGGAGGGATTCCCAAGCTAACGTCGTCAGACTTCAAACCTGTCGACTGTACATAAAAGTACAGCCCAAAGATAGGTCAGGTACACTAGCCTGGCAAGCAATGCTCACAAGATATCAACACAAAGGCTCCCAAACGGAGGGAAGGTGGACTGAGGCGGCAGCAGCAACACTAAACAATCTATAGAGACACTCTACAACTTCCGTCTACTGGAGAGGGATAAGAGAGCGCATCGGAACCAACTAACTTCTAACACCAAACATAACACATCCCAGATTCACCCCCTCAACTCAGTATGAGGAAGCAATCGACGGAAACTCACATAGTTGTCAAATTTTTGTTACATCTTATTGTGAAGGTAAGTCTAACTTACTAGTCAAGTTAATTAGAATCATTAGGTGTAAGTTGTCAATGATCTTGTTAGCCAGCATCCGATACAAGTTGTCCATAACCGCAAACTCGGCTTCTCGAAAAGATTTGACCCTGCAAGGGTGCACTATGGTTAACCCATACACGTTCGATTAACCTAGATAAAAGGTAGGGCTTCTCAACACGACTCATTTCCATCACTACAGCAAGTCCAGGGTGCCACCCATCTGAGTTGTTACCCGCATCCAGAGTCCGGCCGATACCTCCAAAGCGGACTCAATCGTTTGCGTCTACGGCCGAGGTGGACAGAGGCCATGGGTATACCCACTCGACATCGCATCGCACCTATATGCTCCCCCATATCATCGAACCTCTCATCATCAAGTCACGTGCAGATGCATATGAGCAAATGGAAAACCCGAACTAGTTGTGGCGCCTGGACAAGCTGAAGTTCCGGTCAGAGTCGAGAGGGGTTCCATTCGACCTCCCACGAGTGGGTAGTGCGCTCGCACTCGGATAAGAGGACAAGAACTGAGTTCCTAGTGTGACACTTAGCAGAACAAAACACCAACGAATTGGCCTTCCACCGGGTGCCTTATCATTTATTTAATATCCCACAAACATTAACATCATGTTAAAGTAAAGTTGAACCAACCTATCATACTAAGCATGTGAAGGAAAAGATAGACAGACTCGCAACAAACCTAAGCATGCAACTACGACTCGCAAGGCTAACAGGTAAACAAACAACAAGGTGATAAGATGTGGGGATAAGGCTATATAAGGCTGCAAGGTAAACATGAATAGGAACAAGACTCAAGCATCGTTACATAAGGATAGCATAGATCAACGTAGAGGTAGCAGAACTTGTCGTTGCTCACATCATCTCAACGTCCTATCGCGAAGACGCAACAAACACTGAAAAACGCAAAAGATGCATCTTACAACTACGGCAAAATATCTAGCATGTTGGAGATGATGCATGACATGGCAAGACGCGACTTAAGCCAAATTAAGCGGAACCGGGATTCCGACATTTAATTATTAAGTTCAAGTTATTTATCTAACCAACAAATTAAATGTTGATTAGCATGTGAGACAAGGCATGGGTGATCTACTCAATTTAAATGGAATAGGGAAATAATTAATTAATTACCCCAACACATTCCATATCTACTTATTTAGATGGTTATGCAAAAGACCACTAAGTAACAAGCTAGATGATACAAACATGATCATGGATGAAAAATTAATATTCCTTATCTTTTTCTGATCAAAATAGTTATATAACTTATATTATTTGGAATTAAGATGACCAAGTTGTAGCATTTACAAAATAGACATTTTCTGCAAAAGATAAAAAGGAAAAGAAAATAGAAAGAGAGGAAAAGGTGCCTCCTGACAGAGAAGCTAGCCACTGGGCTACAGCTCGGACAGCTGCTACACTTTGAATCGGCATATACATGAAGTCAACGTGGGACGTTAACTGAACTTCAAAACAGAAAGGTTCAGACTTCCGGTTCGGTGGCAGAACGATGACGAGAGAGCTCCGGGGCGAGGGATGCAAGCGACTGGCGATAACCAATAAAGGCAGTGCCTTGTGCCCAACCGCGCAGGAGACGTGCCTGGAACAGGGCAGCGTCATGGCCCGCAGGAAGGAGAGATCAAGATCGAGCTGTTCTCCATGGAAGCCATGGCAGACGGAGCAACAAGAGCAGAGGCTGGCGTCGACTACAGCATGAAATCGAGACGGATAAGGAGGGGAAACGGGAGGTGCCGGAGGAGTTGATCGAGCTCGGGGACGACTGGAGAGCACGAATTCGTCGTCGACGTGGACGGTCGTAGAGGAAGAAGATGTGGACGAACACGAGGCTGCGGGGCTTCTTCGGTCGATTCCTTTGTCGAGGATGATCTTGTCGGCGAGGCGGAGCTCCTGGAGGCGTCAGCTTGGCTCGAAGGGGTCTGCAGTGACGGCGCCATGCATCGGAGCAGTGGGTGCAGTGTGTACATGGTTGGTTGCTCTGGAGAAGAAGCAGAGAGAGAGGAGCGAGGCAGGTAGAGGGAGAGAGCAGCTGCGCAAGGAAGGGAGAAGGGAAGCTAGGGCAACGAGAGGGGCGCAGCCGGTGGTTAAGAAAGGGGAAGAGCAGCACGGCCGTCCCATCGTCTGGTGTGTACGTGTCTCCGCTCGATCTCCTGCCGTACAGACGAGGAAGACAACAGAAGGAGGTGGGCTGGAGTTGGACCGGCTGGAAGGAGAAACAGCCGAAAGATGTCTCCTTGGCCTGCTACGGTTTTTTCTGGAATTTTGCAATTTGCAGAAATTACAAAAGAGATAAAGAGAGATCAAAAGGAGAAAGACAAGAGGGAAAGAAATAGGGAAGAGTGGAAAAAAGAGAGGCAAGACTTTTACAAAATAATTTACAAAACTTTAATTTTAATTTGAAATAGTTTTATAATTATTCCCAAATATTATTTTGGTTTTACTAAAATAGAAAGAGAGGGAGAAGGATTTATTATTTACAAAACAAAATTAGGTTTGCACAAAATAATAATTTGATTTATTTATCAAAACATGCAAGGTGATTGACTGCATGATGACATGAGGATGCCAAAAAGAAAAACAAACAAAACTAATTTGGGGAAACCCCGGGACATTACAATCGACACCACTAACAAGGGATCGTGCGCCCGCGATCCACCCCAAGACAACAGGAAGAGAGGGATAAACTATCGAGTCTTCGTTCCCAATGATAATCTTCTCGACACCACTAACAAGAGATTGTAACTCCATCTTGAACTTGTCGACACCACTAACAAGAAGGGTTGCTCACGTCGAAGACAACTTCCAAAGATCGAACCTAGTAGGTTAAAGGCATAGAGATCGTCCACCCACGTAGAATTCTAAACTTGAAAGCTGGGTAAGAGAGAAGACTCGAAAACAAATAAGATAAGAGGAGTAGAATAGAGGTAAGGAGTAAACAAGAATCCTATTGAGATATTTCCAAAAATAGTTTAGCCAAGATAGTTTTTGGACACTCTAGAGACAACGACCGTTAGCGAGGTTATCCTACAGGCTTTGCAGACCCGCTGATTCAATAACCAATCGTATCGAAACAACCTGGGTTTCGGAACTGTTTATGTAATGATCAATATTGTTTATGAGTTTTTTATAGTGTCACCTTCGATTGTGCTATAACCGAGGTTACTCATCTGCTGCTTTGTTTTTTGCAGATGGGTCACGAGAAGGAGATGGAGAAAGCCGAATTAACGGTTTTGACGGTGAAGGAACGTCTGCAGTGCACTCTAGATGACGTGATGAACTACGAGGCACAGTTCGTGTCGTTTTTTAAAGAGTGTCCGGATGCATTTGCCAGTTTGACACGCCTCTATCTCGAGAATTGTAGATTTTCTGAATCTAACTTCGTCTCCAAAGTCTTCGTCACTTTGGGCAGAGGAAACGGAAACAATTTTTTTGTTGGCGGTCCAAGCGGGGCTGCTGGGCGAGAAGATTTCCAACAGAATAATCAGGGCAATGCCTTCTGTAGCTTCAATGTGGGTACGGGCTTTGGTAACGGAGGACAGCATTCATGAATTACCTAATCCCATATTACTATCGTGCGGGCGGAGCAGCCGGCGACAGCGCTTGAAACCTAAATGAATCGTGCGGGCGGAGCAGCCATCCCGTGAAGCCATCACCGTGACAACTAGCTAACCTGGTGCTACAAAACCTAAACAAATCAAACCTGATGTGCACAATTGCCACGATACAAGGCCTGCTTAGTCAGGTAAGGAAGTAAATAAACTAGATCAGTTAACTGACGAAAATCTAGCTATTGTCGACATTTATTCCTTCAGAGACAAGGCAGACGCCGTCGAAGAGACAATGAGCATTCTAACACGCAGCAACGCCATGGCGGCACACGAGAATACGAGATTGAGAAAGCCGAATTCACGGTTTTGACAGTGAAGGGACGTCGGTAGTGCACTCTAGATGACGCGATGAACTACGGGGCACAATTCATGTCATTTTTTAACAAGTGTCCGGATGCATTTGCCGGTTTGACACGCCTCTACCTGGAGAATTGTAGATTTTCTCAATCTGACTTCGTCTCCAAAGTCTTCGTCACTTGCAAGCGATTGACATATTTAGGTTTTCTCAATTGCGACACGGAGAATCGGATAAGTTGAACACACACATCTCACTGAGCTCAGTATGGTCAATTGCCGTTTTTACAAAGTCGAACTCAAGTGGCTCACAAGACTCACCCGGACAACGTTCACATGTTGGATGGCTTTCGAAGAATTGTCACTGTCATTTGGTCATGTCCCACTGCTCGAGCTCTTGAACCTCACAAGTGTTGGTCTTAGTTGGCACAAAATGGTCATGTCCCACTGTACATTACTTTCTGAGACACACATACAAGAATTGCGCTCGGGGTTTAAATGCTAAAAGGTAAGTCGTGAGGATTCACTTGTTCTCTACTCATCCTAGTATGTGCTCTTTGTTTTAAGATCATCATATTACGTGTTCATTGTTCCAGATTTGGGTTCAACCAGAGTGTCTGAGCGAAAGGCTGGCATGTGCGTTCCACGGACTAAGGATTGTCAGTCTAGTTTGCACTCCTGAAGGATCTGATCTCACGTGGGCAATGTTCATTCTGGAAGCTGCGCCATCACTTGAAGAGTTCTGCATGTCGGTATGTTCTTACCCAAATCCACTTGTTATTTTTTGTGGGTTGTTACTCTACTACTTGATGGAATATAGGTTTGCACCTAGAGCTTGTTTTATTCTTTTTTGTTTAAAGTAGTTGCTCTATTATTATTTTGAGCTAAAGTTGACCTATTATTACCCTTGCATGGTTGCACGGAACTGTGCTTTCACGTGGCATAGAGATGTCGTATGAGCGGCGGCAAAACTAACATGTTCCATTTCTTATTGGTGGAATGCAGGTAATGGATCATCCATGTGAAATGATAACGGATAAGGAAAAGAGGAGGGAACTCCTTGTTTAGCGAGTATAAGGGCGTAGAGTGGGAATTACCTAGATCAAATTTCAAGCACCGCCGCCTTGCCAAGCTCATCATATTTTGCTTTGTAAATTACATGGTGAGTCATGTTAGGCGTGTGATGAAAGCAGCGGTGAATTTGAAGGATGTGTACCTATATGATAGACTAGCATGTCGCAAGTGCGAACACATGCCCGTTTTTAAGCCTGGTAGGCTTCCACGGGCAAAGAAGAATTTGAATGCGATGAAGAAGCTATTGACCGAGGGCATCGAGAGTCAGCTCCGAGAATTCACTTGCTGACCCCTTCTGAAATGGACGCTGACCATGCTGCAAGGGTTAAAGACTTCTTATGCGCCTGAAGATAGCTGAAGGCTTTTCAGGAAGTTGTTGAAACGAACTTTTCAGTAAGTTCATGTTATAACAGTCGGTTGGAGCACTCTGTGACTTGTGTTGCTCTTGTTTGATCTGCTTTTCTTTACTCAAAACCAGTTGGAAGTAGCAAAAGAATTACTTAATCCTGTTGTACCCTAAGTAAATTTTAGGACCAGGTTTCTAGGATTATATTGGATTTTGATGCTACGATGTGTTATTGTTTATGGTGTTGGTGATGACCGCATCAGTTGATACGGTCTTTTTGAGATCGGGAAGCTAAACTATACATATGGTCAGCTTTATGGAGCCTGAGCATATTCAGTGAAGGCTCGAGGAGAAGTAATGCGGATTTCTGTGGTTGTTTCTTGTATTCAACTCTGCACTGTCGGCTACTTGAAGGCCATATTTCCGTGTTTTTTGTTTACATGTTGAGAAAACCAAGTTAGAAATTCCGAGCCAAGAAAATTTAGTAAGTGCATCAGTGTTATACGTACATAACGAAAGTAAAAAAGTACTACTCCCTCCGTGCATGAAAGGATGTATTGATCTATCCAAAATTTGTATGTATCTAGTATCTACACACTAAATTATATCTAAGATACATACAAATTTGGTGTAGGTTGAGACATTATTTTGTGTACGGAGGGAGTAGTATATATGGAGAAGAGCAAAATTGCTCCCAGGACGAACAACACATTCAAAATAAACAGAATTTAGTGCAAGAAACTGAAGGACCTAACATGAAAATGTTTAAGTCAACTGTACGCTCCTACATATAAAATTAATAAATTATGTTTACATTACAAATAGTAAATAAATATTTCTAGGACATAATAGTTCATAATTTTAATCAAACGTCGAAAGTCGCTAATTTTTGGATTCTGGGGCCCTCCTTGGGACGTAAAAAACTAGAGCTAGATCCTGTCGCTACCACGCACAGCTACCTCTGTCTCTCGATAAAGGTCACGTCGCGATAAAAGAGCACGGCACCATGGTTAGGGGTGCATGGCATGTGGGTCCTAGCAGGTCACCTGGGCCCACAAGACAGGGCAACCTGGACCGAAGCAGCTGAATACGGAGTACGTGTGGTTAAAAAAGACTGGACAAAAGGACCGCGCGCAAGAGGTGCTGACGCTAGAATTAGCAAACCCTGAAATGAACACACTTGACGTAAGCATCAGATGTAGCTAGAGCACAAGAATTAAGCGTGTGGTGCTGACTGCTGACAGCTGAAAAGTCTCGAGATTCCTCGTATTAGTGCTGACGCGACCAAGATCCATGGCTTATCGCGGGGATGGAAAGGAAAGGGCTATGGAAACTGGAGAGGAAAAGTCTCGAGATTCCTCGTACTACTGCTGAAAATCTTGATGCATGCAGTGAGATCATCGTTACCGGTGGTGGTCGGTGGAGAGTAAAAGGGCGAGGCTCCTTTCTTCCTTCCCAAGCTTTCGCCGCGGGTGTGCAGGCGCAAGACAAAAAAAAATGAAATTGCGTCTGGTATAAATGGTTTAAAGGAAAAATAAACCTTTCTAGAAAAAATAGTCGGAGTTGATTGTTTTCTTTTCTTTGCAAACGTCAAACACGGCGACGCTGGGGTCCGTGGACAAACAATCTCATCTATCTGGGCTGTTTCAAAATGTGTCGGGCACCCGGCCTTTGCTCAGACATGAACGAACAAACACATCTCTTGACAGGCGGGTCCAACGTGTCATAAATGTGAGCGGTCAGACGCGATCGACTAATGGCGGTGCAGGACGTGAATCGTCCTTGGTGGCATACCACTTCGTCGGTTCCCTAGGCGGCGGGACATGGATGCCACGTTGATGTTATTTCCTTATCTAACACCCACGCGATCGACTAATAGTGATTTGGACCGGCCTCTTCGACAACATGGATTAGGGTTAGATTAGTTCAAATTTCATTGAGAAGTCTTGTAAAACGTCAACAAAACGTACCTGTGGGTGTGCTGCGCGCGCAAACCGCGCCATCCCAGCGCGCGAATCTGAATTTTTGGCCTGTGCGCCGGCCGGCAGTGTAGCACGTTTCGTTGAGGGCAGGGCACCGTAGTCTGGTATTAATACTGGTAGCACCAGCCCTGTCACGTACGAATTAATAGTGTACCGTAGTTCTTGTTGAATTTGTTCTTTTCACCTGACCGTGAAATGAATATGAATTGTAATTTCAAATTTTGCATATTTTTAGGGTATCAAAATTAACTGAAGAAGCAAATCGGCTCCCCCCAAAACTTCAGCTGGAGCAACCTGGTGGACGGACGTCGTTCAGAAATAGCAGCCTGAAACGCATCCCCTGAAAAGTCTTTAACCTTGGATATGTGTCCGCCCGCTCTTCTTCGGGCAACCCGCTGACCCGCAACACCTACGGGCCCGGCAAGCCCTTCCACGGCTAGCTTGGGGGCCTCCCGAGCTCCACGCGTAGGAGAGCCTCGCGCCGGGGTACGGCAGAGACCGGAGCTGGATGGCGGAGCTGGAGGGGACTGTGCGCAGGATGGTCATGGAAGGGCTCGGAGTGCACGGCAAGACCCGGAGCGAGCCCGGCCGTGTGGCATCCAGTGGCGGAGCTCCCCTAAGGGCAAGGTAGGGCAGCCGCCCCACCTTGATTTTTGGAAAAAAATTACATATATGTAGGCATTTTCATATTTGTATACTCAAATAGCTATTTCCTGCTCGTCTGGAAAAAAACGAAGGTAAAAAAGACCAACTGGGCCAATTAGTAGCGTTCTTAGCCAACCTGGGCTTTTCTGGGCCGCGCGGGAGGCACCTGGGAGGGTTTATTCTGCTCCTAGCAGGCTGGCACGAGATTGGAGACGACCAATTGGGCCAATGGTAATATAGTTTCGTGACAAAAATCCAAAATAGTTTTATGGAATATAGTTGTGTGCCCCGTACAATTACTTGATTTATGGTATATAGTTTTGTGACAAAAATAAAAAATATACAATGTATTTTGACTTCCAATGCTCCCTTTAATTTTTTTTGAAAATAATTGTTTTGCATCCCAAAAAAATCTGAAAAAAATGATAAGTAAATATACATGTCTAATATGTACTGCCAAATTTTAGAGAAATATACATGCATGATTTGTACACAAAAGACAAATATAGAAAGTAAAATGAGTTCTTTTTTTATTTTATAGAAATATATTTTCGAGCGAAACTATGCATAAATGTAGATAAAATGTAGATGTATCACATAATTATTTTTGGAATATTTTGTAGCTTTAAAATACCACTTTCGAATTTTTTAAAATACTGGGATCACTGGAGCTTGGAAGCCAAAATACTCTCTCCAATTTTACCTACTTCTAAATGAGTCTCGATCTGAAACAGAGCGATTTGACGGATTGTTTTCAATTTATGGTATTAGGGGCGGATTGTTTTTAGGGCCAAATGAGTCCAACATGTGCAAAATTCACATGTTTTGAAGTTCGTGGGAGAAAAATATACAGACTACATTAAGTAATGGTGGGAGTATAAAGTATTAATGTGTTTAAAAAAATATTTTTCGCATCATTTTGATGTCACTTTAGAGTTCGCCCGACCTTGAATTTTTTTCGTCCTCCGCCACTGGTGGCATCGGTTCCGGATGTCGGATTGCAAGGCGCCCACAGCCGGCGAGAAACAGAGGGGCCGGAGTGCGGGAAGGCCGAACGGGTGGCACGACGACACCATGTCGCTGAGCGCACGAGGTGGATATGCAGGCCAGGAGTCCTCGTCCGCCGCTCGCCGGCGTCGCTCGTCGTCATGGCCAGCAACGATCTCCAGGTACGAACAAACTCTCACCTTTGCTACTCTGCATCGATCTTCTTCTACTCAAATATCGATTTCTCTCGCCTTGATTTGCCGCCGGGCGTATGCATGCAGGCGTGGTCGAACGACAGTGTGCAAGCGCCGTTGCGGAATCATAGCTCGTTTTGGATACGAAACCAGGATCGAGGTCACGCGACCTCATGCAGAGCTCGTGTTGGATATCGAGCTCACGCGACCTCACGGTACCAAACTAACGTACCAAACCATATAATACGTCGCTCGCTCGACACTTGCTGAAAAAGATTTACAGGGACACGGAGGAAGACGAGAAAATTGAACAAAACCATCACATTTGCCATTTGGTGTGTTGCTTTTGTAAAGTAAAAAACACTCATGAAAGATCTAGCAAGTGAATAAATGTTTACCGAATAGTCTAGTAAGTGCTCACGTGGCAAATTTGGTCAGTTCATTCTTAGATTTCGTAAAAACTTGGTAAATAATTCAAAATTTCAAAACAATGTATGAAAAACATCTCGGCAATCCCTTACGTCAACAACTCTAGCATTTCGATTTTGAATTCAAGTTTTTTCAACAATTTATTCAACATTTTAAAATCCTACCAACGACATACGGACCGAGCCGACTTTCTTCAACAAACACACCCTTCTGCGCATTGCAAATCAACAAAAATACCCACCCAAGAAAATAAATGTCGAAACTATCCTATCAGAACTCAGAAGGCTAGCAAGATGACACAATGTCACTACTCGGAAAATCAAACTGCGGGAGGAAGCGCCCGCCATACCATACGGGTGTTTGGCGGAATATCTCCTACCGCAAAACTCCCACGACAGTTCGTGTCGGAGCCCAACACCTTCCGCCATATTGTGTGGCAGCAGGAGACACATATCACCGCTACAAACTTTTACCAGCTAAGTTGACTATAAGTGGATTGAGAGAAGTGTTTTTTTTAGAATGAGAAATATGTTGGGTTGGGCGAATTGCACCATGTGACGCTGCGAGTTGTTCCTCGGTTTCCCGCGAACTGCCGTGTGGGTGACCTGGGCCCAAAATGGAGAATTTGCATATGTTTAGCCTTTTGTCCCATATTTCTCCGTGTGGCCTGTGGGCATAAAATGCGCAAGGTGCAAGCCTATTTCTAGCGGATGGAACGCGCCAGCCATCCGCCCTTCCGCAACACTTTCATTTTTGAAAGGCCTTCCGCAACACTAGGTTCACATGGATGGTAATTTTACGTAGCAACGGAGCAGAGACATGAGCGTGCATAAGAATTTTTGTGTGTGCGGGCCGATGAATGAAGAACAGCGGATTACAGTTGTTAGGAAGGGTCAAGGCACGAAAATACACAAATATAAGGATGTACATGCAAATAAAAGCAAGGGTCCAATGAAACAATTACATATCAGGGGGGCCTAGCCATTTTAGAGGCGCCTCTGAAAGCCGTTTTGCATGCCGACGGGATTTTTTTGGTGAAAGCCTCTCAAGTCCGGAAAAGAATGCAGAACAACTTGTGCTATCGATGCTCTTTCAGCGGAATTTTTGGTTGCTTTAGCAGAAATGCGAGAATAACACTCGAATATGAATTCTTGTTCAGAAATGTCGAGGAAATATGCCGGAAATCCCTCAAAAGGAGCTTGAGTTTGGGTCGGGGCAACAACCAATCACACGGATCGTACGAGGACCCCATGGTCAACCCAACCAACGGGCTGTGTTCTCTGGTTAGCTACCCACCCGGCACCACAGACAAGCGGGTCCAGTAAAAAATACGGGCCCACGAGTCAGCGTGAAAGATAAAGCCTCCCGCGTCGGCGCAGTATTATCCGGCTCGATCTGAATAGATTTAAAGGCGTCATGGCTTTTCCACCGCCGGCCACTTGACGGCGTGAGCGCAAGCAGCGTGGGCCCCACCCATTCACATGGGACCGGATAACGCATGCGTGTTGATCTGATCGTCCATATATAAGATAATGTCTCCGTCCCTGCATATGAGAATCAGATCAACACGACGACATCAGATCAACGCGGCGGCAGAACTTCGACATAGCGAACGATTTGCCTCGTCATGTGGAATCCGCCGCCACGGTGCGCGCGAGTGCGGTCCCGACGTCGAGGCGCTGGAGGCCTCCTCAGCGATCTCGTGGACGAATCGCCCCGGCCATGCTCAAGCATGTGGATTTTGTTGGCCATGCAGCGCCTCTCGATCTCGGTGGTCACGCGGTGCTTCTCGCCGCCGCTGGCTCTTTGCGCTAGCTGGATGTGGATTTGAGACCGGCCATGTCCTCGCGGCCGATGCAGGTACTGGGAGCCGCGGACGCCTCGGCGCACGACGCGCGGCGGGAGTCTGCTTCCGACAACCGACCGCGGCGCCTCCGTACGGCCAGGGACGCGAAGCTGACGATCCCGGCGTCGGCGCCGAACTTGTACGGTGTGTTCTCATCAATCCTTCGGTCCTCCCGAAGACCCGAACGCCATGCTCCGGCACCTCGCCTGCACGGCCGCCGACGACCGCTGCGACATGGCGCGCTACATCGTCGCGGTACAGGTGCGGAAGGCATCAAGTTCGGCGTCCATAGCACTGCCGCTGCGGAACTCTCCCTGCTGGCCAATGTACGTATAAGCTGCCTCGGGCTGGAGATCGCCGCTCGCGCTACATAGAGGAGCACAGCGTTGATGTCGCCACCGTTGCAGCTACTAACGCTGCCCGTGCAAAGGAGACCTGCGGCCGGCGGCCGGCGGCTTCTGGCTGAGCGGTTGACTTGCCAGCCTAGGCTCTCAAAAAGAGTTGCTAAACATGTCAAGTGCTTCTTCAAGTGCAGGACTAGATTGGTACTGACTTCTCGAGTAAACGTTCATTGATAATTTTCAGGAGCATGGAAATAAAACAGAAAAATAGTAGGTCTTACTTGAGTCAATGACATTTTCCTATTTGTTGCAGGTATGACGTTGGGTGATTGGGTCGAGTCTGCGCCTAGCTACTGAAGAAGATTTTCTCACAAGTTGAAGATAAAGCAGAGAAGACATGGGAGACTGATCGCATTTTCTTTGCTTGCTTGATTATCCGACGTCAATTTATTTTAACTTCGCTGTATTTGAATTTCAAAATATTTAACATTATTTATACGGGGTGCTTGATTTTTCTTCTCATAATAGGAGAATGATTCAAACGAAGATGATATCTAGAAACTGGAGTATTGCACTGACGCTGCAGTAATTTGCTGCATGCATGTAAGATATGTGAGCGTTTACTAATTATTCACTCCATTTTTTAATATAAGATGTATATTTTTTGAGCAGTTATTATCGTTCCTGTTCTTCCTGTTATTCCCTCCATTTTTTAATATATTAAGACAGGGTATTGCACACAGTGGACTCATTTGTTTATGAAAAAAATTCAAAAGAGAGAAGTCCCTAATAGCAATCAAATGAAAACAATCCGTAAAATCCCTCTGTTCGAGATTGAAACTCGTTTTTGGATGGGTAGAAGTGTCCGTAAATTGCAATATTTTGGTTTTTTTCTCAAAAAAACTATACGCCTTACATACTGATACAGGAATGTAGAGAGTATTATTTTTTCACCAAAAAACATAGTCTCAGTTTTTGCTCGTGTCGGTGCAGGCCACCGTGTGCCCTGCTGGGTGCAACATATTTTTAGTTGAGCGACGAACATTTCTGTTCTTCCCGTGTAAGTTTATTAGTATATTTTTAACAAATTAAATTTTAATTAAACAAAGTAGAATTAGTTTTTTTGATATTATGTGTCTATTCCTTTCTGTGCTCAAGAATTATGTTTACATGTGTGGTAAGAAAACCTTGATGAAGCCTTCACGGCACATAATTTTATCTCCCCGGTGCAACGCACTGGCACGTTTCCTAGTAGATTTAAAGGCGTCATGGCTTTTCCACCGCCGGCCACTTGACGGCGTGAGCGCAAGCAGCGTGGGCCCCACCCATTCACATGGGACCGGATAACGCATGCGCCATGGCCTCATGGGGTAAATCCGTAAATGTCTACGCTGCCAGGTGAGTGAGTACTGATCCAGCGTAGCTCGTGAGCTGGAAAATCAGCCAGAGGCATCCGTCGGGTTTGCAAAAGCATCAGGCGGAGATATAAAATAATCCCAACTGAAATTTTGAAAATGGACTTCGCGCTAGTAATATGCTTCTGATCATGGCGACAGTTCGCAAACATAGTGGAGTACATAGAAACGAAACATAGTAATCATACAAATTGCAAACGAGCACGGTACATAGAATATGCAGACGAATTGCAAACTAAAAGCACTAGCCCTAGTTCATCGTCGTGCTCACTCGTCGTGGTCAAGGTAGATCTTCACTGTGGGCTTGCCGGTTAAGGAAATCTGGAAAACGGGGTGTAGAGCAAAAGAATACCGACCTACTCCCTACGTTTTTTAATATAACATGTTTTAGGTGGTACACATGTTGTCTATATCCACACTAAAATGAGTGAACATACACACAAAAATGTGTCCACATACATTTGTGTGCATATGCATGTGGACAAAAGCTAAAACATCTTATATTAAAAAACGGAGGGAGTATGTCGCATAGTGCCTAGGACGGTCGGAGCAACCTGTCGGATGGCTTGTCCAGCCCACGAGCGGACCTCAAACTTTGTGGTGGTTCGAGTGGTGACAGACGGATTTTTGATTAGCCTGAACAGTTGGGGTGCTGTGGAGATGTTTTAATTTCTTGCACCGTAAATTAGAGACTACCATGCTCCTATTTTAAAATACACGTTTTAAAATATTTTAGAAAAATATGAATGTTGAAAAGGAATTTGTCTACATCCTTTTTTCTCAACGTCCTTTCGAATTTTTTAAAATACACCGTAATTTTTTGTGACACTTTTCATATTGGGTTTGACTCTTTTTTCTCAACGTCCTTTCGAATTTGAACCTCAATTTTTTTGGATGTTCTAGAGCCATTTGTGTGAACATTCACGTTTCTCTCTAAATTTGTTAAAAACATTTTAAATTTATCTTTTTGATATGGTATCAGGTGAGAATTGGTAGATCGTGCAAAATTGCAGGTCCATATTCTAAAGGCAAACTGAGAAGTACAAAAGACATATCTACATGTGACTACTGTCAATTTTGCTTCTATCTTTTTATGACACTATTCATACTAAATTTGTCCTTTTCTCGATGTCCCTTTCGAGTTTGGACCTCAAATATTTACGTGTTGTGGGGAAATTCTTGTGAACATTCACTTTTTTTTTCTAAATTTGTTTAAAACTTTCTTTTACTGAAACGGTAGCATGTAAGAGTTGGTAGAGCGTGTAAACTAGGCGGACGGGATGCATGCATTTCAGGTCGCCTTGTTTTGTTGTTTAAACGGGCAGCTCCAAACGACAAACGTGTACTACACCGTACCGTATGGGCTACACGAGGCTCGACGAGACGAAATTACACAAGAGTATCCAAGGAGAGTGTATGCTTTGCTACGACCTCTTTCCAGTCTGCTTTTTTTTTGCGGGGGAATCCTCGAGATTTTATTCCTCAATTATAGGATTACAATCAGCTAGCACTAGATGTGTTACACATTCTGGAGCCTGACGTACCCAAACAGCAGTACTCTCTCCAGTTCTACCCAAAAATGCTAGACTATCTGCTACCCTATTTTGGTCGCGAGTAATTTTGACGAGGATAACTTCTCGAAGATTGATAAGACGCTTCACCTCCTCAAAAAGATGTCCATAGACTGATCTGTTGCATGTGTTCTCTCTCAAAGATGAGAGAACTAAGGCGCTATCACTTTGAATGACAATTGGGTTCTCAGACCATTCATGAGCCAAGGCTAGACCTTCCATCAAGGCACTAACTTCAGCCTCCAAGGCATCATTGCAACGAAGGAGGTTTCCAGTCTGCTTTGCCGCCACGTCCCCCTTGATCGCCCCTGCTCGCCGCGCCGCCATAGACCGCACCCCGCCTTCTCGAATGCGTCCAGGTCCGCCGCTTCTC
The DNA here is from genome assembly GCA_947311845.1 of Poa pratensis. Lineage (NCBI taxonomy): Eukaryota > Viridiplantae > Streptophyta > Magnoliopsida > Poales > Poaceae > Poa > Poa pratensis. Next base: position 1,786,997 of record CAMZMU010000063.1, read on the forward strand.
GGACTGCGTCCCACCTCCGCGTCCGCCTTCTGCCCTTCCTCGACGCCGCCGCGGTGTCCGGCGAAGCCGTTGACTTGCAGGACGTGCTCAAACGGCGTTCGCGGATAGGAGCTGCCTGGTGGGCTCACGCGGCTGGAGGACGGCGAGCAGGACGATGGCGGCCGGGCGGCGAGGAGGAGTCGGCGTGGTCCCCTCATCCGGCGTGGACGAGCACGGCGGCAGCGAGGCCTTCCATGAACGCGACGCCGCCCAGATGGGCCAGCAAGGGCGGGACGAAGCGGGGCTGGCGGCGGCACAAGCGAGCAGGAGCGCGGGAGGGATGGCGGTGGCGGCGTCTCGTCACCCTGGCCGGCACATCCGGCCTGTCTGCTGACGGCGGCTGGTGAAGAGGAACTATTTGCCCACTGAAGGACCCTCTCTTTAATTGCTCTTTGGTAGTTCTGCAACTCCAAAGCTTCGAAGATCTGCTTGGCGATCATGTCCCAAGTAGAAATGTGCGGCCTTCAAAGATCTTTGCGTTTCGTATTTCCCAAAGAGGGACAGCAAAAGCAATGTTCCATAGAGGGACGTTTCAGTGGCGACAGTACTAATTTGCAAGCCATTGATAGCAGGGGTGTCAGATACTTGGAGAAGCTTACAAAGAAACTTGCACAACAAAAGCCTTGTTGTGTTCTTTCAGATTTCTGATTCCCAAGCCTCCACTTCATTTGATCTGAATCGCCATGTCCCATCTCAAGATGTTTCGAACCCAGTTAATCCATCTTTGATCAAAACCCCTAGCCTCGAGTACGGCAATCAAGCAATCCCAATTAACACAGTCTTGTAGAAATTATGATTCAGTTTACCTCTTTCTGTTTGCAATTTGTTTTGTCAGTCAAGCATGTGAGCAAGAGAATCGTTCACAAGCAATTTGATTTGTGCAGATACAGAAGGCAAGCCCACTGCAATGTGGATTAAAGCATATAAAAACACAGGTCAAACCATCTCATAAATCCAGTGAAACAGATGGTGTATTCCTACAAAGCTTCTGTATATTAGCATCCATTTGTCTTGTTTCGTCCAAGAGAAAGTGGTATTCAATGTCTATAAATATTTCAAGAACTATGTAGTTCGAATGGTTTTCGTCTGGCACTGCATAAATATTTTGCTCGCAATTGATATCAAGGAACAAAATCTTTATTGTTTGAGGTAATAGCCATTTAATTCTGCAAGAATTTGTTTCAGTTTCCACGATACACGGCTGAACTGAGCAGTGCCTTTGACCTGAATTATGAAACCAGAAAATTAGGAAGTAGATATGCAAAGGTGCTGCAACTCCAAGGGTACATGACATAAGAAAAGAAACAGTAAACACCAGCAATGGTACATGTGGTTCTCAAATGATCAATGACAAGCCATGTTGTGAAGGGCTTCTGGCGGCTGGCGCCAATAACCTGTATTCCCCCGTAGTCATACCACAAGTCCACAACACAAGCTTAACGAAGTGGTCGTCCAGAGTAATTTCGCCCTTGGCACAAAAAATGCTGGAAATGTGCTTGGAAAGTATAGCTGGCGAATAAGTCAGATGCGTGATACTTACTACCTAGATATCTGGATGATAACAAAACTAATTTTGTTATTGTGAGAGTACAGAAAATTACCTTTTGTCAGCCTTGATGTCATGGAAAGAAGGCATTCCTCAACGTACCCGGAAGGCCGGAAGAATTGAATATATATGAGAAAAAAACACGATACACAAAAGAGGGTTGAGCAAACACACGAAGTCGTTCCAACTTTTAACGAATACTAGATGATACCCCGCGCGTTGCTGCGGGAATTGAGTGAAATATATTTGAATGAAATTATGTTTGAAAACTCAATTGAGATAATCTGATATAAATGAAGTAAGAAACCGATTGCGTCAATAAGAGAAGTGAAAAAAAGGAAAAAGTAGTATTGTTCTTATTTGATAACAATATAATTGTAAGAATTACTGAATGTAGCATGATATGTGGTAAATTTCATTTAGAGGTGTTTTTGTTAGTGCGTTCCTCGTCGGCGACAAATTGGACATGTGTGGCTCCTTTGTTCATGTACTCAAAGATGTATTTTGTAGCTTTGAATTGAAGATCCTCGGGAAGCTGTGTGGAACTGTTGAAAGTGATATACGTCGGTGGTTTTGAAGTACTCTTTAGCTCTGAAATAGCTTGCATGTACTTGTTGTGAGTGTCTCTGATTGATTGTCCAAATGAGGGGGGCAGTATTTTAGTTGTTGATGTTGGATATTTTGGTGATCTAGGCTGCTCTCCTAGGTCAAAATTTACGGCTGCTACAGTAGGTCGGCACTACAGCATAATGCTACATTAAGCGGTGCTACAGTAGCTCTGATGTGTTGTCTTGATCGGAGACATCGAATTTTGATCCAACGGTGCTGGTTCCCCTAGTGCATAGTGCTAAGCAAAATAAAAGGGTTAGATGACTCTAGAAGAGTGAAGTAGCACGCAGAAGCTCTCTCTGCCTCTCTCTCTCTCACTCTCCAACTCTCTCTAAAACAAAGCCACCGATCAGGCAAGCACTAAAAGCACGAGGAAGAACCTAAGCACAGATTGCTCCATCAGGAGGTGGTGTGAGCGTCAATAGAAGGCATGGCATCATCACAAGATCAAGGTAATCTTTCTATTCATCTTAATTTTGTGGCTCAAACTTGAGCTAGTTGATCCTGTGGATTCAACAATGGTATCAGAGCCTCTAGCTCTCAAGTTTTGGGCCCTAGATTGAAATCTTGCTTGATCTATTAAGTTTCCTTGCTAAAGTTCATGTTTAGATCAAGCATGCTATGATGTTTATTAGGATGTTCTTCCTGGTTATGATCATGTTATGCTTTAGCCCTGTTTTGTTAAGTTTTTAGCCCTAAATCTTGAAGAAATGAATACTGATGGATTAAATTAAGGCTCTAGGGTTTGCAATTGATGAAATTAAGTGGGATTGATGCATTTCAGGAAACTTTTAAGCAAAGTTCCCAAATTTTGAAACCCTAGAATTGAAATTCCTCAAGTTTCCCTCTGTTATTAAGTTAGGGTTTTCGAATTAAGCATGTTTTAGTGGAGAATTGCTCATTTGATGTAACTGATAATGAAATTCCTCAAGTTCCCGAAACCCTAGATCAAAAATTCCCCAAATTGAAGAACCCTAACCCTAATTTAAGGATTATGGCGGTGGAAACTTACCTCATGGGCCTCGCCGTCGTCGCTGGCCACGGTGGCGTCGAAGCCACCAACTCATGTTGGCAGGTGATCTCAGGCTGGACCCCGAGTGATCTTGCCGTCCGCCGCACCGGGCCGTGGTGATGCTTCCTCGTGCGCTTGTCGCCGTTGAACGCCGCTGCGGTGCTGGACGCATAGGTCGCCGACGCCGTGGCAGGGACGCCTGCTCGTGCGTCGTCGCCTCGCAAAGGGCGCCGCCTGGAACCGCTCGACGGAGCTGCGCGCTGGCCAAAGCTGCACGCAGTTCCGGCGAGAGGGTCTGGACGACGCCGAAGCTTACTTCTCTGTCGCACGGTGCTCGTCGCCGTTGCGCTCGCCCTCGTCGCCATCGGGAGCAGAGGAGGAAGAAAGAAAAGGGGATTAGGGTTAGGGTTGCGGCCGCGGGTGCACGGGCGCACCGGCCTTATCCGGACGGGTACGTGACCCGGCTGTTGGATTTGCATCCAACGGCTCGCCGTCCTCCTGCGCCGTGTAGTGGGCCGTCGGCCCAGGAGGGAAGAAGGGGAGGAATTGCTGGGCTGGGTTCTTTTGGGCCCAGTTCAGCAGAAAGCTTTTGACAATAAAAAAAAATTGGGGCTGAAATAAATAAATTTCAGGGCTATTTTTCTGCATATTTTATATGTTTTATGTTTATTATTAGTCATGTTTTAATTGCCATGCTTAGTTATTTACATTTTTATTATGTTTATTATTAAGTTTGCTTATGATTTATGAATTATGGTGATTTTTATCACTATGATTATTATGGAATAATGTTTCCGCTGCGAAATAAAGTTTAATGGATCCTCAAATAAAGTGTGGTTTTATGCTTTGTCATTCTGACCAAAGTTGTTTGACGGGCATTTTAACCGCAAAATTCTTTTATTGATCCGTTTCACTTCTGGCCAAAGCTGATGTGAACCGGGTTAGTAGAAGGAAATTAATGAATGAGGATTATTAATGTGTGGCTTTTTTTATCAATTTGGCCAAAGCTAATTGATGAATATTTGTCCACAAAATTTTGTTGTTCATTTTCATCTCTGGCCAAAGCTGTTTTGAATTTGATCAATAGAATTTAATAATATTATGATGATGCTTACTAAAGCATTTTGAATTTTTCTTTTGCAGCAACTAATGTCTCTAATATTGCTGGAATGCTAAATGGCATCGAACAGCTAAATGGTAGCAATTATGTTATGTGGAAGGAGAAGCTGGAGATTACGATGGCCTTACTCAATATTGATTATGCTCTCCTTAATGATCCTCCTGAGGCACCTAAAGAAGATAATGAAAATTATGAAGCCCTCAAGAAGGAATATGATGTTATTAAGGCTAAGTGGGATGACTCTAATCGCAAGTGCCTTATGATGATAAAGGGCTCCATTACACAGAGTATGAGGGGAGCCCTTCCTGACTGTGAGACAGCTAAAGGGTACTTTGCAAAAATTGAGCATCAGTTTAAAGGGTCTTCTAAAGTTTATGCAACAAGCCTTATTCGAAGACTAATTGATGAAAAATATGATCCCACTGGAAGCCTTCGAGAGCATATTATGAAGAAGTGCAACATGGCCGCCAAACTTAAGTCTATGGAGATGGAGATTTCTAGTGGTTTCCTCGTCCATTTTATTATGTCATCTTTGCCTCCTCAATTTGATCCATTTATGATCAACTATAATGCGATGGATGTCAAATGGGAGATTGATGAAATGATGGCGCGATGTGTGCAAGAGGAAGAAAGGCTAAGGCTGACAGAATTGAGCATATTAATCAGTTTGCTCATTCACAAAAGAAGAGGTATAAAAAATTTGTGAATGAGTATATGAAGCCCAAGCCTAATAAGTTTAAGGAAAAAGGCCAATCTTCAAAAGGTTCACAGCAGAAGAAGCCAGAAAGAGCGCCTAATGCGGAAGAAAATAAATCTAATGCTTGCCACTTTTGTGGAAAAGGTGGACATAAGCAAAAGGATTGTTTTGGCTTCAAGAGATGGCTCAAGAAAAAGGTACCGATGTTATTACTTTTGTTGAAGAATCCCTTTATGTTAATTATGCCACCAATACTTGGTGGATTGATTCAGGTGCAACAATTCATATTGCAAATTCGTTGCAGGGATTCAATATGAGGAGGACCCTAAAAAGAGGGGAAAGAACAATTAGAGTTGCTAATGGTGTTGAAGCTTATGCCGAGGCGCTTGGAGATTTCACTCTCATACTTCATGGTGGTTTTAGGCTTCAACTAAATAATGTTCTCTATGTACCCTCGATGAAACGGAATTTAGTTTCCGTCTCATGTTTAGATGATGATGGTTATGAGTGTCACTTTGGGAATAAGCAATGTATAATTATGTATGACAATAATAATGTTGGTCTTGCGTGTCGACAAGACAAACTTTATGTAATATCCCTATGTGATGATATAAATAATGTGGGTTCTACCTCAAATTTAAATGTCGGTACCAAACGCAAACGTAATGATAATGAGACTTCTTCGAAATTATGGCACTATCGTTTAGGCCATATTTCGAGGGGGAGAATTGAGCGTCTCATTAAAGATCAAATTCTTCCTTCTCTTGATTTTACGGATGCGGATGTTGATCATTGTATTGATTGCATCAAAGGAAAATATGCCAAGAAAATTAAGAAAGGTGCAAATCGAAGCACGGGAGTTTTGGAATTAATTCATACGGATATATGTGGTCCGTTTAATGTGAGATCGGTGGATGGTTTTAATTCATTCATAACGTTCACCGATGATTTCTCCCGTTATGGATATATTTATCAAATTAAAGAAAGATCAGAGGCATTAGACAAGTTCAAGATTTTTAAAGCTGAGGTTGAAAATCAATGTAATAAAAGAATTAAAGTTGTAAGATCTGATCGTGGTGGAGAATACTACGGCAGACATACTACTTATGGCCAAATTCCTGGACCGTTTGCAAAATTCTTACAGGAAAATGGCATTGTAGCCCAGTACTCAGCACCGGGCGAACCTCAGCAAAATGGGGTGGCTGAAAGGCGAAACCGCACACTTATGGATATGGTGCGGAGTATGTTAAGCCACTCCACTCTGCCGGTAAATTTATGGATGGAAGCCCTTAAAACAGCAGCACATATTCTTAACAGGGTTCCTAGTAAATCGGTGCCCAAAACACCGTATGAATTATGGACTGGGAAAAAGCCAACCCTGAATTATTTTCATGTATGGGGCTGTCCTGCTGAAGCAAGGATTTTTAATCCGGTTATGGGAAAATTAGACCCCAAGACAGTCAGTTGCCATTTTATTGGTTATCCTGACAAATCTAAAGCATATCGATTTTATTGTCCAAATCAGGCAACTAAGTTTGTTGAAACAAGACACGCAGTGTTTTGGAAAATGATGTGATGAGGGGGAGCGTAACACCTCGGGAAATAATTTTGGAGGAAAAACGGGTATATGTCCCGGCTCCAATAATTTTAGAACCTATTTTCCCGGTGTCTGCTGATATTGCACCTCCTGTGAATAATACACCTGCTGAGACTCCTGTGACTATTTCAGATGTCACACCTGATGATACTTCTATTGAAGATACTCAGCAGCCTCAAATTGTTGATGATGTGCCAAATAATGAACCACTCAGAAGGTCACAGCGGGCTAGAAAGTCTGCTATTCCTGATGATTATTTCACTTATATGAGTGAGGATGTGAATGAGTCAATATTGAATAATGATCCCACCTCATTTAAAGAAGCTATGCAAAGTGAATTTCGTCTGAATGGCTTAATGCCATGAAAGATGAAATGAAGTCCATGAGCATTAATGATGTATGGGACTTAGTAGAAATTCCCAAAGGAGCTAAAATAGTTGGAAGTAAATGGGTCTATAAGACCAAACGTGACTCCAAGGGAATATCGAAAGGTTCAAAGCCAGACTTGTGGCAAAAGGTTTCACTCAAAGAGAAGGGATTGATTATAATGAAACATTTTCACCCGTCTCTACCAAGGATTCATTCAGAATAATTATGGCACTTGTGGCTCATTATGATTTAGAGCTACACCAGATGGATGTTAAAACGGCATTTCTAAATGGTGACTTGCATGAAGATGTATACATGGCACAACCGGAAGGTTTTGTTGTGGAAGGAAATGAACATTTGGGATGTCATCTGAAGAAATCCATCTATGGCTTGAAGCAAGCATCAAGAGAGTGGTATTTCAAATTTGATCAAGTCATAAAGGAATTTGGTTTTAAGGAAAATAAAATGGACAATTGTGTTTATGTTAAGTTCAGGGGGAGTAATTTTATCTTCCTGATATTATATGTTGATGATATACTCTTGGCCAGCAGTGATATAAATATGCTAATGGAGACCAAGAAATTTCTGTCATCTAAATTCGATATGAAAGATCTCGGTGAAGCAGCTTATGTTTTAGGAATTGAAATTCACCGGGATAGATCCAGAGGAATATTGGGGCTATCTCAGAGAGCATATATTGAGAAGGTACTGAAAAAGTACAACATGCATAAGTGCTCAGCCTCGCCTGCTCCTATTGTAAAGGGCGATAAATTTGGGACTTTTCAGTGTCCAAGAAATAATTATGAATCTGCGCAGATGAAGTCAGTTCCCTATGCATCAATTGTTGGGAGCATTATGTATGCACAAGTGTGCACTCGCCCTGATTTAGCATTCGTGACCGGGATGCTTGGCAGATATCAGTCTAATCCAGGTCAGGATCACTGGAAGGCTGCTAAAAAGGTCTTGCGTTATTTGCAAGGTACTAAAGGCCTCATGCTTACTTATGAGAAATCTGATAACCTTGAAGTGGTGGGTTATTCGGATGCTGATTTTGCGGGGTGTGTTGACACTAAGAAATCCACATCAGGTTATATTTTCACCCTCGCAAATGGAGCTATATCATGGAAAAGCTCAAAGCAAACTGTCACTGCATCGTCGACAATGCAGGCAGAATTTGTAGCATGTTATGAGGCTACCGGGCAGGCGGTATGGTGAAGAATTTTATCCCGGGACTGAGAGTGATTGACAGCATTTCCAGGCCTCTCACTCTGTACTGCGATAATCAACCCGCAGTGATCTATGCGAGTAACAACAAGTCAAGTGGTGCTGCCAAACACATTGACATTAAATTTCATGTTGTGAAAGATAGAATCCAGGATCAGACAATAAATGTCAAGTACATCAGTACTAAGTTCATGTTAGCGGATCCGCTCACAAAAGGCTTACCACCCAGCGTATTCAGAGAGCATGTTGCCGGCATGGGTTTGGTTGAAAGCTTTTAATCCTGGAGAAGTTGGAACTATTATGGCACCATCTCCCCAAAAAGGCTCATTTTGAGATCGAATGGGAACCATAGTCACTTGGTTTAGCAGTACTTAATTGACTGTTGTAATCTATTGTCTTGGTGTACCATTTTATCAAAAGATGAGTCTGTAATGTTTATGATGTTTATGTAAAGAATTATGTAAATAAAGTTAATGTATAATGTGAATAAAGTTTATGGAGCTCATAAGTTAATGAGGTTCATTTTGATATGAAGTGATGTACTATAGTCACTGGATTAAATGGTACCTAATAGACCATTATAATCTTTTCGTCTTAGTGCATTATTTTGTTGAAAAGTGAGCTTATAATGTTCAGCCTTACGATCAAGGGGGAGAATGTTGGATATTTTGGTGATCTAGGCTGCTCTCCTAGGTCAAAATTTACGGCTGCTACAGTAGGTCGGCACTACATAAAATGCTACAGTAGCGGTGCTACAGTAGCTCTAATGTGTTGTCTTGATCGGAGACATCGAATTTTGATCCAACGGTGCTGGTTCCCCTAGTGCATAGTGCTAAACAAAATAAAAGGGTTAGATGACTCTAGAAGAGTGAAGTAGCACGCAGAAGCTCTCTCTGCCTCTCTCTCTCACTCTCCAACTCTCTCTAAAACAAAGCCACCGATCAGGCAAGCACTAAAAGCACGAGGAAGAACCTAAGCACAGATTGCTCCATCAGGAGGTGGTGTGAGCATCAATAGAAGGCATGGCATCATCACAAGATCAAGGTAATCTTTCTATTCATCTTAATTTTGTGGCTCAAACTTGAGCTAGTTGATCCTATGGATTCAACAGTTGCATCAGCTTGAATCCTGTAGAAAACGTTTGTGCGGTGTTAAATAAGGTTAGTGCGTGAAGCAGGAAGAAGAAATAAAATTTGACGTAGCACCCATACCTGCTGAGTTCGTGAGGATTGTCCATGTATTGCGAATAGAGAAAAGCCTGCGCAGAAAGTGAAAGGAAAGTGCAGGTATATTTTCCCCTCTTGAATGTAGTGGATGGACCTTTGTGTCATGTTTAAATTGCAACATGTAGTTCTGATGGTGATAGACATATGTTTTGCTTCTGATATCAATAGCTGCAATATCCGAAATAATGTAGACAGATCCCTCAGTAAGCAAATGCCGGAATTGTTTTTCAAACCTTTTGGGCACACTGATTTGTGCCATGGCGCCCTGCAGATTATTAATATCATTAAGGAGGATGCATAAACTTAGCACAACTTTTGAAAAACATGTGCTCATAACTTGGAAGAGAAAATAATAGAATTACGTACATCTTCATCTAACAGAATGCCATCAATGCTAATCAAACCACCTCCATATCTAGGATTCATGTTTACAGCATCCTATACTCTTAGTAGACGTGCCAAGACCTTGCAGTTTTGCTGTCCTACAGTTATGCTTTTCAGATTCTTAGGTGCCTCCATAGCTGAGAGATTTCTGAAGTTAAAAAAATGATCGTTAGGTAAAAATACTAACTGAAGTGTACAAACAATATTAGAACATATTTTGAACCTTTGGGACATAACATGCACGAGGTCGGTGAACCGCTCCCCCGTCGGCAGCGGGGGCACGGCGTAGCCCAGCGAGCTCACGTTCCAGCCGCTGCCGCTGGGAGGCGCATCCCCGGCGGCACGGGGATGCGGTGGTGGGCGAAGAACGCCGCCTCCTCCTTGCGGAGGCAGGTCTTCACCCCGCCTGACCTTCTGCGCTCGAAGCGTCGCGTCGTCTGCGCCAGCCAGGGGAACCGCTGCGTCATTAAGACGCCGCAATAAATCAATCGTCGACCGTTGCGTCGCTGACGCGCCGGGCCCGTCCGTCAGGTTTGGACGAGGCGCGCGTTGCCGCGGTTGCCGGCGCGCCCGGTTGCGTCCCTAGAAGCTGGGCGCGAAGCGGGGTTGCCGGACGTTCTATTGGGACGTGCCGGCAACTTTTTTGGTATTGGGCGTGCCGGTGGAGGGTTTTTCCGTGCCGGCGCGCCCAAAACGTCTATTGGGAGCGGAGTTGGGCGCCGGGGTGGAGATGCTCTTATTGCAAATTTCTCTAAACCACAATGGTTCAGAACTTCAGATGCTACGTTTCACATGCTACTGTGATTTTCAAGTGCATCATTCATTAAACTGATGTTGTCTAATTTTGTACTCCCTCTGATCGGAAATGGTTAACACATATTTGTCTAAATACAGTATGCATGTATGTATGTATCTACAATACAGATGTATCTAGATATATCCGAATTTAGAAAATACATGTTAACCATTTCCGATGGAGGGAGGGGGTAGTTCTTTCTATAGTAGTTGTACTGTCAGGGGTCAATTGGTGTAATTCTTTCCATAATTCCATTGTGTTCCAGAATCTGGATAACTGATCGATGAAGCTGTGATACAAAGACGCCCCTGGAATGGTGCAGATCGGATGGAGAATATCTTTTGACAGTCTCCTTCATATATAGCACAGCATGAACGGCCAGAGATTTGCAAGCAGAAAGCTTACATTGGTGCCATACAAATTGTGAACACAAACAAGTAGCCTTTTCTCCTATGAGCTCATACTCATACTCCTGAACAGAGCTTACACAATGCAATTGAATTATTACAAGTCGTTCTCCATGTTTATGTGTCTCAAGTATGGCAATGGGCTTCCATACAGGAGAGACATATATACGAGGTTCAGGACGAAGAACCCCCGTTGAAGATGAGAAAGTTTGATGGTAAATCAAAACCGAGCGAAGGCCTCCGTTGAAGCATTTATTTGGTTACATGTGTGAGGGCAGAAAGCCAACAGCTCTCTGTTAAAACAAAACTAGCGGCTAATATGGACGACCTAATATTTGCGTTATCTGCGGGAGTACAAAATAATTTTCCAATAAATATAAAGTAGAATGCTTGATCTTCGTTCAGCAACGGAGTTGTTTATTCAGACATCATACGTGTGTGAAGCAATGTTTTACTATTGTTGTCATTATCTTATAATTAATATATACCAGGTTTATGTCATTTTGATTAATTATTATTGCCGTTTTATTGATTTGTTTAATTAGCAAAAATATATTTTCTCATATTACACGTGCATTGCACGTGCACAGTTACTAGTGAAAAAGAAATGGCAAGGTCTTGTTTGATACTCCAGCAGCGTACTTTTGGGGATCCTGCTAGAACCAGCAGCGACACGCTTGATTCCATTCCACGGGTTTCATTCATGTAGCTCCCAGGACGGGCTACTGGGCCGATCGATGCCTCATCCCACTGGGCCAAGCACCCTACCGCGCGGGCGGTAGCCGGAATGGTTGCAACTTGCAAGCGCGTGTTTGGGCCTTTGGCCCATCATCCATGGCCACCACTTCCGAGCCGGCGCTCCTCCGCCGCCAGCCGTGTGCCGAGCTCCTCCCATCCTCGTCGCGCCGCCGCCGAATCGCCGCCCAACTGTTCTTCGTATATCAGGACCGAGCGGTCTTCCGGTGGCGGCGCGCAATCAAGCAGCAGCTCGATTTCGAGCGGTAATTTGGAATCGAAGCAGCTCCTTTCGGAGCCGCACTCCGCAACCTAAGCAAGCCGCTACAACTTCTTCTTCCCGGGCCTCCACGGGCCTACGCGGGAGCCATGGAGATGGTGAGTTCCTCGTCCTCTCCTCCTACCTCGAATTCTCTTCTTCTAAGACAGTTCTTCCTCTAGAACCAGGGACCAAAATTCAGTCTGTCAAAATTGCAGAATCAAATTGCCTGCCAAAACTATACTTCTGTATTGTGTTTAACCTTAGCTAAATCAAGGCTGCATCGGTGAGGCGGTAGGCATTGCACGTGCTGAACTAAATTAATGCTGCGTATTTGTGACACTACACAAACTGTATATGTTGAACTGAATAAAACCCTAAATCAGGGGAGCTGGGAGAGTACCAGAGTAGACACATTGTGCATCTTCAACTTGAATAGAAGCTGCATTTCTTCCTGTAAAACCAGGGACCAAAATTCAGTCTGTCAGACCGAATCAGATTGCCTATCAAAATTTACTTGTCGGTGCAGTAAAATGGAAAATAGAAGTATATATATCTTTTACTAATCAGAGCTGCATCGGTGTGGTAGGCATTGCATGTGTTGAACTGAATCAAAGCTGCATATATGTGACACTAGACAAACTGTATATGTTGGAACTGAATAAAAGATGCATTTTTGTGACAGTACACAAATTGTGTATCTTGAACTTAAATGCAAGATGCATTTCTTGTGACATTTAAACAAATTGTGTATCTTGACACCTTTGAGACTATCAGTATCACATTTTGGTAGGTTATCAGCCCTGATTTTCTTTCCATGCCAAATGCAGGAAGGCAATGGAGATGGTCGGATCAGCAACTTGCCCAACGACATTCTGGTCAACATCCTTGACCGGCTCAATGTACTCCAAGCTGTGAGGACGAGCATCCTCTCCAGTCGATGGAGCCAACTTCTAGCCGAGCTCCCGCAACTTAAGATAAGTGCTCGGGATTTCATGCGCCCAGGAAGTAGAATGTCCGATGATGAATTATGTCGGATCAGTGCTTCCATGGTTGCAGCGACAAAGTGCTTGCTGGCACGCAGGGATGGATGCACCATCCGCGTGTTGACCATGGAGTTCTTCTTGACAGACGACGACACACCAGTATCCATTGGGCGCGCTGTTGGCGATGCCATGGTGACGCACAAGATTGAGGAGGCCGACTTCATGGTTTGGACAGTGAAGCCTCGCCTGCGGTGCACTGCTGATGATCTGGTGAACTTTGGGGCACAGATTGCATCATTTTTCACGCGTGTCCAAACACGTTTGCTGGCCTGACTCGACTCCACCTGGAGAATTGTAGATTTGCTGAATATGACTTCGTCTCCAACCTCCTCGGCACTTGCAAGCAACTAAAATATTTATGTCTTATCAATTGCGACAAAGAGGGTTTTATAGAACTCCAGATTGAACACGCAGAGCTTACAGAGCTCGTTTTTGTCAATTGCCGTTTTGACAAAGTCCAACTCAAGTGGCTCCCAAGACTCACCGAAACATACTTTGAGAGTTGGGGGACTTTCGAAGAACTACCACTGTCATTTGGTCATGTCCCATTGCTCGATGTTTTGACCCTCAAAAGCATTGCTCTTAGCTGGCACAAAATGGTCGATTTAAGTACGTTGCTTTCTGAGACACCTGTACGGGACCTGCGGTTGGGGTTTACTAGTGAAAAGGTATGTCAGGATGAATGCTTTGTTCTTGCTTCACTTGTTCTCTACTCACATCCTTTCATGTGTTTATTATTGGTAGATTTGGGTTCAACCAGAGTGCCTGACCAGAAAGCTGGCATCTGCATTCCACCGGCTAAGGATTGTAACTCTATATAACATCCCTCAAAATTATGATCTCACCTGGACAATGTTCATTTTGGAAGCTGCGCCATCCCTGGAGGAGTTTTATATGCTAGTACGTTCTCATCTTAAGCTTGTTCTTTTTTCAATTGGTTGCTCCACGACATGACGGAACGACTTCTCTTGCATGGTTACACACACCTGTGCTTCACTTGGACAAACCTTAGTTTGCGGCAGCATTAACCTGTTCCATTTACTCATGCCCTATGCGTGGAATGCAGGTGATGGATCATCCGTGCGAAATGCAAATGGATGAGGAGAAGAGGAGGGTAGACTTGTATAGCGAGAATAAGGGTGTACAGTGGGAATCAACTGCATCGGATTTCAAGCACCACCGTCTTACCAAGCTCATCATCTTCTGCTTCGAGTCTAAACCGTACATGGCGTACCATGTCAGGCGTGTCATGAGAGCAGCGGTGAACCTACAGGACGTCTACCTGTATAACAGACTGACATGTAGGAGGTGCGCTCACTTGGAGAAGCCGACAAGGTTTCCGATGTCAGAGAAGCAGAGGTGTGAAGATACGGAGATAATGACCCGGGGCGTCGAGTCACCTGCCAGAATTCACTTCCTGAACCCTGATGAAATGAGCGCTGATCATGATGTACCAATACCTCCGTACTTTGTGTTCCAACAAAGATAGCTGGAAAGCTTTTCAGGAAGTTTAACGAGTCGGTTCGAGTACTTGTTTAGATAAAGGGCTCCAGTCTAGCCTAACGCATCTACCCTATTACTTGCGGAAGGTTTTCTTGTCTGATCTGCTTCTGTAGCTGTAACAAAAGCCTGGTGTAATCAAAACCGGTTGAATGTAAATTAGGCACTTGCAAATCGTTCCATGAATTACCTAATCCCATATTACTATAAGTAAATTTTAGACCAAGTTTGTAAGAGTTATATTGGATCTTTAATCGAATGATTTGGTTTTCTATATTTGTTTTTGTGCTGAGTGCATTGGTTGATATGTTTCTTTGAAAACATATTTTGATCATGATACTGAACTATAAGTAAGGTCAGCAAATGTCACTTATTTTCACGTAGGGCAGAACAGAACGTATTATTTTATTGGGGATTGCTAGCAAAGTGACAAGCAGCAAACGTTGAGAACCTGGAACAACATCATTGAGTTTCAAGCATTATTTTATTTTTTCTGAACTTTACATGCATCATTTTGAGCAACAAAACTATGCACATGGAACCTGAAGCATGAACGTTGTTCAGTGAAGGCCCCGGAATCAAGTAAAGTATACGATCTGATGCTGCTTATACAATCTGATGCCGCTCTTTATTGTATTTAAATTAAGTTTTCTTCTGATTTGATAGATCTGGGAGGAGTCCTGAGGTGAACTCGAGCTTACTGGCATCCTCTTCACGGACCTTTTTTTCCAGCTTACTGACCTTTAGTGCTCTGTGCTCTGGTTCAGGGGATGGTGGCGTTGCTATCTAACGTTTTATGCAAATTCAGAATTTTCAGACAGATGGAAGGAGTACATTGATGGTTATCTAACGTTTTGCGTACATGTGTGTTGCTTTTGGACGGTCTGCATATATTGGTGTATGTTGCCTTCTTATCACTCTGCATACTCAATTTGAATCTATAAATTACTTCATAATTTCTATGTAATTTTATGTAATCTGCATACCTCCGTGTATAATTTATATTTTGTACTTGACAGAGTCCAAGAACAGAGTAGGTGGTCTCTGAGAACTGATGTAACAATCTTCATAACCACTTCCCAGCAACTAAAAACATGTTGTTGCAAATATAAAGATCCTCATATATGGCAATTATCTTCACTTGTCAGAGGCTCTACTAGCTGCTGCCTGCAGGGGATAATGGCGCAATAATACAGTTTGTTTCCCACATCAGAAAACCAAGAAGAAGACCAAGAGGAGGAAGAAGCAGCAGTCACTGTTGATCCTTCAGCTTCTTCCTGGGTTGTATGACTACTGATATTCGTGAGGGTGTGTGTGTCGGACATTCAGGACGATGTGAGTCGACAAACACCAAGATGAAGAATTCTTATGTCGAGGGCGTGCACTCAGCGGATCACCTGAGATGGCATGAGAGGGCGATCGCTCTCTGTTCCTGTCTACAGTGGATTGATGGCTGAGATGACTCAATACTAGTAGCCCTTAAGACTTGTAAGTTCTTATATGATGCCCGTTTATGTGAGGAGGCAGGTAACTACTTCAGACTATGGTAACAGATAATACAATTTATTGGTGAAGAGCAGTAGCCATTTTATGGAGCCAATGGCTCTTCCTGAACTTTGTTGAGCGCCCATCATTGATGGTGATTGCAGTAAAGGGCTTGTAAGTAGGAAGGCAGCTCGAAATGAGGAGTCGACGGGGATCGGAAAGGTCGTGCGACTCGCGGACTCGTGCCAAGGCTTTTTTGGGTGAGCTTCTTGCTGCCATGGCCACCAAGGCCGGAGCAATACTCTGAACTAGATCATTTAGGCGCGCGTTGCCGCGCCCGTGCATTAAGTAAATAATGATAAAATTGTGTGCTGAATAATGATAAAAATTATACACAATTGTATTGATAAAGCACACAAAAGACAGGATATTGTTCTGCAAAAGATGCAAAAGAAATTTCAGATACCATCATCCCAATATCACTGAAATCCAAATGCAAATGATCAGTCATGGTTATTGAAATGTGGTGGCCTATTGCAATATATAACCTGAATTATTTAGCTACTGAGTAAGACTTGCCTACATGGGCTGTGGGTAATCTTTCTAGGCATGGCTAACACAGTGCTGAGTGCGGAGAATGATTTTGTTGATGAACTATTTACTGATGCAGCTTCTCTCTCAATCAGCTTTGGTTTTAAGCTACTTGTACACTCCTAGCAAGGTCAACCAACCACATGTGGACTCCCATTTTCAATTACCAAATTCTCACTCGTGATAGTGAGTTAGTGACCCTAACTAATCTGCAATTGCAAAAGAAGTCCAGGTACCATACCAATATTTCTTTGCTCCGAAGGCAAAATGATCAGTCATGGATAATGAAATGTGGCAGCCTATTCACATATATATCCTGAATTAATTCGAAGAGTGAAACCCACCCGAGGTCACCAAGTTGCACGAAATGTTAGTATTGGTCACCAAGTTGAAAAAGCTCAAAACGTGGTCACGAAGTTGTGTATTAGCGAATTTTTGGTCATTCCGTCATGACGGACGTTAAGTCGCTGACGTGACAGTTTATTTTTTACAGAAAACACCTTAAACTTTTGTTTCTTCTAATTGTTTGGTCCTTTTCAATATTTGTTTTTCACAGAAAACACCCCAACTTTTGTTTCATCCAATTGCTAAGTACTTATTTTTTATTTTTTCTTCTTTTTACAATAACTCCAAGCGAACCCGTGCGCCGGCCGCCGGCCGATGGAGCCCTCTCGAGCTCCACTAGGTCGTCTGCGTCGATGGCATGCAGGCGCCACTCCATGGCCGCCGCCAGATCGGCCCAGGCGTCGTCTCGGGCCGTGGCGATGCAGATGCCCGACTCCCGCTCACGCTGCAGGCGGACCGGTTCCGCGCCGCCGGGGACGCCACGCAGCTGGCCGAGGATGTCCGAGTGAAGGCTCGTCTCGCCACACCTCCTGGCACTCCACTCGTTCCGCACACACGCAGGCCAGCGCACACAGTACTGCACTGCACTGCACTAGCTAGCTAGCAGCAGCGCGCGCAAGCACGTACATGTACTGATGTACTGCACTAGCTAGTACGCGCGTACATGTGCTGCACTAACCCAGTAGCACCTAGCGCACGCACGCGACCACTTCTGGGCTGCAAATCGAGCACGGCGAGGCGAACATGCCGACGCTGCGACGCCGCCTTTATCACCTCTTCTCCTCTTCTATATAACCTCCTCGTCGTGCCCTACCTTTCCACCAAGTTTCGCTTGCTGGAGTGTTGTGTATGATGGGAACGTCATCGGCGTCCCAGAGCGCGCGCACGTCGGCATCGAGCTCCTCCCCGTCGACATGATCAGCTCCGAGCTCTCAAAAGATGTCAACCAACTCGAAATTGGCTACAGCTTTTCCCCCCTCGAGACACACTTGTAGGGATGCAGTGGTCGACGGGATCGCCTTAGTCTTCCCCAACTCCGGCTCCGACCGCCACCGCTCGATCTCCTCTGATGTGGCATCCTAGTCTTCACCGACGGTTCCTGAAGGATTCCGGGGTACCTCTCTCTGAAGAGCCACGCCTCCCCGAGCTTGCTACGGGACCTGCCCCCGTCTCCGCCGTCCATCGCCGTCCCGCCCCCGCCGTTGCGTGGCTCCTGCCGCGGGACAGGAACAAGTTGCCGGAGGCTGCTTATGCTTCTCCGCCCACCCCGGGCTCGCCGCCGGCTGCGCCGTGTGCTCGTCATGACGGTCGGCTGCCCCTGAGCTCGCTCTGCTCTGCGCCCACAAAGTGCATACAAGTTGTTCGACATAATGTCTATCCTATATTGCATCCATAGGGATGAATAGATGAGAAGGAAAATCATATAGGGTGCATTTTGTAAAAACAATAAACTGCCACGTCAGCGACTTAACGTCCGTCGTGACGGAATGACCAAACATTCGCTAATCCACAACTTCGTGACCAAGTTTTAAGCTTTTTCAACTTGGTGACCAATCCTAACATTTCGCGCAACTTGGTGACCCCTGGTGTGTTTCACTCTAATTCGAAAGTTTGACACACACATGTTGAATACTTGAATCACCAGTACTAATGGGAGTAGTTGTTCTGTTTATCACAGGTTGATCTAAGAGATCTATTTTCCCTTTCACTATCTTCCACACCAACTATTTATTGTACAAAATACTAATAGCGCTTCAACGATTAAAGGCACCTCTTGTGCTCATAATCACCTCCCTCGTAATGGTTGCCTCGTACGTCTGGTTGCCGAACTTCCAACTGCATAAGGAACATATGCAAAGATAATACCATGCACGTTGGAACAAATTCTGGCTTTAATATTTCTCAGGTATGTGACTTTGCTCAACCTACAAATCAGTGCTACATGTATATAGTAGTTTAATTGTAGGGGTACGAATATTAAGTGGAGAACCTTCAGTTAGATCTAGCAAAATAAAATAGTGGCACTATATCCTAAAATATGAAAAGATACCGCATAAGCACATACGCAAGATAAAAAAGATACGTTACAGGTTGAGCGCAAAAAAAGCAATTTATTTCCAGAGCAAAATAATACGACAGGCTACACTCTAAACTGATCATGCATTATACTGTAGATTTTTGTACATGGCAGATGACTGTAATATGCAAAGTAAATTTACTATAGATGGAGTCCAGCTAACCCGAAACAAAAATAAAATTTCACACCTCCATATAGCACAAATAGCAGGGCAGCAACCGGGAAGGGGGAGATATATAATCTGGATGTCAACTGAGCCTGCAGGCCAGGGCCGGCCCTGAGGGGGGTCAGGAGGGGCGGCCGCCCCGGGCCCCCAAATATGAGGGGCCCCAAATCCCAATTAGCAAGGACATACACACTAGAGGAAGAGATGGCGCCATTAGAACAGATCACTGCTTTCTATCGTATTGAGGAAGAGGACGACGAAGCGTTATGCTGTGTACATCGTATTGGGCTAAAACTTGGGCCTTTCTCCTTTGAGCAACTTGGGCTTTTCTTTTTGAAAAAAAAAACTTGGGATTTTCTCTTTAGTTAGCTTAGGCTTTTTTCCCTTAATTTTCCAAGGTGTTAAATGGGGGAAAAACAACGAGGGTCAGGCCTGTGGTTTACACCAGCGCCAGAAGACCAATCTAGGAATGTAGTGCACATGCTAAAGAGTAAAGTAAAATATACAGCACACAGGCGAATCATTTTTTTCTTCCACCAACAAATAAATCGGCTCATTTTTCTCTTTCATTTATTGTTGATTTCTCATGTTGACATACCACTATCATTGACTTCACATGTTGTGTTGTTTGAAAAAATTCCAAAACCATATGTATACATTGTTGATATGATTTTGTGTGCAATTCAATTGTTTATTGTAGCGTTTGATGAAATTTCAAAACAATATGTATATGTTGTACGGCGAGAACCCGAGTCCTCTTTGCCAACACTCCCTTCGACGATTATCTTTGATACTCGGCAACTACGTGTTTTCCAGTAGTGAACACTTCATATGTACACACATATATAGTAATTATTTGGTTGTTTATAGGCCCTCCGAGTTCCGTTTCGCCCCGGGCCCTCAAATTCTCAGGACCGGCCCTGCTGCAGGCTGGCTTTATAAATCTACCTGGAAGCAAATCATCAAGCATCCCACGATCATAAATCAAAAATGCATAATCACTCCAGAAATTAACCAAGTACACTCCCAAGAAAATTTAACTAAATAATGGACTCGCAATCTTCCATGCAATTTTTGTGAATACAGCACCTAGGGTTCACCCAAGGTCGCACGAGGTAGACCCGCGGACTCGATGGTGTGTGTGCGTACTCCTCGCTTTGGTCAGCAACGTTGCTATGGGGAATTTTAAACAATGCAAATGATATGTATATAGGTGTGTGTACCAATTTTAAAAATTGTAAACAGGCATGTATATGAAGGAAAAAAGAAGAGGTAATGTAAGTAAATTATAGAAGAGGTAATGTAAGTACGGACCTGGCTGGCCGCCGGCAGCCATTTCAAGTACCGGTCAAGAATTCCACAATCAATTCAACTCCAGAAATCTCCGAATTCCACAGCCAATGTAACTCCAGGAAACTCGGAGATTCAACGAAATGAGAAGAGCTGAACCAGGATGAACACAGCCTGCGGAGAATGTATTTAGTAATTTAGAATCGTCGAGAATTCATATGTGGAGAAAATGGCGAATTCGCGGGACAAAAAATCAGCCTAGCAGTACACCATTGGAGCTCCGAGTTCTGCTCGACTGGAAGTGGAGGACCGAGGCAATACATTTTATAGGGGAGGATAAGCAATGTAGTAACGTACCATCATCATTTCCCACCGGCGATCTGCGGTCGATTACTGCCATTAACACGGCCTTCACTCGCGGCCATCAAGAACAATCACCAACGACGAATCAGTTAACCTCCCTGGCACACCACCTGCTGATGCCCGCATGGGAGGTCCGATGGCCCGCTAGATGCACGGGTCAGAAGGGCTTGTCCGACCGGCCGCATCGCGTGCGTCGTTGCCGCTCGCCGCATCGTCTCCTTCCCTACCGCCTCAATCCCCTCCTCTGCTCTTGGTTTCTCGATCTGAAGTAAATCGTGGGTACTCTGAGTGGCCGAAGCCGAGAGGCCACTCTTGAGTCTTGATAGTAGCGGATCCTTCGGACTCAACGGTCCAATAACCAAGTTAATGGGCCTTCACGGATTATTTTGGCCCAATTCACCACAGAAGCTCTATTCGATGGGCAGAGCAGCGTCCCCAAGGGACAAGAGGCCCAAGTCGGCTAGCAAGTGGCCAGAAATACCCAGATGGCGCGATCGGACGACCAATATTGCTGAGGGCGTGAGAGGCTTTGTGTTTGGCTTAGTTATAATGTCCCTAATTTGCAAGTTTGGAATACCAAAGCCGCCCAAGTACTTCGGCATGCAGACGGATTCCCAGTTGACAAAGCACTTGCACCGAGAACCCTGAACAACAGCATTGAGTTCCAAGCCTTATTTTCCTTTTTTGAACTTTACAAGCATCATTTTCAGCAACAAAACTATGCACATGGAACCTGAAGCATGAACAATTGATGCTCTGTGCTGACCTTTGGTGCTTTTTTTTCCAGTTGACCTTTTTTTCCAGCTTACTGACCTTTGGTGCTCTGTGCTGGTTCAGGGGATGGTGTCCATGGTAGCCGTGTTGTTTTCTTAAACAATTGTGATATATTAATCAAATTACATTATTCTGATTACAATCATTCAAAGCTTCAGACTGTTTCTTATAGATTCGCCCAACTTTTGGTCAAATTTTCAACTTTTTCCAAAAACAAAACTGGTAATAAAAATCACGCAAAATGTTGAGCAACCATTTTTAAATTTCATAACACTATTCGATTTTTTCAAAGTTTAAACAAGCATTATTCAATTGTAACATCCCCAGTTTAGGTTAGTGGTAATTAGGTTTTTGTGCATCATCACCAGTGCATGCATTTAATTTGAAATCAAGAAACATCTCAATTCAAAATTAAGGAGAAATCCTTAAGTGCCAAAACTTTTTCCATTTCAGAAATTGATTAAACATTTAATTTTTTAAATCAAAAGTGTGTGAATTTCTATAGATTTTTTTGTGTGAATTTCTATAGATCAATGGTTGTTGTAGAAATTTATATACTTGCAAAATACCCCAAGTGACAAAGTCCATTCAAAATTGTTATCTTTTTTGTCTCCTTCCTCCTTCCGCCGAGCACCATGCTGGCTGTGGCTCTACAGTCCCTTCTTTTTCTTCTTGCTCCTACACGAGAGTGCTCACCGTGGCATAGAGAGGCCACAGTAAATGTTCACTAACTAATCTCAGGAAATGTGAGAAATCGTTTATATGGATGCTTAGAAGTTTTGTCAGAATTTTTAAATTCTTTCAAAATCTGATACAAAAATTCAAATTTTCAAGAAAAAAATACATGTTCCCTGATTGATCTTGAAAAAATTCAGATAATTGATCGACATTTTACTTTGGTCAGTTTTGGATAGAGTGGCCCAAATTTTGGTTCAATTTTCAACTCTTACGCCAAAAAATAAAAATAAAAACCCCGTAATACAAAAATCACGGACAATTTTGACCAACCATTTTAAATTTTGACCAAGTTTAAAATGTTTTGTAAAAAATATGTTCATCAATTGAATAGGACTTCTGTTGACAGGGCGGGGGTGTGTGAGAACCCGGTCAAATCATTAATTCTTTGTATAAACCTATTTGAGCTTCATTTCCTAGTAAAACATGTATTTATGGTGACAAAAGTTGTTTCCGAGTTTTTAAAAAATGGTCCTATCTTGGGTTTTTGACTATTGGGAGTTGACTCTTTGGCTTAGAGTTGACCTTGAGTTGGTGTTTGGTAAGAAAACATTTTTTGGTTACGAATCAGATTCATTGCTCTCTATGTGCTATAATAATGACGTTCTATCATTTTCATGGAGTGAGCAATTTTTCCTAACTGTGTGTGCCTCGCTTAATAAGAGGGTGCTCATGCACCCCCTATCACCATATTGATTTTTGATCAACTGTAACATCACTAATTTAGGTTAGTGTTAATTAGGATTTGTTTTGTGCATCATGAGTACTGCATGCATTTAATTTGATGTTGAGATAGATTTGAATTCAAAATAAAAGAAAAAACTGAAACGCTTAAACCTCTTTCCATTTTCGAATGTTTTTATTGGACATTCACAATACCCCAAATTCATTTAAAATTGTTCTATTTTAAGCTAAAATCATGAAAGCCAAGGGGGATTCTATAAATTGTTCTTGGTCTTTCTTCCTCCTCCCCTCCCTTAATCACCACAGTGGTCTTCGCTCTATCGTCCCTTCTTTGTCTTCTTGCTCCTCCATGAGAGTGCTCACTTGGCCACTTAGGCACATCGAGGCCACATAAGGAGCCTAGTGTGACATATTCGAACAAACTAATGTTGTCAAATAAAAAATCTAGAAAAAACTCTCTAAGTCAATAAATATTCACTAATCAATCTAACAAATTATGTGAAATCTTTTCTCTTGATATTTAAAAGTTTGGTCATTTTTCTTATATTTTCCCAAATTCCGATTAAAAAAATTCAAAATCAAAGTATAACAAAAAAACTACTAATTCAATAATATGTGATTGATCTTGAACATTCTCGCACAATTGATCAAAAAAATAATATGGTCAGGTATGGATAGAGTCGCCAAATTTTTAATTTTTAACTTTGCCCCAAAAGTAAAAATAATAGAACATGGGAATACAAATATCACAAAAAAAATGCAACCATTTTAATTTGGAAACAAGTGTTCTGCCCAGGGGATAGCTGCCCCCCTCTCATCCATCACTGGATTAATGATTTTAAGATATGTCTGACCTAGTTAGCGGTTTTGTTAGTAAGATGTGTGTGGTGATTATGTTCTTAATAATATTCTCATGTCTTTGGCAGCACACATCACATCATACACATGCATCACTTCCCCTTTTCGTTTACAGTGCTTCTTTATCTTCATGTTAGTTGGTTGGATATACAACATACGACATGTTGGGAATCAATATTCATACATATGTTGCTGTCATGCACCTATCATATCACATGCAGCTTGTCTTTAGTGTATACCGCTAGTTGGTAATTAATTATACATGCATACTGTTAGCCAAAAAAAAACAAATATCTCATTTTTCAGACTTGTCGTTGTGTATCCATTGCAAGCATGTATGAGGCAAATAGTACTGACACAACATGTTGCACGGATCTTAAGGCCAACATGGACGAAGGATGCTCGGGGACAATTATCCCCCTTGGTAGCAAATCCACACTATTTTAATTTCGTAACCTCGGTCGATTTTTTTAATCAAAGTTTGAAAATGGTTTGTAAAAACATACGCTAATCAATAGTAACATTCCCAATTTTAGGTTAGTGGTAATTAGAGTTTGTTTTGTGCATCGTGAGCATTGCGTGCATTTAGCTTGAAGCTCATAAGATTTGTATGCAAAATAAAAGGGAAAGTCTTAAATGCCTAAACCTCTTTCCTTTTTTAAGTGTGGTCTCTAGAATTTTTGGACATGCAAATAACCTGAAATCTATTCAAAATTATTCTGTTTTTAAGCTAAAATCTTGAAAGCCACACGGCCACGGGGGTTTCTTCAGTTTCTTCTTCCTCCTCCCGCACGGGGCCGCCACCGCCGCCGCGCCATGATTCGCGTCGCCGCCTTGCTCCGACTGTAGAAGGGCGCCGTCGCCACGAAGAACCGCCCGCCGCTTCTCTCTTCCTCTCCCCGCCGCGCGCGAAACCCTAGCTCTCGGCCGTCGCAGTTTGCCGCCGCCCCGGACAGTTCCGAGAATATCCAAAGCTCCGCCTCCTCGTGTGCAACCTCCTCTAAAACCTACGCGTGCCGGGAAGCCTTCCGTCGCCGGAATCAGACCCTCCTCCTCCAACTCCGGCTGCCGTCGACTCGCTCGTCTGCGGCTTCGCCCCACCTCGCCGACGACTCCAAACTGCTCCCGGTGAGTCTGCGTTCAAGCGTTTGCTATTGCTGTGACTGTGATAGATATTGCCACGGTTCTTATCATTTACTTCCACCATAGTGCCGGAGATTCAGAGTAAACGTCCAACTAAAAATCTAGAAAATTGTATCTGGCTCAGATCCTATTGTGTTGACACCAACCGCAGAAACACATAACTCAAGGGATACTCAGCTTCTACACAGCCTGCCCAAAATGTGCACAAATATTGCAGATAGACCGGCTGGAATTATTTGATACTGCTCGGTCGGTTAGGTAATCGTGGCGATTGTGATCGGCACGGCATAGGGAGAGTCAGAGATTGAACATGTACAGTGAAGTATAACTAATGAGAAATCAATATTTGCGTCATTGGTTGGAATTTTCATACTAGTTTGTGATAAGGAGGAGTGTCCAATGTCTGCTACTCCCATTGCAGTTATGCCTTCTTCTCTGTGGCAAGGGTGCAAAGTTGGCCGGATCGTTGTTGAGCGGTGTTTCGATCTTCATGCTTAGAGTTCTAGAGGTTGTGTGGCCTTCGCCCCGTGGTGTTCATGTCCGTTGTATGGTTTTCATCCGGTTTCTCCAGCTGATAGACCCGGCACCTTTTGCTTAATTAATGAATAAGACAAAGCTTTTGCCTTCCTTTCAATACTTGTAATTTGCCGCTTTACTTCATACTAGTTTGGCACTGTTGTGACTGTGATAGATCTTGCTATATTCCACCTTTTGGTCATCAGACTTCAAAGCAGAACTGGCCTACGCCGAAGCTCGTTATCCCTGGCCTACTCTGGAGCCATGGAGGTGAGTTCCTGTTCTCTCCTTCCTTTGAATATCTTTTTTTTTTCAAGACAGTTCTTCGTCTAAAACCAGGGATCAAAACTCATATTTCAGACCGAGCCAAAATTGCTTATCCGAGCCTTCCAAAATTTACTCAAAGCTGCATCTTTGCGAACTACGACATTAGACGAATTGTATATGTTGAAATAATCAAAAGCTGCATTTGTGTGACGGTAGACAAATTGTGTATCTTGAACTAAACAGAAGCTGCATTTTATGCAGGAAGGCAATGGAGTTGGAGATGATCGGATCAGCAACTTGCCCAACGACATACTGGTCAACATTCTTGGCCGACTCAAGTTACTCCAAGCTGTGAGGATGAGCATCCTCTCCAGACGGTGGATCCAACTTCTAGCCGAGCTCCCGCGACTTAAGATAAGTGCTCGGGACTTCATGCGCCCAGGAAGTAGAATGTCCGATGGTGAATTCCGTCGGATCAGTGCTGCCGTGGTTGAAGCGACAAAGAGCATGCTGGCACGCAGGGATGGATGCACCATCCGCCTCTTGACCACGGAGTTCTTCTTGACAGATGACGACGCCCCAGTATCCATTGGACGTACTGTTGGCGATGCCATGGCGACGCACAAGATTGAGGAAGCCGAGTTCAATGTTTGGACAGTGAAGGCACGCCTGCGGTGCACTAGTGATGATCTGGTGAACTTCGGGGCACAGTTTGTGTCATTTTTTCATGCGTGTCGGAATGCGTTTGCTGGTCTGACACGCCTCTTCTTGGAGAATTGTACTTTTGCTGAACATGACTTCGTCTCCAACATCCTCGGGACTTGCAAGCAACTAAGATCTTGTGCGAGTAGTAAACAGGGAGAAATATGAGGAATCATTGACTATATTACATTTTTGAATGTTAAGCTGCAGGCCGCCTCATTAAAAACCTTCCAGCCCCCTTAGGTACCCTGGTAAGGAAAAGAGCGCGTCTGAAACCTGCAGCCATCCGACATATGTGCCTATTACATTATGCTACTGAGCAATCTAAGCATAGAAACGGCGCAGCTGCGCAACGTTCCAAGGATTGTGCGAGAGTTCGCCGGTCTTCGCGTGCTTCAGTCTGTATTGGAGTACTTTCGAAGAACTACCACTGTCATTTGGTCATGTCCCATTGCTCGATGTTTTGACCCTCAAAAACACTGCTCTTAGTTGGCACAAAATGGTCACTTTAAGTACTCTGCTGTTTGAGACCCCTGTACGAGACCTGCGGTTGGGGTTTACAAGTGAAAAGGTATGTCGGGATTAATGCCTTGTTCTTGCTTCACTTGTTCTCTACTCATCCTATCATGTGTTTATTGTTGTAGATTTGGGTTCAACCAGAGTGCCTAACCAGAAGGCTGGCATCTGCGTTCCATCGGCTAAGGGTTATAACTCTATATAACATCCCTGAAAATTATGATCTCAAGTGGACAATGTTCATTCTGGAAGCTGCGCCATCCCTGGAGGAGTTTTACATGCTGGTATATTCTCATCTAAAGCTTGTTGTTCTTTTTTAAGTGGTTGCTCCACGACATGACGGCATGTCTATGCACCTAAAGCTTGTTCTGTTTTTTGTTTTGAGCAATTTCTCTATTATTTCCCTTGCATTGGTTACATGCACCTGTGGACAGACTTTAGTCTGCGGCAGAATTAACCTGTTCCATTTCCTTATGTCCTATGGGTGGAATGCAGGTAATGAATCATCCGTGTGAAATGGAAATGGATGAGGAGAAGAGGAGAGAAGCTTTGTATAGCGAGAACAAGGGTGTAGAGTGGGAATCAACTGCACCATCAAATTTCAAGCACTACCGTCTTACCAAGCTCATCATCTTCTGCTTCCAGTCTAGACCGTACATGGCGTATCATGTCAAGCGTGTCATGAAAGCAGCAGTGAACCTACAGGACGTGTACCTCTATAACAGACTGACATGTAGAAGGCGCGCTCACTTGAAGAAGCCGACATGGTTTCCGAGATAATGTCCCGGGGCGTCGAGTCACCTGCCAGAATTCACTTCCTGAACCCTGATGAAATGAGCCCTGATCATGATGTACCGATACCTAGATACTTTCTGTTCCAACAAAGATAGCTGAAAGGCTTTTCTGGAAGTTTAACCAGCCGCTTCGAGTACTTGATAAAAGGGTCCAGTCTAGCGTAACGCATCTACCCTATGACTTGTGGCAGGTTTTTATGTCTGATCTGCTTCTGTAGCTGTTACAAAAGCCTGGTGTAATCAAAGCCTGGTGCAAATCGTTCCATGAATTACTTAATCTCATTGTACTATAAGTAAATTTTAGACCAAGTTTGTATGAGCTATATTGGATCTTTGATCGAAATGATTTGTTTTCTATATTTGTGTTTGTGCTGAGTGCATCGGTTGATATGTTTCTTTGAAAACATATTTTGATCATGAAGCTGAACTATAAGTAAGGTCAGCAAATGTCACTTATTTTCACGTAGGGCAGAACAGAACGTATTGTTTACTGGTGATTGTTTATAGTGGCATGAACATTGTTTATAGTGAAGACTCCAACTGAAGTATTCGATCTGATGCAGCTGTTTATTGTATTTTTAAATTGAGTTTTATTCGACAATGGGAACTCTACTGAATGTGCAGTCAGCAAACAGATGGATGGCGGGTTCATGTGGGATTGGCAGAGTACACGGTATCTTGGGTTGCCTTAGCCTTCCAAATGACAGAATGGGCAGCTAAAGGTATGTGAACTGGAAGTTGTAAGCCGAGGAAGAAGCATAGCAGAGTAGATGCCAGACGATCTAGGGCCCGGTGTCTCCAATAAGTCCTGGAGCTTGAGGTGTTCGGCCATGGTCTCCACAGGCCGGTTGATCCAGGGACGGGGGTCTACCTTGGGTGCTTGGAAAGCTTGGGGAATCGGTGGCCAATGGCTCTTCCAGAACTTTGTTGCCGGGGCCGCCATTGATGGTCATTGGGTGGAACAGGTTGATTAGCTGGTAAGCGGGCACTGAGAAAGGACTGAGGTGACGATCACCGAGGGAAATCGGCATGGGAGCAAACTGAACCGGCACGGGAGGAGCAGCGATCTTCTAGGGACTCGACGCTTCTGAAACTCTTGCGCCTGAGATCAGCCGTCAGTATTAACCGGAGCGTGAAGCCGAGGAGTCCATCAGCACAGCAACCTGAATACTGATGGTGATGGGAGAGACAAACATTTGAACCCAAGAAACTGCTCTCACTCGCAGAGTGGCGTGCTATCTGAGCTTCCTTCAATCTTAGCCCGGTTCCGGTACTAAACAAGAGTAGCTCACGATTTTATTGAGCTCGAGCTCGAATAGTTCCATAAAACATGTTTAGATGTGTATATGAGTAGCTTTGTCGAGCTCGAGGCTATTGGAGCTTTGTAAAACTTACTTTATTTTTACATGCAAGTAAAGCACTAGTTTCGTACAATGCGGACTCATTTTGTCCGACCTTGAGCCGTTTTCGAGGATACCAACGCTTCATCAAGCTAATTAATACTCCCTCGGTCCCTATTTAGGGGGCATCCTTTTTGCGTGCATCAATTTTGACTATAATTTCCACCAACAGTTTTATTTTCTTATGTGCCAAAAAACTATACCATCGGATTCGTATTCAAACAAAGTTTTTAAAGGTACAATTTGTACTAGACATATCACATTTTTTGTGGTGATAAATATGATCAAAGCTAGTGCACGAAAAAATAGGATGCCACCCAAATAGGGACAGAGAGAGAGTATATTCTTATACGTACGAGTGAGTGTAAATAAAACAATGTAACATTCTTTGGAGGGTGTTCTTGGATCCATGGAGCGTGGTCTTCTCTCTTCGTTGCATTCTTCGTATCTGCAGTTTTCGGGGTTCAGGGCAAGAGATCAGTGTCACCCAATCCGGGTGGGTTGGAATCCCTGCTGTTTGGCTAGAGCCCGGACGGACCGGCTGGCCGGGATCAGGGCCCGACCGGGCCTCGTTCGCGGGCCGGGCCGGCGTGGACCTTCCCTGCGGGCCCGACCCACCCGTTTGATCCACGGGCCCCACAGAAATCTGCTTGGACCGATCCGTCCGTGGAACCGTTCCACCAGCGATCTCTCTCTCTCCTCCCAAGCTGCCAAACCCTAGCTACTGCGCGCGGCGGCGGCGGCGACGACTCCGTCACCGGCGATCTCCTCCGGCATCGACGACGAGACCCGCCTTCTCTCCGGTAAGCTCGCTCCCCGTCCCGTCCCCCGTTCCCCGGACGGCGGATCTGGATCCCCTTGCTTCCCCTCAGCCCCCTCAGGGACCCGTCCCCCCTAGGCTTAGATCTGCGGGATCGGGGGAGCGATCCGCCGGGATCCGTGGAGTGCTCCGGTCGGATTCTCGTCTCCTTCCGGCGCCGCGAGCTCGTTCTGCTGTACCCTGTACGGGACGCCTTCGGTTCGTCGTACAGCGTAGCTAGCCTCGTGCATTATGGTTCGGCTGTTGTCGGTCTGCTCTTGGCCAGTGTGTTGAAGTAAGTAGCATGGTAGTACCATTGGGGCAGGCGCGTCTGCGCATTGCGTGAACGCGGCGACCTCAGAAACTGTTACAGGTCTCATGTATGCATGCTTCGAGGCCATATTAGAGGGAGAATGGCTCGCTACTGCTTTCTGGTTCATTTGTCCCGTCATTGAGTGTTCATCGTCATGGCTAGCTTACGTTACGTAGCAGTGGAGCTGAGTTCGTGATGTTGTGCGTGCAGGGACCATGAGTCGTCAACAGCCTATCAGGGCTTCCGCCAACGGCGCGCCCCACCGGAAGCTCGATAGGGAGGGTAGTGGAAGGCACGATGGCAAATCGCACCTGATGAGATCTTCATCCGGTGGGTTTACTGGTGCGGGTGAGTATCTTGTCCCGTCTTGCATTGTATACTGTTGATGAAAAGAGCTACTGTTGATGGTGTTCTATTTGTGTTTAGAAAATGGAGGCAAGCTGGGGCATACGAACCCTTCGCGGGATCGTCTAGTCTATGTCATGACACAGTTTATTGGGCATCATGTGGATGTGCATGTCAAGAACGGATCTATCATCTCTGGAATCTTCCATGCTACAAACACTGATAAAGACTTTGGTACAGTTCTTTATCTTTGTTATTCGATCTATCTTTGTGCCTTTCTAGAGCCTTTTGACCATCTGTTTGCTTCTCTCTTGATGAACTTTTCTCCTGGCTTCCTAGATTGTATTTTCTATTGCATGCTGTGTGTACTTAGAATCATCTCTTGTTGCAGGAATTGTCTTGAAAATGGCACAACATACTAATATTGGAGGGCAGAGTAATCCTGCTGATGTTGTAAGAAAGCCTGAGACTATGGTAATACCAGCACGAGAGCTTGTTCAAGTTTTTGCCAAGGTTTGTTCTCCTAACAAACAAACAAACAAACAAACAAAACCACAAACAAATAACGAGTCACTTGACCGTGGCTACACGCTTGTTTACTTGCTTCATTGCTGGTTTTATGGGCACCATGGATGTGACTTTGGACTTAACTTGCATGTTGCATGAACTATTGCTCTGTTTTATTGCATTCTTTGTGCAAGTGCAATGACTACCTCTTGATAAATCACTAGGATGTAACACTTGGCGGTGATGAGCTACCAAAAGGTCCTGTCCATGACAAGAGGAAAGACTTGATGATAGATTCTGCCATCTCTCGTTCTCACTTCCCTGAAGAGAGGGAGCTTGAACGCTGGGCACCAGATGAAGGAGATTCAGATTGCATCGAACTGGAAAAATTCGACAGGAAGGGGCATAGGTACTGAAAAACTAAGTGAAGGCTTATCTTTACATCTGTAACATTCAATTTTCTTATAGTGATGCAAATGGTCATATAAGTGGTAATCACATTTGCTTGATTTAATTAGATTTGTTCCTTAATTAGCTGCTGATAGCCGTCCACATGTAAATCTTCCTTGTTACATACTTACGTTCTGTTAAACATGCCATGTTATTGCGATGTATAATTGGTTTATAAAAGCAGCCAGTTATTCTTTCTTGTAAGATCACCTAAGCTATGAAAATATTTACGCGCTATGTCAGTATATTGCTCTGTCAATGATTAGGCAATTTTTGTTTAGGGTAATGTCGCAAAATTCTTGCATAAGTTTAACGTTTTGGATAGAAATTTCGTTATTGTCTGTGCTCACTGTTAGGAGTAATCTTGTCAATATAGTTGGCTGGTAGAAGGAGCTAGCTTAATCATGAAGTATTCAGTGTATGTAGGGAGAACTCTAGAATTAGGAATGTTCTAGAGTAAGATATTTAGGAGTAGTATGAAATATCTAGAGTTTGTAGAGTATTCTAGAAGTATGGTGTAGGGTTTGGATTGTGCCACATGGCAACAATCTTAAGGGTCATGTACAAGTATAAATAGGGGTACCACCCCTCCCATGAAATAAGAAGCTTGTAAGCCAAGATGTAGCCTCAAGCATATCTATGAAATATAGAGCATATATGTGTCTATCATATATGCATATGTGTTAGTGTGTGTGAAGCACAGCCATATTAGAAAGGAAGCTAAGTGATTTAGCTTCCAACAATTGGTATCATAGCCTCAAGATCTGAGGGCGGTATCGGCGGCGACGATGGACTCCATGCGATGTGGAGGACGACAGCGTGAGATGGAGGTTGTTGGCGGTGCGATGCCGCTAGCTGCTGGTTTCAGCGCGATGCCGCTAGGAGGAGAAGGCGGTGTGATGCTGCCAAGAGAAGACGACGGTGTGATGCCGTCATGAGGAGACCATGGTGTGATGCTGTTACGAGGCGGCAGCGGTGAGACGTCGCTGGCCCGTCGACGATGGTGTGATGCCATCGTCATCATGGAGAGTTGGTGCGAAGCCAACAGAGCAATGTGATGCTGTGGCATGCTGGTGTGGTGGTTTTTGGAGCTGTGAAGGCAACATGGTGAAGCTACTGCATTCATGCAGCAAGATGTGGAAGAGTGAAGAAAGCCCAAAGAAGATGTAAGTCGACGATGAGCCAACACTCCTGTGAAGGGGTGTTCAAAGTGCGTGCCCAACAGTGTGATACTGTTGGAGACTGTGGACATGCAGTGGTGTGATACCATCGTCGTAGAGGGCGTCGGTGTGAGGCCGACCACTATGGTGTGATGCCATTGTCTACGGAAAGGTTGGTGTGAAGCCAGTGACGCTGGTGTGATTCCATCGTCACATGGAAGGTCGGTGTAAAACCGAATCGGTGGTGTGATGCCATCTTATATGGAGTCAGTGTGAGGCTGACAAGCACGGTGCGATGCCGTTGCTAGACATGAGGCGGTGCGAGGTCGTCAAAATATGAAGCGCATGGTCCAGGTGATCTGGATTAGAGGATCAGTTGATATGACAAGATTAAGGGGGAGATTGTTAGGAGTAATCTTGTCAATATAGTTGGCTGGTAGAAGGAGCTAGCTTAATCATGAAGTATTCAGGGTATGTAGGGAGAACTCTAGAATTAGGAATGTTCTAGAGTAAGATATTTAGGAGTAGTATGAAATATCTAGAGTTTGTAGAGTATTCTAGAAGTATGGTGTAGGGTTTGGATTGTGCCACATGGCAACAATCTTAAGGGTCATGTACAAGTATAAATAGGGGTACCACCCCTCCCATGAAATAAGAAGCTTGTAACATGGTTTACAAAGCGTCCGCTTCAGGACGCCTAAGCGACGCCTAAGCGTCAAAGCGCCCCCCCTCCGCTTTGGAAAAACGCCCGCTTTAGGCGCTTAAGCGTCCAAAGCGCCTGCTTAGGCGTCGCTTAAGCGCCAAAGCGCCCCCCCATCGCTTTGAGGACGCTTCACGCTTTGTAAACCATGGCTTGTAAGCCAAGATGTAGCCTCAAGCATATCTATGAAATATAGTGCATATATGTGTCTGTCATATATGCATATGTGTTAGTGTGTGTGAAGCACAACCTTATTAGAAGGGAGCTAAGTGATTTAGCTTCCAACACTCACATCATCAGCAACTTGATAGAAACTATGATATTTGGACATCCCTTGATGGAAAGGGCAGAACTCTATTTGTATCATGAAAATGACGGTGTATTACATATTTTTCTTGTTCTATATTTATTTTTTGATCATGATGAGTAATGGTTAATATGTTTGTAGGAGCTGGGACCAGTTCGAGACAAATGCAGCTTTGTTTGGTGTAAAGAGTACTTTTAATGAAGACCTGTATACCACGAAACTTGAGCGAGGCCCTCATATGAGAGAGCTTGAAAAGCATGCTTCAAGGATAGCCCGAGAAATAGAGGGTGAAGATACAGAAGATCTGCATCTTGCTGAGGTAGGTCTCTCTGCCCCCCCCCCCCCCCCCCCCCCCCCCCCCCCCCCCGCCCGCCCCACCACACACAACACATGCACAATAAGTTATGAAAGTAAAACAAAGTTTTTACTGCTCGTGCTATGCTTCGTGGACAGTAGAGGGTTTGTTAGTAAACTGTGTAGATATATAAAATACAGACACATGTACAATAATTTATATGAAATGTTGATGCTACTTGCGCAGGAAAGAGGTTTATACGTGGATGAAGACTTGGAGCAGGATGAAGAGATAAAATATTCTGCAGTTCGCAGGGATACCGATACTTCCAAACTTAAATCATTCATGAATGTGCCAAGCAGTGCACATTCTTTTGATCCGCTTACCAGGCCAGGCAGCATTGATACCAAGGATTTGCCGGCGTGGTCATCAACAATGGTATGGAAATGCGACCTTACATATGCTGTATTCCCACCATTTGGCACGATTTTCCATCTGCAGTTTTAGCATTAATATTTATACTACTCCCTCAGGTAGTTTTTCTTGAACTACATGTATGCCTTATAAACTGTACCATAGGGAGTATAAGTTAGTAAAAAATGCAAAAAGAATAGTGCGCACCTTGGTCTTAAATTTGCATGTGTATCCACAGTCAAGCAATTTAGGCTCTATGCTATTGTCATTGTTTTAGTTGGAACAAGTTTGGTGAATCTGTTGCCTTTCCTCATGAATACGCCACATGAATTTTGTAACTACTACGTCTGAGTGAATGTTTTATTTATTCACGTGGAATTTGTAAGAGGTTTCCATTCTCAGAGATATTGCAGATCTTCTAAATACATTCAGCAGCACCTTCTCTTAGATGGTACCAATTTATGAAACAATAATAATCTAATGCATTAATTTATGCCCATATTTTTTTAAATGGTACCGTCCACTGGTAAATATGTCAGTTTGTATTTTTGACTTTCAGGATGACGAATCATCTTCCCATATATTTGGTGGTACCAATTTGCCTGTCACTGCTGCAACTAGCGAGCTAGCATCTGAATATCAATCAAACAAGCTTTTGCCTGCTGATGCCAACAGGTGTAATTTTGTTGTTGTTGCATAGGTCGCAAGTTACCCTTTTTACGTATTGGTTGATTCATCATGGACGCATGCCTCTCCTTAGTCCTTATATGTAGATGCATTACTTGATCCCTAAGTAATACCCTATCTGCGAGGAATATTGTCTCTAATTCAATAGATAGTCTTTACGAATCCCACATGCCCAGTTAATGGCCTCACACTCCTTATTCGGATCACTAGGGACGTCTTATCCTTGTATCTTAGAGTTACTGAATGCCACTCTTTGTACTTTGTGGGCACTCTAGCCCACCTGTCATATACTCATTTTCTAGCTATGGACTTGTGGTGACCAATTTGGTTGCACATAGAATATGGTTTACCTCAACTTGTGTGTGGTTTTTGTTCAACTACTTCGCTATTCTATTAACGTGGTTGGATTTTTGTCATACTGAAGCTGAACTTTTTTTTTCTACTAAAGCTAAAGGTTGATATGGCTGGTTTACTAGATGTTTGTCTTGTGGAATAAGCTACTCCCCTGATACATAATAATTGTCGCTAAGTCGGATGTATCTAGCACTAAAATATGTTTAGATACATAATATGGATAGGAGGGGAGTAGTTTAGACATGTTTGGGCTAGATGTACTGCAAACTTATCTCAAGCGTAAGATAAAGAGTGCATGCACTAGCTTGTTAGTACTATGTAGAGTTTATCAACCTTGATATGATACTGAAATACTGCTACCAGCTGATCACCATCTTTTGTCTATGAGTTCCTTTTTTTTTTTGACATTTCATTTAATGGACTTCAATCTATTATTGATTCGTCCTCATTATTTACCATTTGGGAAGTCCATTACTAACCGCCCCAAAGATTGATGCTCTAGGATTTAGTGATTGACATCTGGGTCCTATTTTATCACATAGTATTCATCTAGATTGCCATGTAATCTGGCCAAGGAAATTGATGACTTAGAATGGCTTACATATGCAATGTTGTTAAAAACTTCAAGTATACAGTGTGGTCTTATTTTTTGGATGAAAAGTAAGTTGAAAACATCACTTGCGGGTTATACACCTCAACTGGAAGCATGCTACTAGGATACAGGTTTTACCTTGAGTACGGAACATATGTTATTCGCCACTTAGGCTTATAGAATTAGAGATGTGTTCTCTCTGGTGCTGTTCTCAGTACGACATCTGTTTATCGTAGTTTCCTGAAATATGGTTCACTAAAAGGCAATTAGGCATACCTCTGTGATTTGCTGGGGGCTACCACCAATTTTCAATCTGGAATTGTGGTGCTATGCTATGTTTTTGAACTTAGGCATGCATCACCAATTAAATACCCTTCTCCCCATGCACTGTCATATACCTGCTCGTTTTTTCTAATATGCTGATCATTATCATACTATGCATGCACATCCCTAGCAGGGACATTCTAGGATAACAGACTTGAGTAGAAATATATTGATCTGTAGCATGCTGTTTGACACCTTAATATTAACCTCAGGCTGGATGATAAGCGAAATAAAGATAGCGGCGGTGACAAAGACAACATGAACTTGCGACTTGACAATACTGTAAGCTTCCCTCGTTGAGCACTGCTCGTGCCTGAATCCAGTCATTTTTATGTTAATATAAATTTGAAAGCACGTTCTTTCCGTACCTCAATTCAGATTATCTTCTTTTCTTGTTCACTAGCAGTTATCTCAAGGGGGTAGACCGCTGATTTCCGAAGGTGAGCAGAAAATTTATGCTTCAGTTGGAAATTTAATAAATTAATGCCCTTGCCCTGTTTAAAATTTACTGTTGTCACTAGGATTTCATGGGTGTGTGTTAGCTCTATCATTAATGTTTATTCTTTATTTTATGTTTTTTGTACTTTAGTCCTTTATGAGATGTAGTTGAATTAGAAAATAAAACATCTTGATGTATTGTTCTGTTACGTTGCATTTATTGACCCATGATAAATTATATCCCTTAATCATCACATGAATGTATTATTCAGTTGTGGATACAGCAACGTCTGCCAAGTGGATTATAGTTCACATTTCAAGTTTTTAGCTTCTTGAATCCCCTTACCATTTTTGACGGAGGGAATAGAGTTAGATCCACTCTTTTGCTATTGTTGTTATTATTATCATAATCATTATTTGTTACTACACTGTTGGTTCATTTCACCTATTAAATGATAAGCTCGTCTATCTGTTTGACCCATGTGCACCTGAAAAGTGCAAGAGGCTGTTTTGGGTTGAAACGGTGTTTCCTCTAGAAACAATCTATTTTATATCCAAATTTAGTTGCCTTGTTAATATCAGTTATCTTCAGCTGCAACATTCCAAATTCCATGAATTGTTTTCAGCTGCAAGCATATGATAAGTTCTGTAATCTTGCGACAGATTTGGAAGGGGCATCTTCAAGGTCGCGTACATCTGAGCTTCATCGTCTGGCCAAGGAGACAAGTTGCCAGATTCTGATGTACCCAGCAAACTTCCTTCGGCGTCTGAATATGTGAATTCTTCTCAAAGACCTGATAGTTCTACATCATCAACATCCGAGCGTGTTGCTGCAAACTCAGCTGCAATTGCTCCAGGCTTGTCACCAAGCTCTTCGATGGGATCTCTTAGCTCGGACAAATCGAGTTTGAACCCAAATGCTAAGGTCAGGATGTGATGAAAATATGTGTCGTGTATTTGGTCATGTTTTTTGCTTGGTATCTTATTGCTCACCTGTGTCAAAAGCATTGACAATTCTATTTTTGGACCAGGAATTCAAGTTGAACCCGAATGCCAAGAGTTTCACTCCCATCACCTCTCCTCTGAGACCACCTCCTCCTCCATCGCCTGATGCAACATACTATTATCCTAATAACATGCCAACTACTCCTGGACCTGGTTTACCAGTTGGCATGGCGGTGAGTTTCTACTATATTTAACACACATTTGCTTAGTTATATGAAATGGGTGCAATATATGAATATAAATGTAGTTGTCTGAATTATGAACCTATTTATCGAGTTTATTTTTTAATGAATTTTCAAGAGTGGCAGTGGTGCCAAGTGGTTGATTCGGCATTCAAGTTTAATATACCTACTAGTCAAGCTGTCGGTGTTGTAATAATTCTTATTGATCAGCTTTTCATAATTGCTGTGGCCCTTAAGGCGGTACTCCTTGCTTTCCTAGGGTGTGCATAGGCCCAAGATGAAGGGTGTGCTTAGTTAAGAAAATTCTGCAACCAAGATTATCAGTTACAGAAAATAATATCTTGGTCATGCTTCCAAGTTTGCTTTTAAGTTGAATGCTGTTCATACCATATATCCTTAAATGATTCTAGTTACAACTACTCTGTTATGTGATGGTCCTTGAACACTTTAAGTACTATTTTGCCGCCCCTTGGTTATGCTAACTTCTAACACACTGGCAGTGATTTGCACATAATTCTCTTGTGCTAACTATGCACACACATATATATAAGCAAGTTTTGTGTTCCCTTACCACTTTATGGTAATTATATTGCAGTTCCAGCAGCCATATGGTGGTCAGCCTATGGTTTACAATGCTCAACCTGGATCTTCTCCCCAGGGTTACATGCATCCATCTGGGCAACAGGTGAGACAGCTTACCTGAAATGAAGTTCGCTATACATTCTTACTTTTCAGCCACAGATACCATGTTTTGACTTATTGTTTGATCTGATGTTATGCTTAGTTTTCCAATTCTATAATTGGTTGTGTCTAGAATTGCATACTAGACCTCGCTGCGATAATCTAAAAAAAAGACCTCGCTGTGTCTGGACAGTTACTTGCAATGATGTTACAGATTGGCATCCTTCACTTGCCTTGGGTTTGGACTGTTAGCTTGCTTATTCCATGTTATTATCAGTTATTCCTTTTCCCACTGGAGCCAAGTTGGACTGTTAGCTGACCTGCCAAGTAATTGAATACAAGCTGCCTGATGCTATTGCTACTGTCGTGCTACTTTCAGTGCTGGGGCTTTTTTTTCGAGAAAACGCAAAAGGATTGCGCTGTATTTCATTGAAAAGTTAGGATTCAGTGCTGGGGCTAACTAGCTTTGTTTTTTACCCGCACAGCAGTACGGGCAGCAGATGATGATGGGGCAGACACGTCCTGTCTATTATTATCCTGTAAGTCTGCCTTCTTTTAAGTTACTGTTGTACATCCGAGAACCATTAAGTTGCACTGCATCAGTCAGGCCCGCGCATCCTGATTGTGTTTTGCATCTGTTCTTGCAGGAGATGCAACATCAATACAGAGGAAGGAACTTCTAGGTAGATGATTTTGGTATCGCTGCAATGTGGAACTCTGCAGCAAAATTCTAATCTGTTGGGATGCTAACCAGGCCAATGTGCTGTCGTAATGCGGTAAAAGAACTGGCAATGGTCTCTAACATCAACAGTGTTTGTGCGTGTGTGCTGTCAGGATGAAGCGCAACCGTTGTTCCTTGGTGGTGTCGGAGTCCGAAGCAGGTTGACTTGTTACTATTTATACCATGGATGCGATGTTGTAAATTTAAAATGCCAGGCCGTTTATTTGTTTGATATCTACAAGTGTGGGGTCTGTTCCTTTTGTAATACTCAAACATCTTTCTGATTTATTTAAGTAAGACTTGTGTGAGAATCCGAGAACTGCAGTGTTTTCTGATATCTGTTACCGAGTCGCCCAGTTTATGAAACTTAACCTTATTGTCATGTTCGTTTTTCTCTGATGTCCGTACTACCTTTTGGTTCTGTCTGCTTTCTTCATGAAACCAACAGAAAATACAACACAGGTTTAACTGTGAAAATTTTATCGATTCAATAGAATTCTACTTGGACAGGTTTAAACAGCTGAACAGCCGATACAAAGAGAGCCACGTGCACTGGACAAGTTCCAGGCTGCTTGTAATAACATCTGTCATCTGTGCGCGTTGAGAAACCTGAGCGCAAACTTGGCCCGATGGCACGCCTTAAGATTATGTTGACTGGTGTGGATCTCCTGGGCATACTGAACATTGAAGCTAATCTCACCTGGACATCGCTCCTTGTTAAAGTAAAGGACCTATACTTGACAGTATACATGTTCCTACCTGAAGCTCGATCTCTTGTATCTACTGTACCTGTGTAAAATGGAAACGGATTGGGAGAACATACATACGTGTTTAGCGAGGATCATGGTGTAGAGTGGAGTTTTGTGCATCCATTTTACTGCACCGCAGCCTGCCTCTGAATCCTTGAAAAAGAAGCTCTGCACTGCAAGATTTTTATTCTGATGTCTGCAGCCGTGCACCACTGGAACGAGCAACGGCAGTATTTTTTTCTAGAACACGAGCAACGACAGTGTCATACTGTCCTTGGTGGGCCTCGATCGCTGGGCTCTGGGTCCATGGGCCGTGACCAGAATCAGTGGCTGCGCTGGTGGCTACAAAAGCAGTGTGTCGAACAACTGAACCTGTGTCCTTCCTCTGCCCTTCTTCTCTGAATCTTCTTCTTCTTCTTCCTCAGCAGTCCCAGACTCCAGTTCCTTTCCACCTCACTTCCCGGCGATCGCCGGCGGCAACGGCGTCCACCCATCGACATGACAGACATTAGCAGCTCTACAGCAGAATTTTCAGGCGAAAGCTCTGCATCTGCAGAGTGCATGCATACACACGAACACCAAGCGGGCGTTGGGCTCTTGGCCCATCACCCATTCCACAGCAGGCCGCTCGCGCCACAGTATATAATGGCGATCGTCCCCCGATCTAGGGTTTCCTCCATAGCCAGCGAACAGAGGTTGTTCACCGGAGATGCGCCGCCGCCCGCCGCCTGCCGCCTCCGACCGCCTCCCTCCTCGCTCCGCATGCCTAGCGCTCCCCGCATGAGGATCCACCGCGGTTCCTGCACCGTCGTCGCCCCAACCAGCAGCAGCTCCTTCGGGGGCTGCAACAACCCGCACCCGCATCATCAGATCCCCGCCGACCTCCGGTCCACGATCAGCCAGTTCTTCTCCGAGTTCAAACCCAAAGCTGCTCGCTTTCTCCGAGTCCGACCCCCTGTCGGGTTGGATTACGCGGGGAGGTCCATTCCTTCTCGGTTTCAGTCTCCGTGCCGCCACCGGAGGCGGGACCCGAGCCGCTGTATATCTGCGCAGACGGACGCCGTCCGTTTTCTGCGGAACCTGCAGCGATTCCTAGGAGATCAGAAGGTTTCGGAGGAGGACAAGGAGTCTAGCAACAACGTGTGTTATGTCGAACACTCTTCTCCGGCGGCCGGCTGCCGGTTCCACGGCCAAACCTTCCGTCAAGGTCCTCAGCAGGTCTTACAGATGCGCCCTACTAGGCATGCGGTGAGTTGCTCGTCGTCTAGATATATGTTTTTTGTTTGGGGCTCTTGCAGATAGGTTATAGGAACCTTAGCAGTAGAAAGGAGTTGTCAAAATTGCTTTTTTAGTGTGTATATAAGATAGCGCAATTGCAATTCTGCTGGTGGAAAGTACTAGCAAAGTTACATCTTTCAATAATCGAGCAAATTGCCCATAGTCCATGCTATCACATAGTCCATGTTCATCAATCAAGCATCTGGTAATTTGCATCAAGGGTTTATACACATAGAGGTTAATTCAAAATCAATCCCCATGCCGGTTGTGCGCTCAACATTCGCCATGAATCAAAGTTGTAGTACAAAGGATAGGCAAAAATAGACGATGGCATTTGAGAGATCAGGTTGATCATGCACGTCCCGTGTCGTTTTACTAAATACTTAGAGAACTCATTAGCCAAAAAATGATCCTCGTGAAGCACTTACGCCTACCTGCACCTATGCTTCCAAGGCAGCTTCAGAAATCGAAATCCATGTCCCCTTGTATGGTGTTCAATAAGTTCGCTAAACCAGGTGGCATCTCCCCGGCTCTCAACTCCGTTCTAGTATTGTTCCTGTCTTGATCTCCAGACGGTTCCTCTATATTGCTCAATCTTTGTGTTAAACGTTTGGTGGCAAGCCACACTGGATGAGGAGGAGGTTCTTGTCCCATAGTAAGGTGCCCTTGAAAAAGAAATCTAGAGTCTGTTAAAGCCAACACCCTATTTGGAAATAGACATTTCAAAGGGTATATAGACTTTTAGAAATAGTACTTGTGTAACTGAAGTATGCTTATACAAAATCTTATACGGTCAAAACTCCCGTATGTTTAGATATAGTTGTTGTGATACAACAAATTATATCTATTAACTATGGATGTTACAAGCTGAAGTTATTGTTGCCTGAGATCTATCGAAAAAGGTGGTCGAGGCTTATTTGTACTAACTATTACGAGGATCAGTTCAGCAGATAATGGAATAGAAAGAATAACATGAACTAATGCTATCTCCTGGCAAACATATCTGTTAACATCTGTTTTGAACTCCCTCTGTTTCAATTTTAATTAAGGTTGTTTTTTCATGCTTTCAATCCAGAGCGCGTCCAGCTATAGAAGTGAGTAGGGGGGCCTGAGCCTCAGGCGTAACACCATATTACTCTGTCAAATCATGTACAAATATATCCTGTTGAAATGTATGGTGGTTCAGTATTTTAGTTCCTCACTTCTAGTGATTCAGCAATGTTAACTCATATTAGCCCATAATAACATGTTTTTTTGTCCATGTAGACCATGTGAAACACTCCCCATAAATAATTTTTTTTTGCAACTTATATCACGTCAAATCGCCATCTAGTCATGCAACACAGAGAACAATATTACATCTTTTTCTGAGAACATATATTATCAACATAAATTCCTGAAGACTAAAAAATCTGCTCTAATTTCTTTCTATGCCAAAAATACAGGAGGAAGACGATTGGCTCAGCAATTTGCCTGATGACGTGTTGCTAAATATCATAGAGCGGCTTGATATTGCGGACGCCACAAGAACCAGCATCCTCTCAAACGTTGGAAGCAGATTCCTACCATGCTCTCCAAAATTCTTATAATGGTTGGTTCCACTGACAGCAAGCAAGTGAGGACCTGCGAAGATGTTGCTCGGGCCAATGCAACCATGATTGGAGCGACCCGGAGCCTTCTGGAAAGCAGAAGTACCAGTCCATACACCATTCAACGCCTGTGCATGCAATTCTTCTTGGGAGATGTATCCATTGGAATTAGCCGTACTTCTGCCAACACCATAGCAACACAGAAGGTTGGGGTGGCCGAGTTCACAGTCTTGACAGAGAAGGAAGGTAAACGATGCAGCCGTACCGATGTGGTCGCTTACGGTAGGCAGTTCAGCTCCCTTATTAATGATTGTCCGGACGCATTCAGTTGTCTGACACGACTCAAGCTAGAGAATTTGAGACTAGGTGAATCAGATTTCCCTAGAATTTTCCAATTGTGCAAACGACTGGAGTTCCTCCACTTGGATAACTGTGACATGGGCTTTCGGTCCTTGCTGTATGT
Source organism: Poa pratensis (assembly GCA_947311845.1). Lineage (NCBI taxonomy): Eukaryota > Viridiplantae > Streptophyta > Magnoliopsida > Poales > Poaceae > Poa > Poa pratensis. Next base: position 1,830,622 of record CAMZMU010000063.1, read on the forward strand.
GGAACACCCGCGACTCCGTGAGCTTGACATTTTCAGGAGTGATTTTGAGAGGGTTGATCTGAACTGGGTGCCAGAGCTCACAACGCTGACAATTTCTGCTTGGAGGTCTCTGCATGATCCGCTGTCTTTTGGTTATGTCCCACTGCTCCACACCGTGAGCGTCAGTAATATGGCTCTTTCATGGCACAAGATGCTCAAGTTAAGTGAAGTTCTTGGCAAAGCTACCGTAAGCAACCTGCATCTGGGCTTTGAAAGAGAAAAGGTTAGTGTAGGTTACAGTCTTGTTGATGATGCACATAGTCTTTTAAATTTATTTAACGTAGTTTGTTCTATCTTTGGCAGATTTGGGTCAAACCTGAAGGTCCACGAGAATTGTCGCAGGTGTTCAGCAAACTAAAACTAGTGAACTTGGCTGCCATTTCAAATGAATGTGATTTGACTTGGACGATGTTTGTTCTGCAAGGTGCACCTTCCCTTGAGGAGCTATACATCAGGGTAAAAGTCTTTAAACCTTTTCTCCAAATCTTTTTTCCTCTAGATTAGTACATGTCTCCAACTTCCAGCGCTGCATTAAAATGCTTGATAATTAGGTAAACATCTTTATTTTTCCATCGTTGAATGTCTCTGATGAGAAGCATTGCAGGTTTGTGATTGTTTGGGGATACGGGATAAGGATAAGAGGAAGAGGCTTGAGTTTAGCGAGGAGAGGAAGGATGCTGGTGCAACATGGGAAGCATCTGATTTCAAGCACCATAATCTCTCCGTGCTCAGGATCTTTGGGTTTCAGTCAGAAGACAAGTTTGTTGATTATGCAAGAGCTGTCATGGAAGCAGCAGTCAGTCTGAAGGACATATATCTTTATGAGAAGCCAGCGTGCAAGGTGCAGTGCCGATACATCCGCCGACGAGGTCGCAAATACCCGTGGTCAAGGATGGAGAGGACCTTGGTTAGGAGCAGTTTAGGCATGCGTATGCGCCCGCTATTAAGGCTTCACTTCGTATATAACAAATAAATTTAGGGTTCTTGCTGGATAACAAGGAAACATGTGTTACTGGTCTTGATGAAGGCTTATTAGTATCCGTGTCTAGATATTGTTATAGTCTTTATATTTTGGCAAGTTGTTTTGTATCTCAGGAAGTGACTGCATATTGTTGTATTATAGAAGTAAAGTATTGGTAAGAGACTATTTTGTTAGTGAAATCCGAGCTATATACACTAGCAGTCACACAACTTGTATTGTACGTGCAAATTAGTTCCACAAGTTGTAAAATGGGGTATAGTAGTCCCAAAACTTGTTTAGTATGTGCAAAACTAGTCCAAACAAATCAGGTGCTGACATGTGGCGACTCATGATTTGCAAAAGCAACCCTCTATATTTTTTGTTTGGCGCTTGAGACCTTAGCTACCTTACATTAGACGAGACCCACCTGTCAGAGGAAAACTAAAATAAAAATATAGGGTCTAGTGAGACTTGAACAAGCGACGTGATGGCTCCGAGAAGCACGGCGACTCACCGCAGCACAACACACTTCGTGATACAAATTTACACCGTATGAAATAACTACTGGAGACAGAATCCGGATCGCTAAGCCCTAAAGCAGTACCTCGTCTTCCGCAACAGCATCTACGCCCATTCTCCCAGTAAGCATGTTTCGAAAAGAATTATAGACAACCTAGCTTTTGAAATCCTTGTGTCGCGTGGGCGACAAGGCTGCTCTCGGTGCTGTTCGTCGTCGTGGCTCCCCGGTTGTGGCCGCTTGCTGGCCGGCTTGCCGAGGAGTGGGTGTTGTGTGGGCTTTGCCCCGTGGCGTTCGTTGTTGTTGGTGTTTGTTGTTTGGTTTTCGCCCGGTTTCTTCCACTAATAAACCGGGCACCTTCTGCTTATTTAATATAAGGGGCAAAGCTTTTGCCTCTCGTTTCAAATTAGTCAAATTACTATCTATTCAAGGCTAGTACATTCTTTGACGAGATATATATTGTATTGGCTTATGTGTTGTGAAGTTCGTCGTCTTCACTCTAACTTTCTATTTGCATTTCTTCCGGACAACGAGTCCGGACAAGAGTTTTGCCTCGCCAAAATAACAAGTCCAAAATAACAAATACAGAGATAATACACAACTACATATCACTACAAAGAAAATAGCCTAGAGGTGGTGTGTCGATTTCATCCGTAGTGGCTTGTTTTCGGCACGACACTGATTATGCGCCACTGCTAACCGGTACCGGTGGCACGCAACCGAAGCGACACAGTTAATTTACACCCTAGTGGTTCGTATATTCCTCACGTCATTCGTAAATCTTAATAGTAGCGCGTCGGAATATGCGCCACTGATGAAGTCGCGACGGTTCCGCGGTGAATATATTAAATCGGCCGGCTACCCAAAGCACACAAATATAAAGTAAGCAACGCTAACAACATATTATTTATTTAGACAAACTTTAGGAAAAAAATGAGTTTCAGTTATCTTACACAGCCATAGATCTGGATTTTCTACATCCCAGGATAAAATGTTTTTTATATTTTGCACAAATATTAATTTCCTTTCAAAATCGAGGAACAAATTTCGATCTGTCAATTTCTGCTACTCACGAATGAAATACCCTAACGTATTTATATTTTTAAATTAGCACGTACAAAGAACGCTCGTCTCACTTTGGAAAGACTATGCACGATTAATTAGGCATAGAGATCAATTTTAATCGTAAAATTTAGTTGGCTGCGTTGGTTAGTCCGTCTGCGCTGTTACCCCTAGGTCGCGAGTTCGAATATTTGCATACAGAATACATATTTTTTTCCATCTCCACTTTGAAGGTGGGACCCGGTAAATCATCACTGAGGTCATACGTGCTAGGAAAAAATATACGGGTTGTTTTTGCAAAACATGCGTCGCCACGTGTCATCACCAGATTCGTTTGGACTAGTTTTGCACATACTAAACAAGTTTTAGGACTACTGTACCCCATTTTACAACTTGTGAGACTAATTTGCACATCTAACAGGAAATTTGTCATTTTTGTACAGGGCGCGTACGATGTCATTTCGGCGTGAAAAAAAACACGGTGGTGCGTACCATGGTCAGGTACGTGCATGATTTTTTTCAGATTTTTTTGATAAGTTTTCAAAATTTGAATTTTTTTTGAAAAATACCGGGAGCATATGCTCCGGGGTGCCAATGCGAATTTCCGGTTTTTAATGGTCATACGTGTTAGGTTTCAGTTAGTGAAATCCCTAACCAAAAAGCCCTCGGTTAATTCGGTTTTAAACCAAAACTATTCGGTTTTAGCAGTCAAGTTCACAAAATCGTGCCTTTAAGGCCTAGCCCAACGTTGCAATCTCCTTTATATAGGCCGTGGGATAGAAACTGTATAAGAAATGCAGCCCAGCCAACTGGTTTGAGCGTTGTGCTTACTGTTTCGTGTGCACAGGTCGTGAGTTCAAGTACCAAAAGTCATTATTTTTGCTGAAAATTACTTTTAGCATTTTTCTCACTTTTAACAATCCAGTCTTGCATATAACACATGAACCTAAAATATATGGTCATAAAACTTAGGCGTTATACAAAAATTCGCCACCAGTATCCTGAATCAACTTTTGTTAATATGGTTATTAACGAAACCGAAATACCCAAAGGTGAGGTGGATCAAGACTAGGAGAACGCCGAAATTAAATGGTTACTACCGAAAATCAAACCGCAATTTTATTCAAAACCGTATTTACAGAAGTATCAAAACTGTATAAACCGAAAAGAATTAACCGAACGCGCACTAGGAGATACAACGCTGACAAAAATCAATAACGTTGGGCTCACAACGTCTCAAATCAGCCAGCATCAATGCATAGACATATGAAATATGCATACAGTTATCACAAAGGACGCAAGCAAGTCAGGAGCATATAACATGTTAAGTCACTCAACCAATGTACAGATAATTCTTAAAACATGGAATATTAATCCAAGATACACTTTCAGAGACAATCATACAGGATTGCTTAAGATGTACCGTTGGTCACATATAGTACTTAGCATAATAAAAGTAGAAAAAACATTTGACACCACTCTCGGGCCAAGCACCAACTCCATAAGATATGCCTCCATTACTTCCTGCAGATCAAACACATAACAAGATTAACTACAGTACAACATCAGGATTAACATAGAGAAAACAGAAACATGTTATCAATCAGAATAGGAGACAAGACATGCACAAATATTTATGAAATATCACATGGAACTACATTCTTCATCATTCAAAATGCAGGAGATGGAAAGGTCTACTCTGTAAAGACTTGACAGGGTTTACAATTAGTGCTAGTTGCACCTGGCAGCAAGGCATTCAACTGCAAGGTTAGTTACACCAAGAGAGTTATTGAAATTATTTTCTACGTGCAAATTTCAGAGGGATGGAATACTGTGCTGCCACATGTTCAGACTAATAACATGGCTTGTTATGCATGAAACACCTAGGGGACAGATTAAGCATAGAAGGAAAACAACTTGGATATATTCAAGAGAACAAGTAAAACATACCAGCCAATTCAAAATTTCGTCTTGATCGCTCCGTGTGAGCCATAGCAGAAAAACCCTAATCCTTTTTTTGAAGCTGCGACCTCCGCCTTCAAAGCTTGGTTTGTCTTTTGTTCTTCGCGAATGGAGATCCAGTTCTTCGAATTCCATCCCCAGACCTATGAAGGAAGGATTGGGTTACTATAAGTTATATATCCAAACACTAATGATTGGGTTACTATTGCATAATGTATCATTTAAATTTGCTAATCAGAATGCGTGATTGCAACACAAAGCAAACGGGCTTAACAAACAGAATTCAAACTACAACGGTAAGAAACATAATGTATCATGGTTCGCTAGATCAAACAAGTATCATGTGTTGCTACTTATGAAGGAATGATAACGGTGCACATCAGGAACAAGCATTTAACGGCAAAGGTCACAAGATATCAAAACATACAGCATATAATGAGGAGCATCAAGAGAAAATTATCAAACAACTTCTTGTAGCATGACCGCAACAAAGGAAAAAACTCATCAGCTAATAAGACACCTTCCATCTCACTAACAACCGGACTTGCAACATCCAGAAACAACTCTCCAAAACAACACTAGAGCTAACCTCCAGCAAAGGGCCTTCCAGGTCAGGAAAACTCATATGCTCAAACACACAAAGCAGGCCAGTGCATTAGTCAAATGCAAAAGCAGCAGAGAGTATACATCAGCTTACAGGCGCATACACAGAAATATACATACTACTGCTCATGCGAACATAAATGGCAACATGACATGAAAATAAGACATACATGGAAATTGGTTCGAGATAGTCATGCAATACTATATCTACTGTACAGAAAGTGTACAAAACATCAGAGAAGACCAGAGCATAGAAAGCATCATCACACTGAAAGTCAACCCTAGTACTAGTGAAGCTCAGGAATTCAGCTAGCATGGCAAAAACTTAGCAGTATACTGATCAGCTGTATATGCAAAGTGCAATATTAATACACTAGTTTAGCACATATCCAAACTGTCCAGTTTAGAGAAGTATCACCACATCTCAGGCGTGATCAAATTGCGTCTACAATTTTCATGTTGCAGCATAAGTCTGTTCTAACCCAGAAGTGGAACAATGTCAACAAATGGAGTCAGTCTACCTAAGCAAGACATCAAGACTGCCGTCTACAATCTTCATGTTGCAGCATAAGTCTGTTCTAACCCAGAAGTAGAACAATGTCAACAAATGGAGTCAGTCTACCTAAGCAAGACATCAAGACTGCCGTCTACAATCTTCATGTTGCAGCATAAGTCTGTTCTAACCCAGAAGTAGAACAATGTCAACAAATGGAGTCAGTCTACCTAAGCAAGACACCAAGACTGCCATGAACCACGCTCACACCCGTACTGCCATGACCCACGCTCACGGTCTAAATCAATCAGAGGCACAAGTCGCCACCATGCCTTCTTGTGGCCAACATATATCAAAATAGGGGATGGCGTATCCAGTATACCTGCATGTCCTGGTCATTGCCGAACAGAAGGCGAAGCATGTTGTATTCCTCCCCGTCCTCCTCCTGCTTCTCGTCCTTTCCGTCCTCCTCCTGCTTCTCGTCCTCCTCCTCCTCGTCCTCGTCCTCCACCTCCACGTCCTCCTCGTCGTCCTCGTTCTTTTCCTCTTCCACCGTGTCCTCAAACTGTTAGAACGTATTCCTCATTAGGGAGGACATTAACTTAAACTGATCACCAACTAGTGCACCTAATAGACACTAACATAGGGATTAGGGATTGCTTACAAGTTGTTGAAGAAGATGGGATTGCCTGCTTGATGCAGGCAGCGCTTAGGGTTGTTGAGGACGAGCTGCAGGTCGAGGTAGTCGTCGCCGGATCGCCATAGTCGAGGGAGAGGCCCATGGACGCCGGCAGCACTCCTTGGAGGTGGCCGGCGGTGGTCTTGGTCTTCTGATCCCTTCAGCACCCTTATCGGATCGGACGTTGGGAGTATTTGCTCGTACGTGTGTTATTCTCTTAGAGAGATCGATACCTCCTCTTATATATGTGGTGCTGTGGGACCAGGGACCAAACCAGTTGGTTTTGGGTGCCCCGATCAGGGCCTTTTCTGTTACGTACGGTGAGGTCCCGAACGTTGGTTCGTGGGCCTCCCTGTAACGTTCTTTTGACTCTGTCTAAACCTGACAGATCAACCCAACATTCTCCCCCTTGATCGTTAGGTTTAACTTCATTCGCCCATTCTCTATAGGAATAATATATCAAAGTAAGGTGTTACAACAGCTAATGAAATGCCATTGAACCTCAATACTTATAATACATCAACCTACTTCAAATGGAGAACATACTACTTATTGGAGTGGTTTATTTAGAAGGTCCTTATTTCCAGAATCAAAAGGCTTTCCAGTAACCCATGCCAGCAACTTAATCTTAAAATTGGGTGGTAAGCCTTTAGTAACGGATCCGTAAAAACATATAAATCTCATTTATATGCTTAACATCAATAGCTTGATTCTGGTTTCTATCTTTCACAACACTAAACATATTGTCTATGGTTTTGGCAACACCATTTGACTTGTTGTTACTCGCATAGAAAACTGCTTCTTCATATTGCAGTGTGGTTTAGAAATGCTGTCTACCACCATAATTTCGGGATAAAACTTCTTGACATATAACCTGCCCTTTAGCCTCTTAACATGCCTCATGATAAATTGCATCATAATTGATGACATTAAAATCATTCTGGAGCTTTTCCACGATATAGCTCCATATGCGAGGGTGTGGATGTAACTTAACGTGGAAACTTTAATATCCACACATTTCGCAGAAACAATGTCTGAATAACCCACGATATCGAGGTTATGAGACTTCTTATTAGTCAGCATGTAAACTTCATTGCCTTGCATATATGCAAGACTTTTGGCGGCCTTTTCAGTGGTCCACTTATGGACTTTCTTGTATATTTGCCAATTGTCCCGATCAAAATTAGGGCGTTCATACTTGAATACTTATGTTGCTTCTGACAGCCGAAGCATAAGGAACCGACATTATCTGATCAGCTCATAATGGTTCCTTGGACACTAAAATGTCCACATTTATTGCCCTTAACTTTATTAGCAGGCGCGACAGAGTACTAGTGCATAATATTTTTCTTTCGTACTCTATCGACGTATGTCGTCATAAGAAAACTTATACTCCTTTTTGGACTTGTATCTTGGCGAAACTCAGTACAAACAAAGTATGAGGCATCACCAAGATCCTTTATGTCTTAAATAAAGACAGAAATTTCTTGGCTATCCAAAAATATTCCATCTTCATAAGGTAGTAAACTTACTCCCCTCTTCTTATGGTATGAGTGTCATAACGCTCATCTTACTTCATAATTGAAATTCTTAGGCAACTTACCTCATGTTAACTTCAACTGTATGACAAAACTTTACGGTTGAGTCATACATACATTCTTAACTTAGTCAACACAACATGTTAAAATAACACAAGCGTCATAAACTCACTGAGTCTTATACATCATTAGAGCTGGAAACCTCTAAGATGACCATTAGCACACACATTACCAATCACAAGGAAATTGTTGATTATCAACACCAAGTGTTGCATTAGGTATTTCTTCTCAACTTACCTGATGCATATGAACAAAAGATCTAATGGAGTTACCCTTAAGATTCATGTTCATACGCTCCAAGTTTCCTTATGATCACTTTATTTAGAAGATGGAAAATATATCCAAAATCTCGATAACAATCACTTCAATTCAAAACCACAACACCGTTGGGCAGAAGATGGAAAAGAACTTAATGAACTGCGACACATGATCATAAAACGACGTTGGTCAGAAATATAACCATGGGCCACATGATATTGACAGAATTGCCACTTGACTGAAGTGTGTGACAAATGATTATAAACGACGTTGGTCAGAAATATAACCATCAGTCACATCAACATTAGATTAGCAAGCTTGTCACTGAAACATTCATGCGTGCTTCATAATACTCATAATGGAATAAATCCACATTAACTCGATAAAAGGAGTTTCATTCACTATAATCATTAATTCTCCAAAGTAAGACTTCTCGTTGGTTCCATCCTACTTGGAGAATCAATACATTCATCTTTTCTCATATTTAATGAGACATTCCATTCTCCCCCTCGAAATGTGGTAAACATGACCACAAATTTCGACGAGGTCTCATTATTCACTTGCATCTGAAGAGTGCCATGGCACATATCATTAGACAATTCATTCATCAAGGACATAAATGTTCTGACCACATGGTAAGAAAACAACAAGAGATTTCTATTACAAAGAACAAAAGTTTTATATGAATAAACAAAATGTCTTCTAATGCTTTATTTCTTATTGTCCTCTTAGCAAAACCCCATAAAACCCATTTTAAACAGGTAATACATCCTTAAAATATTCCTCAATAGAGGCCAAATAATCTTTGGCATATACTGAGTCGGGATTTGCATTCTTTATCTCAGAGGAGATGGTACGCTTCATTATAAGGAGTGAAATCTTGTTCGACTTCTCCCACTCAACTGCTTTTAGGTCACTCTTTTACATCTCCTTAGCAGAATTCAAATAAATGAACCCTACGTCATGGTCCATTGCCGAAGCAAAGACAACACATCTTTATGAGCATCCATAATAAACATAAAACTTGAATTGATCTAAAACAAGACAAGCTAATCATGTTCTAATCCGTATCACCGTTGGGCTGAAAACGGAAAAGAGTACTCATACAAAAATGGGACATGACAATAATCAACGTTGGTCAGAATACTGTCATATACCACAAAACTTATGCTCACAAATGGAAACTCAAATCAAAACTTCTCTTTTTGACCATAGAGACTTAAAACACATAATGATCAGCAACATGTTTTGCTAAATTAATAGCCAACACTAAAACACCAATACATGATGCATTCCAAATGTGTTATAATGCATGGAATCATAATTCATCACTGATCATCGTGCATTAAACTTTGACATCATAATTTCAATAACATCATTAAAACATGTCAAATCTTTATCATTAAAACTTTCAATAACATGATAACAAAAAATATCATTCATTTTGAACTTCTCATCATGACATCTCACTGAGTAAACAATAAATTGACATCCTCAGTGAAAATGACATTATAAACATTCTCCAATAAATTTGGATATTACATCATGGTCTCACAAAAAAAACTTTGAATAGTCAATAAATGACAACTTATGACCATGATATCACAATAAAATTCTCTAAACATCCTTGTTCAGAGAATCATCATGCTGAGCCTCCATCACCTTCTGCCAGTGCATGTCAAAAGACATATGAATCTGACATAATACTTTAACATTATGGCTCATCACTTTATGGCTGCATAGTTCGCTGCGGAAAAACGAACCACACATCCATTAAATCTTTCCTTAAGGTGGCCTCAGCCCATTAGAGATGATCACATCAATAATAAATGCCATAGACATGGCATAAACTTAAACTTCATCTCAATAAAATCTCCGAACAAGATATCGAGAAACTTTAGAGAGATACTCATAATTGTGCTCAAAATAACATCATCTCATAACATTACTCAACATGAAAATGCTATAAAAGAAATGACTTACATTAATCTTATAGCACAATACCCCCTTAAAATTCAACCGTTTTCCGATGTAAATAGTGCATTAACCTTTATTTGGAAACTTTTAAACTCAATAAATGCACTGAAAACTAGAAAAGGCTCAATACTTCATCTTACAAATTGGCCATATCATTCTCAAATTAAATATCAATTCGACAACATTAAATCTCAACATTCATTGATATTTAAAATGATGCTCTACTTTAAACCATATTCTAGGCAACAATTTTCTGTATTTAAAACAGTGCATACAGCTGAATGAAGGAACTTGAAGATGCAAATGAAAAAAAAACAGAAACTTAAAAAAACTTAATTCGGACTAAAAAGCCAACTGCAGCCCAGCCCAAAAGGATAAATTCTTTTAGCGAAAAGAAAAGGAAACTAGGCCAACTAAACCTGGGCCGAAGCCCGTCTGTAGATTTGCCCCAATAAGCGCCCGAGGCCCATAACATGCCCGCGTCGTTCTGGACCGTCGATTTGATCGGACGGCCAAAAATTGCCGCAGTCTGAACAAAACAGGGCGTCGGTCAAACCCTAACCCTAGTCTTCATTTCGTTCTCTCCCTCCCCGCGTTCTTCGCTCCATTTCAGAGAGGCCACAGCGACGGCGACGAGCTGCCCGCCCCCTTCCGAGTCGACGCGGTGGCTGCGCTCGCCGGAGTAGCGTGCGCTGGACGAGGTCCCGCGCGCTCCTCCGTCGAGCGTGGCTGCCGGCGTCGCGTTCATGCTGAGCGGCGAGGAGGTGGTGCCCACCGACGAGGTGGCGGCCATTTCTGGCGACGGCAGCGACGGGTGGCGTGCCACCAGCGACGCGCGTCCATTTTTCGCCGGAGCGCTTCCTTCCGCACGTCCTCTCCGATGGGAGGAGAACGGCGTCGCGGCCCCATCGCCCTCGTGCAGCCACGGGCGCTGCACGGGCCCCGAAGGGAAAGGCGACGACGCGGCGTCCTTCTGGTGAGACCTTTCTCCCCAAAATCGTACTCAATTTTGCCTAATTTTTACATTGAGGGTTCTTACCGATTTGGGGATTTTTGCTAGGGTTGGGGTTCGGGCAGGAGGGGATTTTGCCTTTTCTTGCCAATGTCGTACTCCCCTCCTTCTATTTGCTTAAACATGAACCGATCAAATTAACCTTAACATGTTTAGACTAATTATGTTTGCACTAACAGAAACCGTGTGACACATGATCAAGATTAATTAACCAGCAACATCAGAATGACCTTAAACTTAATTTAGGTTAATTAACCTTGATGAACTTAATAATTTGCCACTGTTCCGAAACCAATTTGACTAGAACAAGTCAACAGCAAACATACTTGGGCTAATCTGAGACGTAATCATCAACTTAATTGACTGAAAACATGAACTTAAATGACCAAAACTTGATAAAACAGATCCAAAAGGTTCCAATACAATCACATAGGCCGAGGCTTAACTTTTCCCTAATCGAGATTAACTTGCTTAGGGCACTAGGGTGATCAGATCAGCTCTGATACCAATGTTAGAACGTATTCCTCATTAGGGAGGACATTAACTTAAACTGATCACCAACTAGTGCACCTAATAGACACTAACATAGGGATTAGGGATTGCTTACAAGTTGTTGAAGAAGATGGGATTGCCTGCTTGATGCAGGCAGCGCTTAGGGTTGTTGAGGACGAGCTGCAGGTCGAGGTAGTCGTCGCCGGATCGCCATAGTCGAGGGAGAGGCCCATGGACGCCGGCAGCACTCCTTGGAGGTGGCCGGCGGTGGTCTTGGTCTTCTGATCCCTTCAGCACCCTTATCGGATCGGACGTTGGGAGTATTTGCTCGTACGTGTGTTATTCTCTTAGAGAGATCGATACCTCCTCTTATATATGTGGTGCTGTGGGACCAGGGACCAAACCAGTTGGTTTTGGGTGCCCCCGATCAGGGCCTTTTCTGTTACGTACGGTGAGGTCCCGAACGTTGGTTCGTGGGCCTCCCTGTAACGTTCTTTTGACTCTGTCTAAACCTGACAGATCAACCCAACACAAACTTGTCCTCGTCGGCGAATTCATCCCTGCACGCAGAAGGATTAGACGCGGTTCCGATCCAGAGCAGAGAGAAGAAGAGGCACAGGTAAGGGTCAACTTACTTGAGATCCTCGAGTGCCAGATCGGCAACCTTGAGGCTGGGGTCCTTGCCGGCGGTGGCGGTGAAGGTGGCAGCGGTCTCCATCTCCTGCTGCAAATCCCGAGTTAGATCGGCGTTCGGGGATCAACAGGAACAGGGGAAGGCGTTCGGGGATCAACAGGAACAGGGGAAGTGGTTCAGGAGCTGCGGGCGCAAAGTCTTACCGGTGAGTGGAGGTCGGATCTCGCCGGCGGGCGCGTGGGTTGACGACGACGGCTCTGCTGGCGGCGCGGCTGCGGGAGGAGGGAGGGAAAAGGGAGGAGGCGAGGAAGCGAGGGTTTATATATCGAAGCGAGCTAGGGTTCTCTCCACGCGCGGCGGCCGGCGGGCTGATGCCGGATTGTACTGGGTGGGCTTGGGCTTCTTGCGACTCTTCCTCCTCCACGCGCGGCGGGCTGGGCCGGATTCGACGGGCTTTCATTCGACGGCGTGAGCACCGAGCAACTCTGGAAAACAAGTTCTTCTGAATATCCTCAAGAAAAAAGAAAAACTTCTGAAGGAAATCCGAAGCCTGTGTCTCACCTCATTGGATGTTTTTTCTTTCCAGTTCGTTCCTCACTTCCTCGTATCTGTAATTCTGTGGCTCACCATCGTACGGGGTGGGAGGGTGATGTCTGATTTCGTCTCTGTTTGCTATGCAAGTTGTGTAATGTAATGTTTCCTTTTCCTCGTTAAAAAAAAAACTCTGGAAAACAAATTCATCAGATCAGATCTGGAGTACAAATTGCTCGAGGGGTATGCATAACTTACACAAAATTCCGTTGGAAGTTTGATCTTGCGGCCTGTCCGCTATCGTGTGCCGGCGAGTTCGTACTCCATTAAATTTTAGGAATCAGCCGTCGGTCTGACGGTGACTGGTTTCTAAAACATAAAGGAGATTGAACCCGCTTATATTCTAAATCATGTAGATGAGAAATAGGATTTTGTGGTCTTCATTGGGAGAACGTGGCTATCGAGAATGGACTTAACGGTGGGGGTGCTCGTTGGCGACGAGATTAGTGGTGGAGGACTTAGAGAGAAGGTCGGGGCGGCGACGAACAAACAAAGGTGGTGGTGAGACGAGCGGCATAGTGCTGCCAACCACGGGCAGAGGAGGGCAGTTAAGCCGGCGGTGGCGACGGGGTCGTACTCGTTTTCCTTGTCAGAAACCGGGCGAGCGCTCGCGCATATGCTAGACGAGCCCAAGGTTTCAAAGGGTGTGGTATAGAAGAAGAAAACGAAGAAGAAACTCCTATGTTGAAGACCTCTTGTGTGTGTTTGGTTCATGAGAGGAAGAAGAACAAAGAGAGAAGAGAATTGTGCGGGCAGGAACGCAAGGCGATCCACTTATTATATGGAGAGGAGGAGAGGGGAGGTGCCGTGCCATTGCCAACCACCGAACTTATGCCAGAGTATCTGGACGTGACGCGTGAACCATCTGTCCCTATGCAAAACGTCTAATCGTATGATGTTAGGATCGAACCACGGCCACCGATCGATTCGGGTAGGCAGTTTCCTAATTAAACTCCTTTGGCAGTTTTATATCTCTGCATGCGATCGCATCGGCCGGGTCCTTGGCGCGCTAGTGGCCAGCTAAGATTTGGACGTAGCGTATCCCTTATTTTTAGCAAAGAATCAAACGGCTTTTGATGCTTTCCAAATAATACAAACCGGGTTTAATAAGTACTCCATCCGTTCGGAAAAGAATGTCACAGAAATGGTTTGTGACATCCTTTTCCGAACGGAGAGAGTAACTTCCAAACAACTAATCTGTCCCGTGCACTACACGGAAGTTTATCCTACGTTCTGGCCCGCGCACCACCGGTCGGCTGGCCACTTCGATCGACACCCAACCTATGTTATTACACACTGCTTTCCAGGTGCTTAGTCTGGATTATTTGGGCACTAGTGCTTCATTACACACCTCTACTGTAGAAACAAACATTGATGCTCGTGTAAAAGGCAGGTTTGTTTTCATAAGCAAACATTTCAAGCCCTCAACATTGAACTAGCAAGACATCCGAAGAAACATCTCATTGACCATGAAAATCAATCAAATGACAAAATGCACGGGATGCCCATGCTGCTAGCAAAAACGGTTTAAGGCAGAATTCTCTTGACAATGCAAAAGGCATGCAAACCTAGTTCTTGTTGCTCCAGTAAAAAAATACGTTTATTTTCATAAGAATCTCGCCGCGGCCTCAACATCAAAGTTTCATTGACCATGAAAAACAATCAAATCACAAAATGCACATGATTTCCATATGAAACATTGAACTAGCAAGACTAATATGATGGCAAAATGATTCTTCTAATGGAGACTTATAGTTTAATTAAAATAAATAAAATATTGTTGCAGTGTGGAGACCTGACACACCATGATATACTATATTCCCAGCATGCCAACCCAGTGACATGTGGGTCCAACTTGTCCTCCAGTTGGGGCCAAAAAGGTAGGTGGTGTATGTCCATGTAAGCAATCAATGAGAGCTGCTCCTATTGAACTATCCATACTTAGTTTATGCTAAGTGTGTTTTCTTCCGCGCGATAAAAAAATCATAACTGTTTGCATTTTCCGTGATTTTTTAAAACTTTATCATGAGCATGATGCTGGCCAGCACCAGTTATATGTTGTGTATAGTTTAAGCTGGATCGATATGCTTGATCATGTCTATAGCACGAATTATGCTCGATCTTATGTGTGCATCCCTGCCGCGAGAAGTCTTTCAGAGTTGTTTAAATTTTCAGCAATTTCCCAAAAAAAATGTCCCCAGCATGATGTCCTCCATCGTAGTCATTTTGATTCAGATAGGGATCACGTGTATGGCGTGAATGTGCTCTTGTGTGTACTTCTTTCACGCCATGGTTGTTTGGTTTCCATTTGTTTTCCAAAGTTTCTTACTTAAGTGGTTTGGCTTAAATATGCTTTGCTTATGATTCATGGTTGGTCGAGAGCAATGCCATGTAGTCCCGTCCCTCAACTTGGCCTCACTTTCATGAGTATGATTCATCATGACACCCCTCCCCGCTCTTTTGGACGACAGTCTCTTGCAACCCTCCTCCCCATGTTGCGATCACACATCATGTAGGATTTCCATGGTGGAGCGCGGGAATCGGATTTTGTGTTGGAGCTTGAGGATACGTTATGTCTCTATACTCGATGCTTGCCACAAATATCTCACGAGAATAGACAGACACAACTAGCACTATAGGAGTAATGGATTTCCCTTTTCTTTTCGTATCTGAGCGTCAAGGTTTTTCTGTTTCTTTTGTTACATTTACTTATTCGGAATAATTAAACACGAGCAAAAAGGATTGTTTTCCCCGCCGTGTATTCAGGCGACGTGCACGAACAAAGTTGACGTGACGAAAAAGTCCATACGTGTGGTAAAATGGCGTAGCCGCGCAAAAGAAAAAAGGGGCATATGTGGTAAGCCACCAATTTAAAAGAATATCAAAACGCCAGCTTACGCGCATAGCCCCGAGACCAATTTGACGTAACCAGTTCGTACGCGCGCCATGCACAGCACCCGTGCTCTCTCCGTTTCCTTTGGTACACCAGCCGAAGGGCACCGTCCGTCATTGACAGGTGGGCCATGTTGTTGGTTCGGGGCCACGTGACAGTGGGTGACACGGAGGAGGCTCTCATGTCTTTTGGCACCGAAGGCCCACTGCCAGCAGCTGTACCGCTCTCAACGCGGGCCCACAGTCAGCTGTGCTTGGTGCAGCTACCGGTCTCCTAGAAAAAGGCTTCAAATTAGGAAGACGGTAAGTTGGTTTCATGAAAAAAAACATTTTCTTCTTGTCAAAAACTCGTTTTGCCGTTTTAATAGATACAAACTCTTTTTTATCCTGAGATTAGTTAGGCTAACCAAACATAGTTTTTACGTTGTTAGGCCCGCAAAGGCGTTTAGGGGAACTAATTCGCCAAAAACTCATATCCAAACAACATCCAACTGCGTTATATGACTGGTCCACTTGTTTTGTAGACCGTTCTCTCAAATGCAATCTTGCTCATCCTCCTCACGGCAGCCAGACGTTGCTCCCTTCATCTGACTTACCCACTCCCACCATTGAACACCACTAAACCAAGGTTTCGGTTCTATTTTCCCGAGGGGGTTTGGGATTCTCGGTTACCGTGGAAACCGAGAAATTCCGGAAGGTTACCGGACAAATTAAAAATTTAAATTTTGAAATCAAATATTCTTCCGAACAGGGAATTCAGCTTATAACCCATATTTAGGAACAACATTGTGTTTAGCCTAACAGAGTGCCAAACTTACCTTGTTATGCACATTCTAGGTCGCATGTTCGTACCTTGGAGTATTATATTTTTAGTATTTTCCATAACATGGTGATTTAATCGATAACGAGAAAGAATAATACTTAAAAAATGACACCGACCAATGAACTCGAACCCGACCCCTGAATGAGGGAGCAATGCGTCGCTACCGCTACGTATTCAAGATAAAAAATTCTGGGAGAATAATTTACATTTACCAAAGTTTGGCATTCAAATTCAGTTTCTTGAGATATCTCGGGATTTTTTGACTGGTATGCACCTTTCGTGTGGGTGCTCCGGAAACCCGGTTATTGGTCAGTAACCGGAGTTACCGATAGGTAACCAAAACCTTGATGAGTACGCAGATGACACAACCAAAACCAATCATCCCAACATCAACCTCACACGAAACACATGGACTAAAGAATACCCTCTTTACTGAACATATAGTTGAAGTGAACCCAAAAAACTTACCCATATCCAGCTGATCCCATGATATGCTCCTCATAAAAATGTTATGTACACGTTTATGCTTGATTACAACTAATCATATATACTAGAAACCGCGATCAAGATATATTTGTTGACTCGTACCCTTTACAAATACTAGCTTTAAGAAATACACAAACACACATGTGTACATACAAAAATTATGCAAGTATCATAAATTAATGTCCAAGTCATGGTATCTGTTTGTTAAATCTTACGTATGTAAAATTTTGATTGTATTGTGTAAAAAAATCTTATTTTCAACATACACAGTTTCAATTTAGAATGGCGTGCACATTTTCACCGATAAACGTTAAATTGAATAAGAACCAGTTCCACAATTAATATTTAAAATACTATTGTGTGGTTAAGTACAAACATACATTACTTGACTTCGAATTGTAAACAAGAATAAACTATAATGGGTATAAAAGTCTATTACAAATATTACTACATTGATCCACCACTCGGCTCTGAGAACCAAACCGGCGCGCTTGATCCACTCTGTTCAGTAAAGGTCCTATTAAACATAGGTGACGGTGGACATAGCCAATCAAGTCACAGAGCAAACAACATGTAAAGTCATCAAAACAATTGGAATATAGAGACGCAAAAGCATACAACAGTCCACGATACACTTCTATATCTCAAACTCAGCGTGCAGTTCGGGCAGCAAATCAAAACTAATGACTAGGATAACTGTTTGGTCACTTTTATACCTCAAACTCAGTTTGCAGGGTTTGGGACCCCTCAACCACGGTTTTGTACTGCTTAACAGGAGCCTCACCGTAATCCTGCATAAATACAGAGCTTTATTACAACTCACATTTGCGAACATACAGGACCAGTTTCAAAAACAGCTAAGCACAAGACTACACAATTTAGAACTATCTATTGAGAATGTGTAATCAGAAAGGAGCACTCATTAAAAAAGGCCACACTTCTCAGATATTGTACTTGAACTTCCATCAAAGCAAACAACCATTGAAAAACAAAACCCAGAAACTGTATGACAAGTGACAAAGTATGACGGTGCCCCAGTGAAACCGAGTTTTATCATTACCACAGGTTAGAATACATGCTTAAAATGGCATGAGCATGCCAAGAACAATACAAACAGATTTCTACCCAGCAAGCAGATTTCATGATGAAAAGCAGATTTCTACCCAGCAAGCAGATTTCTACCCAGCACAGCAAACAACCATTGAAAAGCAAAACCTAGAAACTATATGATGACAGAGGGCTTGACCGCGCCGTGCAATGCAGGTAAGGTAAATAAGTCTACCAGCTTAGAACTTGGGCTTCAACTGCTACCAGCTTAGAACTTGGGCTTGACCGCGCCGTTCGAACCGTAGCAGAAAAAGCCGAGGCCTTTCTTTGCTACAGAGAGCTCAGCCTTTTTCTCCTAACTTGGAACAAATCATCTAACTTGGAATATCGACAAGCAAAATAATATCACAAGCCTCAATACTTGCAAAAACAATCATACAACTTCCAGAGAAATTTTATATTAAACTTTGATACTTCTAAAACTTACTTTCTTTATTATGCAGTCTTAACAAGGTAAAAATTCCTGTATTTTTTCAATCCAATTTGACCTTACAAAGCTGGCATAGTTAACCGAATAACATTGTTTATGTATATTAATTATTGTCTTTTTAATATATCCAGTTGTAATATATATCTCTCAAAAGTTTGCTTGTACAGATTGCATATTGTAATAAAACTTATCCTTGAATTGTTTTCCACGGTTGCATAAATCGTATAATGAGTCTCTTTTCACGTTTTAGTTTCCTTATATCTCCAGTTGCGTTTCACATCTAGCCTACCCAAACGTGTTTGGAACAAAAGGCTTTAATTTAATGTTGTTGCTGCATAAATTGCACAGTGCATGCATATGTATATGTATTTGTTTTGTATGTGCATGTGCATGTGGTTGAATACATTTTTATATTAGTATCCTTCAAAATCATGATATCTCCAAAACATATTCTCGAACAACTTCGGCCGGTTCTATTGTCTTGCCAGGTAAGTATAATTTCGTAAGCTTTCTAGAGTATGAATTAAAGCGTTAACAAATGTGTCTTGTAGATTAGGTTTAGAAATAGGTTGACAACATGTGCATGCTCTGCCCTCCGTGTTGAGAACGTAACTTACAATAGATGAACCATTCTTTTTTCATGTTCTAGTTTTGCATACATGTAGTTTGATTATTCATACTAAAATCCACGTACTGCCCTTACGGGTAACTTGATTAACATGGTGTTTACAGATAATCCGTCATAAACATGGACTGCCATTGCACATTGATCTTGGACCTTAGGAAGTAAGGATTGTTTTGGTCCATGGGAGTATGCAACACCCGCCCACACGACGGCGCCATTCTTCTCCCTCCAACAACATCACCTCGCCCAAACACCCCCCACAATATCGCAAGCTTGTCGGCCCTCCTTCGGGAGAATGCAACACCCGCCAACCCACGCCAACGTCATTTCCCACAACAACTCTGGCCCCAGGTAGCCACCTCCTTCCCAACTATTCTGGGAACTAGCACTGTGCCTTTGAATTGTTGGTACCGCACAAAAGGTTTTTGGTTCGCTACGACCACAGCACACCCCGCTCACGATGAAGACTCTCACCATGAGGCAGGTTTGTTAAACCAATCGCACTTTGGCTGCTCTGTTTCATCGCCCATGTCTGTATGTCGTGTCATCTTCACAATCTCAAGTTCTCAACCCGATGGACTTTTTTTTTTTTTCCGAAAATCACCTGACAACACTTGATTTTTTTACAAATGTACTCCTATACATTTGCAATTTTTTTTAAATCCTATCTAAACGTACTTGCTAAAATACCCTAATGGAATGACGGGAAATTGCAGACACGTGGCACTTGTCACCAAGCTAGAATGACAATATGTACATTTCGCCAGTTACGACGGGAGCGTCACTAACCGGCTCCCTGGTCGGGGGCAAGTGGCTTCCCAAAGGATATTTTTGACAGTTGCCTTCCCAAAGGATATTTTTGACAATTGAAGCGCAGAGAGGAACAATTCCCAAATAGTTGTCGTGGGTTAAGCTAAAAATCGTATGTAGTTAGTTCTTTTTTCACGACACCTAAATTGGACCGGAGCGAGTAAGAAAATCGGCAGAACTGAAGAGGAGTCAGTGTGCACGCGACAAGTTTACTATTTTAGCGAGCCTTCGGATCTGGCGCCACACGACGATATATATATCTGAACCCAACCATCGATCAGATCATCCACGAACGACGCCTGCACGGCACCGGTCGACCACTCCACCAGTACACCATGTCCGGCGGCGACACGGCACCGAGTGTCGTGGAGGACTTGTTCGGCGTCATCCAGATCCTGAGCGACGGCACCGTCGTCCGCGGCGACGAGGCCGTTCTCCAGCCGACGGAGAAGCGGGAGGACGTCGTGTACCACGTGACGCATGGCCTGAAGGTCCGCGTGTACAGGCCGGCCTCGTCGGTCGCCGGCAAGCTCCCGGTGCTGGTGTACTTCCACGGCGGGGGCTACTGCATCGGCTCCTTCGCGCAGCTCAGCTTCCACTCCTTCTGCCTCCGCGCCGCTGCCGAGCTCCCGGCCGTCGTGCTCTCCGTCCAGTACCGCCTCGCCCCCGAGTACCGCCATCCACGACGGCGCGGACTTCCTCTCCTGGCTGCGTGGCCAGGCAGAGCTTGGTGCTGCCGATGGCGCCGTGGGGCAGGCACTGCCCATGATCGTCGAAACGTATCCACAGATGGTGGGCTGGCTTGAGTAGGGACTGTAGTTACCTGAACATCTATAGAGTTTTCCGTCCAGGCTTGTCTGGACGCCCAGCAGCCGCGACAGGCGGGAGAGCGTGGCCGGGGCGACGGCGGGCATCAGGTTTTGCTCTCTGCTATTGCACTTCGCGCCCAGCTTCTCCGCGCTGCCGAGCAGGGTCTCGACGGTGCCCAGCGGCAGGGAGAGGAGGCCCGTGAGGAACTCGACGACGTCTGTTAACACTAATCTTCACACCGGCGCCGGCCCGGAAAATCCCGTGTCGTGTGTCTTCTTCTTCCTTCTTCCTTGTTCGAGTGCAGAGAGGGAGAGGGACAGAGGTGCAGCCGAGGTGCTGCACCAACAGTCGCTGCCGGCCTCGGCGAAGCAGAGTTTCCCTGTCTTCTTGTTGATCAGCAGCTTCATCGATAGTTCGTCCGTCGCCATGCTTGATCTGGTTTCTTGTGAATCCTCTGGTCCTGCTCTGCTACATGCAACTTGTAAGATGAGTACAGATGAACTCTCCATAATTAGCCATTGTTATATATACCTCGAACCTTCTGAAGCAACACTTGGCAGTTGTTCGTCCAGGCGCCCACCATGAAGGTTTGTTCGTCCGATTTGTAAAAAATACTAAAGCATTTTAGTGATTACACACAATATATCTAGGTTTGTTTAATGAAATGTATACATGTCACAGAACACTAAAGAGATTGAGCTATCCATCTATTTCTACAGCTTCATATTAGTGTACAATATCTAGGGTGAACCACGGGCTAAGTAAAACTACGCTGGCCATTCACACAAGAAAAACTATTGATCCCCACCGGGGCAGTGGCCCAATGGTCTGGGTGCGCAGTGGCAATCCCAAAGACCCGAGTTCGATTCCCATCGGGGACAGTTTTCGGGAATTCTCACACGGGTGGGGTTTTACTATATTAAAAAAATTCTGGGTGCTAGGGCCCAGCATTTGATTTTTATCGTTTCATTCACACAAGAAAAAAAAAAGTAAAACCACATAGGCTAGACTACTACCTCAACATGGAAGTTTCAGGATACAAGCTCATATTTGCACACCCAAAAGGAAATAATCATAAGTACACATTGTTAATATATACAGTTAAGCACAAGACGATATTAATTAATGTGCAGTATCTCCGCAATTCGCGTGTTCATTTGCTTCGGCCCCAATCCTGTTGGTCTAGTCGTCAACAGCTAACTTCTAGGATAGTAAGATCATCAAGGTATGGGTCTTTTGGGGAGTGTTGGGTTTGGGTACGGGATGGTGATGATTGATCATCGTTAATACTCGAATTACGACTGATTCGTGTAAATTATACTATATGCCATGGATAGCATACCCGAAAGATCCAATAACCAGACTAAAGGAACGAAAATGATGGCCAGAAATACTCTGGCCGGACAGTGCCACCAACATACGATTGCTTCATGAATATGTGGTTTGTATGTTCAGTTTCATACAATTCTCTAGCCTGGTTGTCTATATCAACAATTGGGTGGGTGGCCTCTCTTTTACGGTTACTAGACTTTCCATGTCTCAGATTTCGAGCAAATCTCTAAATAGCGCAGGGCAGATTTCAATCGACAATCGCGAGTTCGGTGAGAAAGCTACCATCGCAAAATCTAGAAGGTACGAGGAGAAGTGGCTCACAGTGTTGCCTGCTTCCATCGGGCCCGTCAGATGCGATCGGCTGAGCTGTGGATGAAGCACTGCGGCATGTTGCCCACAACACGCGGGAGTTTCCAAAACTGAATCAGTTCACGTACGTACGTGGGAGATTCCTTATTTTTAGGAAACAAACTCTAGATTGTAAGGAAACTAATTAAAACACGGACAAGCGTCCAGGTAATTGATTTTCCTTTCTTCTGAAGTACACACAGTTTTACTGCACCGCAGCCTGGCTCTGAATCCCTGAAAAAGAAACACGGCAGCGAACATGGTTCATTCAAGGAGGACCTTGCTGGGCCTGGGTCCATGGGCCGTGCCCACAAAATGGGCGATGCATAAACGAACCGCGCCTATCTCCTTCCTCTGTTCTTCCTCTGAATCTTCTCCTTTCAGCTCCGATCCACGATCAAGAATGTCCTTTTCGCGCTGCAGTCCGCAATGCAAGAAACCAGGCATCTCCTTCCCGAGCTGCAGCCCGCGGCCAAAGCAGCTCGTTTCCGAGCTGCAGTCCAAATTGGTTGCCCTTTCGGTTTAGATTACACGAGGAGATCGATTCCTTCTCGGTTTCAATTTCCGGCTGAACCCAAGCTGCTAGTTTTCAGCGGAGGCCAGCTATACCTCCTAGGGTATCAGAAGATTTCAGAGGGTAACAAGGAGCCCAGCAACTTGTGTGATGGCGGACCCTATTCTCCGGCGGCCGGCTGCCGGTTCCACGGCCAAACCTTCCGTCAAGGTCCTCAGCAGGTCTTACAGATGCGCCCTACTAGGCATGCCGGTGAGTTTCTCGTCGTCTAGATATATGTTTTTTGTTTGGGGCTCTTACACATAAGTTATAGCAACCATATATAGCAGTAGAAAAGAGTTGTCAAAATTGCTTTTTTAGTGTGTACAGTATAGATAGCACAATTGGAATTCTGCTGGTGGAAAGTAGCAAAACTACATCTTTTTCTCAGAACATATTTGACCACCATAGCGAATTGTCCTGTCAAAAAAAGAAAACATAGCGAATTGCCCGTGCGTTGCTATGTGGTAAATTATCAGGTAAATTATATAACTATTTTGTGAACATGCAAAGAGGCAAAATCAACCTTTTCTCTCACATAGTCCATGTTCAGCAATCAAGCATCTGTTAATTTGCATCAAGGATTTATACACATATAAGTTAATTCAAAATCAGTCCCCATGTCGGCTGTATGCTCAACATTCGCCATGAATCAAAGTTGTAGTACAACGGATAGGCCAATATAGATGATAGCATTTGAGAGATCAAATTTGGTGGCAAGCCACGCTGGAGGTGGAGGTTTCTCGTTTCATAGTAAGGTGGCCTTGAAAAAGAAATCTAGAGTCTGGGAAAGGCAACACCCTATTAACAAATAGATATTTCAAAGGGTATATAGCCTTTTGAGGAAAGACAACTTTTGTAACTGAAGTATGCTTATACATATACGGTCAAAACTACAGTATCGTTTTTTGTTGAGGGAAATTCATGTGTTTCAATTTCAATTAAGGTTATTTTTTCATGCTTTCAATCCTGAGTGCATCCAGCCATAGAAGTGAGTAGGAGACCGGAGCCTCAGCCGTAAAACTATATTTTTGTTTTGCTTTCGGGCTCTTACATAGGAGCCATAGCAGTAGAAAAGAGTTTTGTCAAAATTGCTTTTTTAGTGTGTATGTACAGTATAAGATAGCACAACTGCAATTCTGCTGGTGGAAAGTAGAAAAATTACATCTTTTTCTCAAAACATATATTATCAACATAGCATCCTGAAGACTGTAAAAAATCGGCTCTAATTTCTTTCTATGCCAAAAATACAGGAGGAAGATGATTGGCTCAGCAATTTGCCTGATGAAGTTTTGCTAAATATCATAGAGCGGCTTGATATTGCGGACGCCACAAGAACCAGCATCCTCTCCAGACGTTGGAAGCAGCTCCCTACCATGCTCTCCAAAATTCTTATAATGGTTGGTTCCACTGACTGCAAGCAAGTGAGGACCTGCGAAGATGTTGCTCGGGCCAATGCAACCATGCTTGGAGCGACCCGGAGCCTTCTGGAAAGCAGGAGTACCAGTCCATACACCATTCACCGCTTGTGCATGCAATTCTACTTGGGAGATGGATCCATTGGAATTAGCAGTACTTCTGCGAACACCATAGCAATACAGAAGGCTGGCGTGGCCGAGTTCACAATCTTGACAGAGAAGGAAGGTAAACGATGCAGCCGTACCGATGTGGTCGCTTACGGTAGGCAGTTCAGCTCATTTATTAATGATTGTCCGGACATATTTAGTTGTCTCACACGACTCAAGCTAGAGAATTTGAGACTAGGTGAATCAGATTTCCCTAGAGTTTTTAGATTGTGCAAACGACTGGAGTTCCTCCACTTGGAGAACTGTGACATGGGCTATCGGTCCTGGCTAGATGTGGAACACCCGCGACTCCGTGAGCTTGACATTTTCAGGAGTGATTTTGAGAGGGTTGATCTGAACTGGGTGCCAGAGCTCACAACGCTAACATTTTTTTCCTGGGTGTCTCTGCATGATCCGTTGTCTTTTGGTTATGTCCCACTGCTCCACACCGTGAGCATCACAAATAGGGCTCTTTCATGGCACAAGATGCTCAAGTTAAGTGAAGTTCTTGGCAAAGCCACCGTAAGCAACCTGCATCTGGGCTTCGAAAGGGAAAAGGTTAGTGTAGGTTATAGTCTTGTTGATGATGCACATAGTCTTGTAAATTTATTTAGCATAGTTTGTTCTATCTTTGGCAGATTTGGGTTAAACCTGAAGGTCCACGAGAATTGTCGCAGGTGTTCAGCAAACTAAAGCTCGTGAATTTGGCAGCCATTTCAAATGAATGTGATCTGACTTGGACGATGTTTGTTCTGCAAGGCGCTCCTTCCCTTGAGGAGCTATGCATCAGGGTAAAAGTCTTTCGACCTTTTCTCCAAATATTTGTTCCTCTAGATTAGTACCTGTCTCGAACTTCCAGCGTTGTATTAAAATGCTTGATAATTAGGTAAAAATCTTTATTTTTCCATCGTTGAATGTCTCTGATGAGAAGCATTGCAGGTTTGTGATTGTTTGGGGATACGGGATAAGGAAGAGCGGAAGATGTATGAGTTTAGCGAGGAGAGGAAAGATGCTGGTGCAAAATGGGAAGCATCTGATTTCAAGCACCATAATCTCTCCGTGCTCAGGATCTTTGGGTTTCAATCAGAAGAAAAGTTTGTCGATTATGCAAGAGCTGTCATGGAAGCAGCAGTCAATCTGAAGGGCATATATCTGCATGAGAAGCCAGCGTGCATGGTGCAGTGTCGATACATCCCCCGGCGAGGTCGCAAGTACCCGTGGTATAGGAAGGAGAGGACCTCGGTTAGGAGGAGTTTAGGCATGCATTGGCGACCACTTTTAAGGCTGCACTTCGTATTTTTATAAGAAAACAAATGTATGGTTCTGCTGGATAACAAGGAAACATGTGTTTCACTCCCTTGACTTCTCCTCTGACGCTGCACTTCGTATTTTTATAAGCTACATACTATTATCCTAATTACATGCCAACTACTCCTGGACCTGGTTTACCAGCTGGCATGGGGGTGAGTTTCTACTATATATAACACACATTTGCTTAGTTACTTACCATTTTTATGAAATGGGTGCAATATTTGAATTTGAATTAGTTGTCCGAATTATGAACCTATTTATTGAGTTTATTTTCGAATGAATCGGAAAGAGTGGCATGGTGCCAAGTAGTTGGTCTGGCACTCAGTTTAATTTTTTTTAAAAGTGCAACGGGGAGTGATCGCCCACCTGAACAGTTTTCATTCAAACTTAAAAAGGGGTACATGGTAGCACCGCCACGCCCAAAACAAGAGGGGGCGCGGCGCGCAAGGGGTGGCATACCGCCCCACGGGAGAGAGTACACAAGGAGGGAGAGGGAGGGCTGTGAATAGCTACTAGTCAAGCTGTCATTATTGTAATAATTCTTATCGAATAGCTTTTATTAATGTCTGTGGCCCTTCACTATTTTCCAAGGTCTCCTTAAGGCGGTACTTCTTAAAGAAGCATTTTGGCTCCCGAGCACACCTGCTCCTGCCCATTTATATGTTCATCTGGAAAAAAAAATGCAGAATTTTTCAAAATGTTTTACTCCCTCCGATCCATATTAATGGACTCAACTTTGTCTAGATACGAATGCATCTAGTTAAGTGTTTGGACTAGATGCATTCGTATCTAGACAAAGTTAAGTCCATTAATATGTGAGCTCTGGGAGCCAAAGTGAATTTCTAGGTACTTAGTGCTTTCCTAGGGTGAGTATTGGCGCTAGGTGATGGGTGTGCTTAGTTAGAGAAATTTTTGCAACCAAGTGTTCTTTCAGTAACCAAGTTCAGTATACATCCTGTTGGCGCTAGGTGATGGTGAACAGAGGAAGCTCACCAGGTTTCTTAACATAGATAGGCTCCCAGAGGCTGGCGGTCGCCTGTTGGCATCAGACGACCACCCTGTACGTCGCTGAAGCATATAGCTTCAAGCCTACAACACAGTGGCGGAGCCACACTTTGGCTGTGTAGTCACATGACTACACAGAATTTTGAGAAAAGCTTCACATATAGAGAAAAACTCATGCAATAAAAATACAAATGAATAATCATGCACAACAGTCATACATATATTTGACATCACAAGATTGAATTGACATCACAGGTTTGAGTTCCTGCCTACGCCACTGCTACAACACACAAACACTCACGCATGCAAACACCTAGAGATATATACAGATTAACACACGAGACGGGCTTTTTGCGAAGCTGCAACTGCTCGTGCTGGCGTCTTTTCATTTTTCTGGTGCAGAGTATACAGTTCACAACGGGATTACATGCAGCCGGGTCAGTTAAATAAACCGGCTGGAGGAGAAGCGCGTAAATGCACCGTCTCTACTGCAGCGTTCTCTCTGCTGCTTACCTGTTCTGAACTCCTCTCTTTTTTTTTACACCTGAACTTACTTCTGACAGGAAAACAAGGTTCTCACCTTCATCAGTTTCATGTGGAGGCCATTATCCTTAGTGATGGAGGCAGGCAGCAGCAGCAGTGATGGCACTGGGCTTGGCAAACGGGGGAGCCCCGGTTCAGTCATGTAAGTCCATTTTTATTTATTCAGAGTCAGGGTCCTGACTAGGAGGACTTCGTATGGCTTCTGATCATCAACTCGACAGTCAGCTTCCTTTCGTCGAGGAGAACAATGCCGGCGTCACTGCGGCTTCGCTCGTGGCCCCGCTTGGTGCATAGTGAATGCATGCCTTGGTTCAGTCCGATCTTCATTTGTTCATCCGTGGCTGTGCAGACAGGTTCTTAGAGACAGGCTTGGCGACAATTGTCCCTACAGATGCGCGGCTACTCGAGGGGGGTTCTCTCGAAATTGGTCATGCCAATTACGTTTACCGCATACCTTTGCGCTCAAGATATTGGCCATGCCATGGCTTCGGTCATTTTCTGTCTGTTTTCCATCTTTCAGTCAGCTCTCAGCAAAAGGACCCGAGACCTAGTCTTGTCACTGTTTCTTCAGGAAGGCATTTGGTGGACTCCACAGAGGTTGTTGGCTATTTCCACAAGGTGAGTCATCAACACTACAGAGCGTCAGTGGTGTGAGCTAAATTTCTTTTCCTACTGAAAATTTCAGCTTCTTACGTGCATAGGAAACTTCTGTATCTGCTCGATCGCCGTAGAAGTGATCATGATATTGATGTCATCGTCATGTTCGCGGTACAGCGTTGGTGCGCCGGTCGTACCGCGACGGTATCAACAATGTTCTTGTTCTCCTGATCGGACGGATACCGATCGAGTTGCCGACCGTTTTGTTGGCCACACTTGGAATAGATTCCCATCACCCATCTCAACAGGTGTGCAAGGATATTGTTGTCACCTTTCTTCAGTTAACAAACGACTGGAATAGGAGCGTCACGATGATGCTCACTGAATTTGTTCTGAACTTTGCAGGCTGCCATAATGAATAGGGAGACAGCCATTGAGGTACATTTTTTTTCTTTAAAAAATAGTACAGTACTACTCCTCTCAGCAGTGTAACGGTTTGCGAACAGGCTGATCCATCCATTTGGTAAGTTCACGTTTTCAGCGGAGGAATGGACAGGTAGATGATTTTGGAGAAAATTCCCTATATGACACTCTGTTAAAATCATGTTCCTTATTTGACACTGCTAAAATATTTCTTCCATGTATTTCTCTTCTCAAAATTTCTTTCATTTCGTGACACTAACGTTAGGTCCGTTACACTGTTCCGTTAAAAAGTAATCGGCCGGACAAAAATACCCTTGTCTCTGTCGATGGAACCAAAGCAACGGCTGCCGCTCACGCTTGGCTCGCCCACCCAACCTCCGCGCCGCCCGCCGGCCCCGTCTCCCGCCTCCGTCTTCATCCTCTCCGCCTCACCTTCTTGCTTGCTGCGCTCGATGCGCGCCGCCCTACCCCGGCCGCCCCGAGGCCGACCGTGCACAGATGCGCGGCGCCCCACTCCGGCCGCCCCGCCCCGCCCCGAGGCCGGCCGCGCTCAGATGCGCGCCGCGCCAC
Source organism: Poa pratensis (assembly GCA_947311845.1). Lineage (NCBI taxonomy): Eukaryota > Viridiplantae > Streptophyta > Magnoliopsida > Poales > Poaceae > Poa > Poa pratensis. Next base: position 1,859,730 of record CAMZMU010000063.1, read on the forward strand.
CCCGCCCCGCCCCGCCCCGAGGCCGGCCGTGCTTAGATGCGCCCTGCCGCGCCCGATGCGCGCGGCTGACCTCCTCACGCATGGCTCGCAGACCAGCCATCGCTGTCGCGAGACGCTCGCCGGCCCTGCCTTGGCAACAGCTTAGGAAAACTACGGCGGCGCCACCATTGTCGTCATCTCCCCCAAATTAGCCCAGCCGCTCACCTCCTAGTCCTCCACGAAGCACAAGCAACCGGACGCCCATGGCCTGCCCCGGAACGACGAGACAGCTTTTTTGCAGAGTATCTGATGAATGTGATGCGTTGGAGAATCTAACAACATTTTTTTCATTTATAAAAATTTCTATCCAGTCTTTTAATTTTCTGAATCTAGATCAGACAACACAATTTTGTGAGATATGAGTCTAAATCCATCGTGGGTGAAAATGTCTTTGCATGCCATCTTTAACACCATTAGTTAAGAATTTGAACTAGAGTGTCACCAAAGGAAAGAAAAATTGAGCAGTGGTCATGTAAGGAAGAAAATATTCCTGAGTGTCAAATAAGGAAGAACATTTTAAGAGAGTGTCACACAAGGAATTCTCTCATTGTGTTATCGCTGCAATGTGGAACTCTGCAGCGAAATTCTAATCTGTTGGGATGCTAACCAGGCTAACGTGTTGTCGTAATGCGGTAGAAGAACTGGGGATGGTCTCGCTAACACCAACCATGTTTGTGTGTGGGTGTGTGCTGCCAGGGCGAAGCGCAACCGTGTTCCCTCGGCGGTGTTGGAGTCCGAAACGGGTTGACTTGTTACTTGTTATACCATGGATGCGATGTTGTAAATTTAAAATGCCAGACCGTTTATTTGTTTGATATTTACAGGTGTGGGTTTGTTCCTTTTGTAATACTAAAACATCTTTGTGATTTATTTATGTAGCTGATGTGTGGGATGACGGTGTGGGATGACACACAACTTAGGTGTAGTTTTAGAAGAACTTTTACAGATGAAATGATGGAACAATGGCTAGAGTTAGTCAATATAGCTGAGTCCATTGTGCTCACGGAGGAGGACCAAATGATATGGCAATATGAATCAAATGGCGTCTATTCCTCCAAATCAATGTATGCAATAGTCGATTTTAGAGGAGTAAAACCCATTTACTTACCTGCTGTGTGGAATGTTAAAGTGCCACCTAGAATTTAGGTTTTTCTGTGGCTTTTTTCACAGAACAAAATTATGACTAGAGACAATCTCAGAAAAAGAGGGATGTCCAAACCTCTAGAATGTAGTTTATGTAAGGAAATACAATCAGTATATCACATGTTCTTTGAGTGCATTGTAGCCAAGGACATGTGGAATATAGTGAAACAAGTATTTGACATATCAATTTCGAATCGCTTGCTTCTAAATGGCTATGCAATACTAGATTCTTGCATCTGAATGTAGTTAATGCTGCTGTATTGTGAAGCATTTGGAATAATAGAAATAGCATTGTGTTTAACCGCTGGGCCAATTTTTTATTTTACTAGATGGTAAGCACAAATATTTGCTACGCCCCGGGCCATGGCTAATAATAGAAATAGCATTGTGTTTAACCGCCTGGAATAGATTCTCATCCCCTATTTCGGCAGGTGTTCAAGGATATTGTTGTCACCTTTCTTCAGTTAACAGACGATCGGAATGGCAGAGGAATGGGCAGGGACATGATCATCTTGTCGATAAGAGGACAGCATTGGGTGCTCGGTGCTCCTGAACAGCAGAATATATAGGTACTCATAACTGGCATCGGACTGGATGCACAGTGTATGTTCACCCTGATTCAGAGTATCTGATCTTGATAATCTTGCAGATCTTCAACCACGGGCGGGCACACGTCCACGCCTCGGGGACCAATATGCACCCGTCGGCGGTGCTATTCGGCCGCGGCGACGGGGCTCCGGTGGAGGAACTGGTTCGCCCGGGCGTGTTCCCGGAGCACAAGCAGGAGATCGTGCGGATCCTGCAGGGGGGCGGCCACGTGCGCAGGAGGACGGGCAATGGCGTGAACGGGGCAACGGGCACCTGTGCGTCTCGTGGCGTCGCTCAGACGGCGCCTATGCTGGCGAAGATGCTCCTCTTCTGCTCTGCTGCGATGGCGCGGGTGGCGTGCACGACGCCCAGAGCTTGGCGTACGGGGCGCTGTACGGGGTTCCCCTACACCCAGAGCTTGGCGGCCTCGACCGTGAGGGCGAGCTCGCCGGCGTCCTAGTAATGATCCGGTGAATCCCCTCAGTCGCCGCGTCGCTGCTTCTGGTCGCCTGCTCGCGCTCTCAGTCCTGCATGAACATCTTCCCTTGCGATGGCGACGACGCGGCCGTGAGCGAGATGCGTGCAGCACCTCTCCACTTCCCGGCGGCACAGCTTGTCGCCCAACTAGCGGCGTCTCCGTGCTCGGTGTTGCCAGAACGCGCGTGACACGCGACATGGATGGGAGCTTGTTCGACGCGATCGCTCGAGGAAAATATGGACAGCACGGTCTGGCTGGACGCGGGCCAACTCGGGCTGGCTCGGGCCGAGCCAGCAAAAAGCTCGGGCAAAAATGGCGAGCCGCGAGCTGGCTCGCTCCGCCGGCGAGCCATGAAACGGAGCTCGGCCCGAGCTCGTGGGAAGCTCGGTGCAACTCGGTGCAGCCCGCGAGCCTGATGGAGGTGGGTCACTGACAGGTGGGGACGTCCTCCTCGACGGCGGTGCAGTACGGCAGCGGCGACCGTGAGCATGTGGGGCGGCGCGGGGCGACACTACTCACCAAGCAGCAACGCAGCGACGCCCGAGTGGCGGGCAGGACGGAGGGGAAGGGCGACGCCGGCGATGTCCGTGTCGCGACGGTCCGGACGGAGGGAAACGGCGGGGGCAGAGGCGAAGCTTGGCGACGTCGTCGGTAGCAAGGACTCCCTGAAGATCGTCGCGCTGCAGGGACCGGTCACCGTCGACACTACTCACGGCGGCAGCGGCGACCGTGAGCATGTGGGGTTGGCCGGAAAGCATGACGTCGACGGTAGCTTGCGACGGCGGGCGGCGGCGCGTGGGTGGCTGACCTAGTTTTTGCATCTGGTTGGTTCGGGGAAGAAGAAGACGACTGAATCGACTGAAGACGACTGAATCGACGAGGCAACGAGCAAGAGCCAACGAGCCGGCCCGAGCCGAGCCTGGCTCGGCCCGAGGTCGCCGCGGTCCAGAGAATGGGGCTCGGCTCGGGCAAAAATTCTGGCGGGCCGAGTCAAGCTCGCACCGAGCCCATCAAACTCGGGCCGAGCCGCAAAGCTCGGTGAGATACGTCAGAGATGAGTACGATGCTAAAGCTCACGTGAGATTTTTTATCTCTAAGCTTTCACTAGTCTATTCATTTGTGCTCGTTCCGTTTCAAATTAGATTATTTGCAATGTCTCGGTTGCTAAAGCTGTCAATGTAGATTTCCCACTAGTACTTTGGCCCCAAAGGACTATCTCTACCGTCGAAGTGTTGGAGATTCGAGCGAAAGTCCACTAGTCAAAGTTTTTGGCGAGTTTGCAAAACAACCCCTCCAAAAATTGCTAATAAACCCGCACTCCACTCCTGGGTGGATAACCCACCCACGACCCCGTCCCCTCCACCTAACCCTAACCGACCCTATCCCCTGCCCCCCCCCAGACCCACTCCTCTCCCTGGCGGCGTCCTCCCCCGGCCTCATCCTGCCGTCCTCGCCCTCCGTCAGCCATGGAGCCGAGCTTCACCTCGACCCTGACCATGGATCCGAGCGGGGGACGAGGACCAGAGGGTGCGCCGTCAAGCTCGGGCCTCCTCACCCTCCCGTCAGCCATGGATTTGAGGTCCACCTCGACCCCGACCATGGATTCGAGCGGGGGACGCGGACCAAAGGCTGCACCGCCGAGCTCGGGCACAGGACCCCCTCCACCACCGTGCTTGATCTAGGGAGGCCACGGATCCGGGCTCCACCGCCGGCAGGAGGCAACCTTCAACCGCCACCTCGAGCTCGACCCCCTCCTGCAGATCGGCGTCCAGGCGGAGATGGATCTGGAGCTCGGCCGCCTCCTCCAGATCGGCGTCCACCGCCACACCTCCAGACCTGGCCAAGGAGAGGCCGCCGCCTGATCCTGCCGCTGGGAGGCTCGCGCCGCCAGCCACGGATCCATGTCCATGGAGGAGTAGGGACGGCTTGAGGCGCTGCCCACCTCTTCCCCGTCTGCATGCGTGAAGGAGGAGCAGCGGTGGAGCGGCTGCCCACTTATTCTCTTCTTTTCTTACATTTCTCTTGAATCCCTGTTCCTTCTTTTTACGTTTATGTTTCTTGCTACCGGCCGCCTGGATCTGGGCTTTGAGGCTCCGGTGTGTTGAATCATTGATGTTTCTTCCAAAAATCATTCTGAAAAATGGGTGAATCTTTTATTTTGCTTGTCTAAATATTTTCAGGCGTCATGGCAGGACGAAGCGTTGGATCCGGGCCGCTCCTTGGGCCGGCCGTGGCTCTCCTCTTTTTTTTTTTTATCTGAGATATTAATGTGGTGAATTTGGAATGTAATTTTTGTCAATCTTTTGGTTCTTTTAAATCTTGTCCACGTCGTACGAGATTGAAGCTTCTTTTAATGTCCTTTGTGGATCTATGATGAACATTCATGAAATCTTTTTTGGATTTCTTTACATAAATCTTTTTTTCGATATTGAAGAATTTTGATTGTCAGCCTGGGCTTGGATATGAGCTACATTGGCCCAGATCTATGCTTTCTACATTTTTTTTCATTTTTTGTCGAATTTGGATGGGTGTTTGACTTTTCATTGTGTTTTCTGTGATTACAACTACGAATTAGGTATGAACGTTCTTCTTTTAGAATATTGTATATGCATTGACGACAAGATCTTAACTTGGACGGCTTTGGATCTTGGCTTTTAGGACCTGGATTTGAGGGCCCTTTTTCTTATGTATTTCTGTTTGTAATTTTTTTGGGATCCAGTTTCGTGGTTAATCATGTATGAAACGGATTAGGTTCTCGATTTTTGTTTTGGTTTTGATCCAGATCCTGTTGGTATGAAACTGATCTGATTCTCAGGATTTTTATGAACATCAACAAATGCTACGCTTCTTCTCTGAATCTAAGCCCAACAGGAGTGACTGCCCACGGGCTTCGATCTGGCGATTTCCTTGTTTTTTCGAATTTTATTTTCATTAATTTATTGTATGGACGCCCAGATTCGTTTCTGTGAATCTTTTTTGATATTTCTTTGAGTTTTCGTTTGTGTGAACTTGCTCGAATCCTGTCCCCCAAGAATCAAGTCCTGGATCTGGCCCCCTTGGCCCTCATTTTGGCTATTCTCAGTTTTCTTGATTAATTTTGGTCTTGACCTTTTGACCCTGTTTCATTTTTCCTGGTGTTTTCTAATATGTATCTCGCCGAGGAGAGGTCGGACCTGGGCATGCAAGCAAATGATCTTGTCTATTATAGTTTTTCACAATTTCTCTTTGATGATTGTATCTTATTTCAGTGAAGATTCATGGATTTTTATGTGATGCTATATGAGAATTGAATTGGATCCTAAATGAAACTGCATTGAACTGAATGAAACTGAGAATTGGATATTGTATTTGATGCCTGCCATTTGTTCTCCCCCACCAGAAAGTGTATGAAAGTTGTATGAAAGTTGTGACGAACTTGTGTGGATGTTGAAAAGCCCTCAATCAATTGTGAATAAATAATTTTCTGTGTGAATCAGTGAATGAGTATTTGTTTTAAACTTTGTTGGTGCAATTGTATGAATCCGTGCCACCAGGACCTTGGTTCTCGAATTTATCTCTTACGAAATCTTCAAAGAACACAGCAGGAGATGTCATCTTTCATTGCTCGATCAACAGTTTAACTGTTGTGAATCATGTCAAAAATAAAGATCCAGTGTAATTTTTTATGTTCTAGAATTATTGTTTCTTATATTTTTTGTTATAATTCTGTGTGCCAGTTTGGAGAATCTATTTCTCGTGGATTTTTATTCTGAAATGTTGGGAACAAAATTTTAAGAATTATATTTTTTGTGATATTCTTTTCTATTTCCTGTCTACTTGAAGAATTATGAACCGACGTGAAAAACTATAGTAAAATGCTGAACGGAAGTAAAATGCTGAACGGATGTAAAAATTCTGTGAATCAATTGTTTTCTGTGAAAAGATTTTATGCTTATAGTGAAAAATTTGTGGAAAAAGTTGAATATTATTGAAAAATATTCAGAATTTGAATCAATTGTGGAACTAAAATATATGTGAAAAGATCTTTATGATTATAGTGAAAATTCTGTGAAAAAAGTTAAATATTATTGAAAAAAATCAGAATTTGAATCAATTGTGGAAATAAAATTTCTGTGAAAAAGATTTTTTATGATTAAATTGAAATTTTTTGTAAAAAAGTTGAATATTATTGAAAATATTCAGAATTTAGATCATCGATTTAATTTCCTAAAAAGTTCTAATAACATTTTCATTAAAAATGTTCGAAATAAAAAACGAGGTTGAAAAAGGAAATAAAATGTGGAAATATAAATTGCTGAGAAAGGAAATACAAGATTTTATTAAAATGATTGGAACTGGATCGGGAGGGTGAGGATACGGTCAGGTTTTGTTTTGGGTGCTGCTGTACGGTTCAAAATAAAAAACTGGGAACTGGGAGGGGAGAGAAAAATCAGAACTTGTAAAATGCTGTAATGGTGATGGCTCTTGTGCAAATGTGGATGAAAACTTTGACCAAGGAACTACCGTCGGATGTCACACGAATGAACGGCAGAGATAGTCCTTTGGGGCCAACTCCCATGTGGAGTTGTTCTTTTGTAAAGCTGTCGACCTTCCAGGTCCTTGTTCACTTGCGGGACGACACCACTGCAGAAGCCCGGCTCCTCTACCACCAGGAACACTATGATCTTGCTTTTTTCGAGGTTAAGGTGGACATGCCAGCTCACTTGCCCTCTTTTAACGAAAAAGTGCATTGCGGCCAAGAGGTTATCCGGCTTGGCCGAGATGAAAGTATGGATTTAAGTATAACCAATGGTAGAGTCGAATGCTTGAATCCAAATAAGTATGAGAGACATCACTACATGTACTTTTACCACGAAGATCCTGACTATCAGGTGCACGATTTAATTTAGTTCTAACTCATGTTTCTATGGTACTCTTTTGTTATTATGAATTGTAATGTTTGTCACCGTTGCTATCTTGTAGTGTAAAGACGATGGAGGATCCATCATTGGCTTAGATGGAAAGGTTGTGGGATTGGTTAACAATCACCTTGAAGACTCTTTTGTACCTTCTTCTATTTTGGTTAAGTCCACTGATTTGTGGAGGAAGTTTGGGTATGTCTTCCCCTCCATTATCTGTTAAGCAAATTAATTGTTACTTTTTCGTGCTTCTTGTTGGAGTTGAAAAATAAGTTGATCTGATTAAATAGAAATATTGTTTGCTGACTATCCAAATTATATATTTTACCCCATGCAATTGAACGACTACACCTTTATGTTTGGATTGTGGCTGTTTAGCAATTATTATTGTGCTTGAATCAATGTTAAAAATGATTTGGTAAAATCATGCACGTGAGGCTAAGATGGATCTGTGATGTGGCCTATGTGAGAAGCTAGCAGAGAACATTATAGAAAAATGTGTGCGAATCACTTTAATGATTCTACGTTTTCATAATATGTGTATCCAATGTATATGAACTAAATTCGGTACAAAAGTGTACCAATTTTATGTTAACTTAGGAAACCCATTTTTCTGACCCACTCTATCGACGAGGGCTCAAACTAATGTCTTGTTAGGTTATGAATTCTGTGTTATCTCCTAAGGTTTTTGTGATACTCATTCGCTCTCGTATCTAATGAAATATGCTGTATCATATTTACCAGAAGTCATTACATAACCTCTTTCCTGGTTTCAAATTTATCCAAAAAAAAAAAATGATATTTACAGGTGAGTGTTCTCAATATCTTTGTGATTTAATACTAGTGTTCTGGTACAATCCCGAACCGTAAATTGAAGTGCACTGTCAGACATTACATATGTTTTATCCTTGTATTCTGACCATCGTAACTCGAAGTATAGAGGAAGCTGAACAGAGGAAGCTCCCGAGGTTTCTCCTTCATGACGCATACGAGTGCTGAACAGAGGAAGCATACGAGTGGTGCTGAACACAGAGGGAGCACACGAGCCTTACACACGAGGTGTACTCGTGCCTTTTCATTTTTCTCGTGCAGAGTACATTTTACAACGGGATTACATGCAGCCGGGTCAGTTAAATAAACCGGCTGGGGGAGAAGCGCGTAAATCCACCGTCTCTACTGCTTACCTGTTCTTCAAGTGTTCATCCATGGGTGTGCCAACGGGCTTGGTGACATTGTCCTCGCGGCTACTCGAGGGAATCCTCTCAAAATTGATCTGGCAACGAGGTTTACGGCCTACCTTTGCACGCAAGATATTGGCCATGCCATGGCTTCATATGACAAGTTAATTTGGTCTTCTTCTGTTCGTTTCCCTTCTTTCAGTCAGCTCTAACTGGAGAATCCCTTACTAGTCTTCATTTGTTGTTACTAGCGACCCTAGCTAGCTCGAACGAGGACAGAGGAAGAAGAAAAACAGTAGATGGACACAAAAATTTCAGGCGCACTAACGCCGCCGCACTGACGGCTTCTGTATTCGGTCGAGCACTAACTCGATACTTTGACGAATTACACAGGGAGGGGTATTTATACGAGGGCGCACGTACGCCGTCTCGCCGCGCTCCAGACGCATCCACTCTCCACGATCCGCACGGCCCAGCTCACGCCCATGATCTCGCTCTGACGTGATCAACGTGGCCACCTTCTCCTGGACGTGGTTGCCTTCCCTGCTAACTCGCTAACAGCTAACTGAACTCGCGCGCACAAACACGCACACGCACTACCCACGCACAGACGCACCACACGCACAGACGCACCACGCCCACCAATCCACCATGGACACGACCTGGTGCACTGACACCGGCCACCACCATGGCGGACATGGCTTATTGCTATGACATTAGTCATGGCACTGGTCAACCACGGGCACACCGCACACGTCCACGCCTCGGCCGGGGACCAATGTGCACCCGTCGGTGGTGCTGTTCGGCCGCGGCGACGGGGCTCCGGCGGAGGAGCTGCTGGAGAGCGTGAACGGGTTCGCCCGGGCGTGTTCCCGCAGCACAATCCTGCAGGGGGGACGGCCAGGCCACGTGTGCGGGATGACGGGCAATGGCGTGAGCGGCCACCTGTGCGTCCCGTAGCGGCCGCGGATGGTGGCGTCGCTCAGACGGTGCCTACGCTGGCGAAGCTGCTCCTCTTCTGCTACGATGGCGCGGGTGGCGTGCTCGACCGTGCGGGCGAGCTAGCCGTCGTCCTAGTAATGATCCGGTGATCGCATCCCCTCAGACGCCGCGTCGCTGGTTCTGATCGCCTGCTCGCGCTCTCAGTCCTGCACATCTCCCCTGGCGATGGCGACAACGCGGCCGTGAGGGAGCACCGAGCAGCGCCCGCCTTCCCGGCGGCACAGCTTGCCACCCAACTAGAGGCCGCGGGGACCGGCGTCTCCGTGCTCGGTGTTGGCAGAACGTGCGCGACACGCGACATGGGCGGCAAGACGACGACCGCTCGAGGAAAATATGGACAGGACGGCCCCGGCGCAGTGCACGGTCTCGGCCCGAGCAATGACGGGCAGGGCGGCATGGACGCGGCAAGGATCGACGCCGGACGCGACGTTGACGGCGCGGAGGCGACACGGCCGACGCTGCAGCCGGCACGATGCACGCGCGGAACACGACTAATATGGTCCTCTGCTGCAGGCATGCACAAGGCCGGCGGCGCGGGGACTCGTCCACCCTGAGTATACGCGATGGCCAAAACGCTCAAGTTGCAAGGTTGTAATTCAAAACAGCATTACACAAAACAAAACGCCCTCCCAAAGAGAGGAGCATCGCACTCCGCCCGTCAGTGTGGACGGGTCAAACCGAGTCTTCTTTAGTTTCCACGGGTCAGTGTTCTTACCAAATATGGAAATCTGCGGACTAGCTTCAAGTGATATTTGTTGATCTTTATGCTACAAATATTATTTAGATATATTTTGGTGCAGTTGGTGTCGTTTCTGTTGGTTTCATCTCTTTGAGCTCAATCCCATTGTTGTTTGCACTTTATATTCAGGTTGTGCAATAGTGAAATCAGTCCAAGACGAGTTAAGCAACACACATGGTCTGTTTCCAACACCTGATGCAGCCAAATCATGAAACTCCTTCCTCGGTTCTCTATCTAGCCATGTAATTGCACCGTTTCTTTACACTGTGTATTGTTCAATGACCAATTTGCTTAAATGCTAAACTTCAATCCCTTGGTGCCAAAATAGGCACAGCAAAGCGTGCCCTCTCCTTCTAGTAACTAATCATATGTACTAGAAACGGCTATCCAGATATATTTGTTGACCCGTGCCCTTTACACACACTTAAGAATATAGTATAATTCATGCAAGTAGCATAAATTAATCTCTCCGTCGTGGTATCATGTACGTTTTGTTTGTTAAATACTTCATTATCTTTTTAGGAAAAATAAAATAAAATACAACATGATCTAGTAGTATTGTCGTACACCAGTTTTTTTTTTTTTTTTGCTATAAACAGTTTAAAATTTAGCATGATGCACACATTTTAAGTGATAGAAGTTAAAAATGTAGAACAAAGAGTGTCACAGTTAATATTTAAATATTATTGTGGCGTTAAATACAAAATACATAATATGTAAAATTTCTAGTATACAATTACTTATAATATGTATAAAAGTCTAATATAAATTACCCGTGAGCAGCGAGAGGCTGGTTCCTGTATTGTACGAGGAACAAGGAGGGTTTACTTGCTCTGGTTTCAGAGGAAGAAGTGGCGGAGGTGCGGTTCGTGTGGAGCAACAGACAGCCGCAACCGCCGCGTGAAGACGTCTTTTGCTTTCCCTCCGAGATGGCTCAGCCGGAGGGCAGTCGAGCCGATCCGGCCGGAGGGCAGGACGCAGCCACAACCGCTCAGGCCGCCGCCGCTGCTGCCTACCATGAACTAGACATGTCGGCATAGGTGGTACCCCTGAGGGTTGCCAAGTGATCGTGGGTTGCCAATCGATTGTCTGGAGATTTTTTTCCAATATGTAATGCATGATTAAGTGACATGCTGATGTTTTTGTTATCTTATCTAGGCTATCTCATGATTATGTGAACCGGAACTATGAACCTTCCGAGTAATCATCTGTGTTACTGGTCCATTTTCTCGATTGTTTGTTTTTGGCTGTTTTTGTTTAGTAATGTCTTCAGCCATAAATATGCCTGGAGCCGTGTGGGCGCAACTAGCTTAGGTTCTCCTGGTGAAGCCATTTGGCTCGAAGGTAGTTGCATTGCTAGTTTTTTGGATTCAGGTTTTGCGACTCATGGAGTGTTCGCAACACATCATCATCGAATCTAACCAGATATCCACCAGTATTGTTTATTTTCGATTGACGTAAAATGAAACAAGCGACTCACAAGTCTGCTTAACAAGTTCATGATAAAACAACTGAGTTCAATACCAATGATGCTATCCAGCCACATCGAATGTGCTGCAGGTATCCTGAGTTAAGGACATGCCGAGTTGTAGAGTTCATGAAATCCTTAAAACTAAAAGAATGACATGACATGTACCTTCTAGGCTACACATCATGGAAACTAATAATTATCCTATAGGAAGCATAAAAAAATATAAGAACATTCAGAAATTTTACTAATTATTTGATCCAGTAGACAATATTACAAGGAAACCAAGAGTACACACACAATACTCACGGAGTTCATAAACTCTTTGAAACTAAAAACATGACAGGTCATACGCTCTCCAGATTACATATCAATGTAACATCATGCATCACATTTTTGAACTAGGACCGGAAGTGAACAAGAGAACGTGAAGCCAAACCCAACTCATGGGTTGTCTGCGTTCTCTCCTCGGTGGTCCGTGGATACCTTGACGGACAAACCATGATCTTCGGATCCAAGTCACCACAGCGCCCACACACCTTCCTGTCGTGCAGAGATATCTCTGCCATGTTAACCGCAACTTCCGCGACACGCCTGATGTATCGCATGAAGTAGTCCTCTGGTTGGAAGCCATAGATGGTGAGCTTAACCAGGTTCTTGTGCTTGCGACCAGGGGCATATGGTTTCCACTTCACTTCTGCCTTTTCACAGTAAGCACGTCTCTTTCTTAACTCTATGTTTGTCTCCATTATGCACCAATGATCCCATACTGTGATGCACAGCTCTCTTAGGAAGGGTGCAGCTTCAAGAAAAAACATTGTCCAAGAAAAATCACACCCTTCAGGAATGTTCTCCAGATTCACTTGCTGTAGTTTGCTGAGCACAGGAGTGAGCAATTTCGGGCTTTCTGGTCTAACCCAAATCTGGTATACAAACAAAAGAAAAAAACTGAGTGCAAGTTACAAATAACTTACATTCTCAAGTGGCAGAGAAGATCAATTTAAGTTACCATTGTTACATTTAAAACTGAGTGCAAGTTGCAAACAAGTTCTATTCTCAAGAGGCAGAGAAGATCAATTTAAGTTACCTATGTTACATTTAAAATGGAGTGCAAGTTTCAAACAAGTCATATTCTCAAGTGGCAGATAAGATCAATTTAAGTTGCATATAACAAATCATAGAGTGGTAATAGACACATATGATCCAAACGACTGATGCATACCTTCTCACATTCGAAATCCAGATGCAGATCACGGATGGAAGGGACATTAGCAAGGAGCTGACTTAACTCAAGGGTCTTTTCCCAGCTGACCCCAGTTTTTTTAATGCTTAGCTTTGAAAGCTGTGGTACAAAACCAAAATACAAGGGATCTCCTTCACAAAACCAATTATTATAGCTCACCCGTCAGAGTTTTGGTAGACATGTCAGCTCAATCCTCTTAAAAAAATCCAGAGTCAACCTCAAGCTCAACAAGCTGGGTGTGTTCTGGCTGCACCACGGAATGGATCCCTGAGTCGCAGTGAGTTAAATCCAAAGACTCCAAGCGCTTGCAAGCGCTGAGGAGGTCAGGGATGCCCAGTTGATCAAACCTCAAATTGCGCAACCAGAGGCGTGTGAGGCCAGCAAATGCATCCGGACAAGCACCAAGGAAAGTACTGAACTGGCTCGCAAAGTGGAGGAGATTGTCAGGACAGCAGTTACCATAAGCCTTCTCCGTTACCATCTCAAACTCCGTCGCGTCAACTTTCTGGGTGGCCAAGGCACGGGCAACAGAGTTTCCAATGGAGACGGCGTCATGATCCGTCAAGACGAATCTGATCTTGAGTTTTCTGATGGTGAGTTCCGGGCTCCTGGTGCTCAGGATGTTATCCGTTACATGCGCCACGGCGCGGCTGATTCGGAGAGTGTCGCTGATGCCGAATTCATGTGGTCGTTTGTGGTGACACGAAATGGAACCAACACTTATGAACAAGTGTGAGAGCATGGTGGGGAGCTTCAGCAATCGCTTGGAGAGGATGCAGGTCCTTATAGCATCGAGTGTGTCCACCCTCTCAAGGAATTTAATCAAGAGGTCATCGGGCAGATTGCTGAGCCTGTCTCTGGCCACCCTCTCCATGATGTTGAGCAAGACGTCATCGGGCAGCTCGGTGAGCCTGTCTCCGTTGCCGGCAGCAGCGTTGTGCGCTGATTTCTGCAATGCATTTAGCAGGAACGAACACATTTTGAGGATGAATTTTATACCACTATAGAAGGACAAACAGCAAGGAACGAACACATTTGAGGATGAATTTTACTACTACTATTACAGAAGGACAAACAGCAAGGAACGAACATATTTGAGGATGAATTTTACTACTTCTATAGAAGTACAAACATCAAGGACAAAAGAAGAAGCAATTCTTACAGGCTGTCTGCGGCGACCGTTCTTGTTCTTCATGGCTGACGGATGATAACATACGCTCTCCAGATTCCAATTAGGACCGGAAGTGAACCATAGCATGCGAAGCCAAACCCAGTTCCTCGGTTGTCTGCTTCCTCTCCTCGGCGGTCTGTGGATATTTTGAACGACACACATCGACCTTGCGAGCCAAGCCACCACAATGCCCACACGACTTCCCGTCATGCAGAGATATCTCTATCATGTTAACCGCGACTTCGGCGACACGCCTGATGTATCGCATGAAGTTGTTGTCAGGTTGGAAGTCATAGATTGTGAGCTTAACCAAATTCTTGTGCTTGAAAACAGGGACACTTGGCTTCCACTTCACTTCTGCTTTTTCACAGTAACCATATTGCTCTCTCAACTTTTGTCTGTCACCATTTTGCAGGAATGATCCCATACTGTGATGCACAGCTCTTTTAAGTTAGGCGCAGCTTCAAGAATATACATTGTCCAAGCAAAATCACATCCTTCAGGAATATTCTCCAGATTCAGTTGCTGTAGTTTTGTGAGCACAGGAGTGAGCAGTTTCGGGCATTCTGGTAGAACCCAAATCTGGGATACAAAAAAGGAATTAAAATTGAGTCCACGTTGCAAGTAAATTACATTCTCAACTGGCAGAAAAGACCAAGATGAGTTTACTATTGTCACATAAAACCAAAAGTTGATTGAAGGCTGCAAATGAACTATACACTCTAGAGTGGCCGAGAGGATTCGCCCTAAGTTACTACAATTCTATATAACAATCATAGGGTGGAAATAAGACATATGATTACAGTGAGTGTACCTTTTCACTTTGAAAATCCAGATGCAGATCAGTTATGGAGCGAACATCGGCAAGGAGCTGGCTTAATTCAAGAGTCTTGCGCGAACGAGTTCCAGCTTTCGTGAGGCTTAGCTTTGAAAGCATCGGCACAAAGCCAAAAGACAGAGGATCCTCACAAGAGAACCAATTATTATAGCTCACCCGTTGGAGTTTTGGTAGACATGTCAGCTCAATTCTCTCATATTTCCCAGAGTGGACACGAAGCTCAACAAGCCGATCATGTTCTATTTGCAGGACTGAATGGACCCCTGAGTCGCAGTGGCTTAAACGAAAAGACTCCAAGCGCTGAGGATGACGGGGATGTCCAGTTCAGCAAACCTCATATTGCGCAGCCACAGGTGTGTGAGGCCAGCAAATGCATCCGGACAAGCACCAAGAAAATCAATGAACTGCCTTCCAAAGTTGAGGAAGTCATCAGGAGAGCAAGCATCACAACCCTTCTCCGTAACCATCTCAACATAGGCAGCGTCAACTTTCTCAGGAGAGCAAGCATCACAACCCTTCTCCGTAACCATCTCAACATAGGCAGCGTCAACTTTCTGGGTAGCTATGGCACGGGCAACAGACTTGCCAATGGAGACAGAGTCACAATCCGTCAAGACGAATCTGATCTTGAGTTTGCTGATGGTGATCTCCGGGCTCCTGGTGCTCAAGATTCTATCCGTTACATGGGCCACATTGCGGCTGATTCGGAGCACTTCGGGGATGCCGGATTCACGGGCTAAGTTGTTGTTGTGACACACAAGGGAACCAACACTTATGAACAAGTTTGAGAGCATGGTGGGGAGCTTCAGCAATCGCTTGGAGAGGATGCAGGCCCTTATAGCATCGAGTGTGTCCACCCTCTCCAGGATGTTAATCAAGAGGTCATCGGGCAGATTGCTGAGCCTGTCTTCGTTGCCGGCAGCAGCGTTGCGCGCTGGTTTCTGCAATGCATTTAGCAGGAACGAACACATTTCAGGATGATTTTTACTACCACTTTAGAAGGACAAACAGCAAGGAACGAACACGTTTGATGATGACTAAGAAGGACAAACAGCAAGGAACGAGCACATTTGATGATGACTAAGAAGGACAAACAGCAAGGAACGAACACATTTGATTATGACTAAGAAGGACAAACAGCAAGGAACGAACACATTTGATGATGACTAAGAAGGACAAACAGCAAGGAACGAACATATTTGAGGATGCATTTTACTACCACTTTAGAAGGACAAACAGCAAGGAACGAACACATTTGATGATGACTAAGAAGGACAAACAGCAAGGAACGAACACATTCGATGATGACTAAGAAGGACAAACAGCAAGGAACGAACATATTTGAGGATGCATTTTACTACCACTTTAGAAGGACAAACAGCAAGGAACGAACACATTTGATGATGACTAAGAAGGACAAACAGCAAGGAACGAACACATTCGAGGATGAATTTTACTACTACTATAGAAGTACAAACAGCAAGGACAAAAGAAGAAGCGATTCTTACCGGGTATCTGCGGCGACCGTTCTTGTTCTTCATGGCTGATGACGGACGATGAGCTTACTGAGGCGATCCGACGAAATCAGGGACGCCAACTGATTCGAGCGGAATCCTGCTCCTCCCCCTCTGCTTATTATATAGGCTCCCCTCCCTCCGAGGGAGGAGGATTCGGATTACAACTTGTCGGAAGACCGACTGACAATAAAATTGCTCCTTTTGCAGCCCGACTGCGACGCAGCCTCTCCTTTCCGTCCCGATTGCAGCAGGGAATCGAATCCGTCTCCGGCACCGGCGCTCGTGAGATTATTTCGCCGGAAGCGCAACGAGACATGGGGCAGGGGAGGAGAATGGCGGTGGAGTGTGGTGGAAGATGCAATGGGGCGCAGAGGAGAGTGGTGGTGGTCGACGGCGGGGCGTGGGCAGGGTGGGCGGTCGCCGGCGGGGCGTGGGCAGGGGAGGAGGATGGCGGTCGCCGGCGGAGTGTGGTGGAAGATGCAATGGGGCGCAGAGGAGAGTTGGTGGTCGGCGGTGGGGCGAGGGCAGGGTGGGCGTGGGGAACCCGGGCGGCGGAGGTGGTCGCAGCTGCAAGGGGAGGTGGTGGTCGGCGGCGGCGGCGGAGGTGGTGGCGGGTGCAAGGGGCGCGGACGGAAGAGGGTGGTGGTCGCCGGCGGGCGGGCGGGCTGGTTGCCGTAGGGGACGGCGGGATCGGCTAGGGTTCTCTCATCTCACGCAAGCATCTGGGAGGGGATCCAGAGGAGGAAGAAGGTGAGGGATGATTTGGGAATTTGGGATTCTTACTAGTAGAATGACCGTGCGTTGCTACGGGAGTGTGAATTTTTAGTCTATCAATGATTCTAATTTAATTGTCTTTGGTATTAATATTACACATGTATATAATTATGCGAGACAGCCAACACCAAACTGTGATATTTTTCTTATGACTTATAGCCTTGTTAACAAAATGATCCAAAATCTCAAAAAAAAAAAAATCCATCTGAGAGACACAATTTAATTATTTGTAAAAAACTGAAATAGCGGTATCATATATAGTAGAAGGTCAGCGAGTAATATAAAACGTTGTACGACTCTCCTTCGACCGGAAAAGCACAAGAAATTGTAGTGGACAAATTCAGTCTCTTTACTACAGAATCTATTCCAAATTCAGTATTAAAAAAGGACGCATGAGAAGCAGTGGCATACGAAAACCGTTAGCCTAAGTACATCCACGCAGACATGGAGAGGTGAGGCCACCGTTTCAGCTATCAGGTGGCCAACCTCAAAGACATCGTCATCAAGTGCGATTCATCAGTGACCTCAAAGAACTCAGATATTACCACAATTCTCAATACTACACACCATATAATCTGGACGAAAAAACTGATGGAAAACCAGCAACATGATACTTGCACTCATCAGTAACCTCAAAGAACTCAGTTATTCTGCCAATGTTAGTCAGCCTCAGTTTCCCCAGCCCATGAATGGAAAAATGAATCACGACTGTAAGCTAGAGGAGTACATACTACAGCATGGTAACAAACATGGGTTCACCCATCTTGTTGATACAACTTCTTGCCTAGTGAGTAAACCGTGTAAAATTGTGAACATTCAGTTCAGTTCGTAAGTTCTTTAACTGAAGTCCAACTAAAGCTATACAATCTATGTTATCTAAAATGCACTTGAACAGGTCATGGATAAATTTGTAAATAAGCTTGCAGCTCAGCTCATGCAAGTTAGGTGCCAAGTTAAGCATCATTTAGAGCATTCATTAACAAACAGGAAAAAATGACATGGAAGCAATGAACAAACATTATCTAAGAAAACCTAAATGTTACAGACTATTTACTCCATTTCAAAATATAATGAATAGAGCATTGAAGCTCGAAGTAGGATGCAAAGAATTGCAACTCTAGAATTGCTCTTTTGCGGTCATAGTGTAGGTAGTTGCAGGGCGCTTGCCGGCGGCGCAGTGGAGAAGATGGTGTCGCCGGAGAAGCTTTTGTGGATGCAGGTTTTCTTCTCGGTTCCGAGCTTTCTGCGGGAGGCTCGGGGCAGATCTGCCGTCCGCGGCGTCGTTGCGGCTTTCCGGAGCTTCGATGCGCCTTCCCTCAAGCCGGCGTGCGTGTTGGCGTCGCTGGAGTTTGAAGATCTGGACGAAGAAGATGAAGTTGACCAAGATGTTGCTGCTCATCGCGCGGGATGGAGGCATAGCGCCGAGGATCGTCGACTTCCTTGTCGCCTGAGGGCTCCTCCCAGTCCAACGTCATGGAGGTGCGGCGGCGGGATTCGCCGGCGGAGCGTGCCGTGCGAGCAGGAGGGCACCAGAGCTCAGAAGGTTCTATTTGCCTTTTCTCCTTGTTTCTGGGTTTCTCTGTATGCTTGGTTGCTGTAATCTTGTTCTTCCTTCGCAAAAAAAGAGAAGTGCGTTCCGTCCACCTTGGCATAGACATCGTCATCAAGTGCGTAGACTATTCCGTCCACCTTGGCAGATCGGTAACGTGCATGTTTATTAAATATGCAGCTGTAGCCTGTTCTCTGAAGCATGATATTAACCCTGCTAAGTTATGAAATTCATCACTTCGATCTGAAGCTGCAGATAATTCAAATAATGGCCTAACATGGCGCTCAACCTCAGCATTTCATTAATGTAACTGCCGTCAGAAGCATATATTTTCAGAAGCACATTTGGGTTCCGCTGGCTAAAAAGGTATACAATCTCTTCAGCCTCTCTTGATCATTTTCCCCACTTGTCCACTCATACAAGAAGAGAATTGGTATATTATTACAAAATACAGTAACAAAACGATGATTCCTTAGATGCAACATAGATTATTATTTGCAATACCCTTGCTAAGACACAGCACAACCAGCATCTGTAGACTCGAGAATTATTCAGAGTCCTCGTCAGGGGTGCAGCAGCTCGTTGTACTTCCATTTATGAGGGATTAACATTTGATATATGCTATGTACATATCGAGGAGTAAACACATATGTGTATTAACTAATGTTCTTCCATCAAACTACTTGAGATAAGACATTGCCAGTGATTAATCAGGCATGTATTTAATAGATCTCCATGAAGTCATGAACTCTATTATATAATTAGCATGTAAAGACACACTGACAATTTATAATAACAGAAGAAAACAACGATAGAGGGACAAAAACATTACCATCGAGCTAATCCTCCAGGACTGAACCTGTAACCAAGATAACCGGTAATGCAGCAATCAGATCAGAACAAACTGGTACTGCAGTCCCATATAACATGAACAAACCAGGTATTTCGTTGTATTTCTCTGTTGCATGCCCATTTCCACACCAGATACAAAGTTATAGTTGGCATTCAGACTCAAATGGCTTCAAATAAGACATATATTATAGGCAAACATAATTTTGAACTTTCATTGCCAAATAAAGATGCAGAGTAAGCACCTTTATAGAGCAGCTACAATCAATGGCATTGTGAAGGCCAGCGTGTTGTTTGACCAAGTAAAACAAGAAGAAATAATATCTTGGGCTCACTGATCAAAGAAGAGAGAAGGAATATCCGAATAAAATTTGAAATTTTAATGTTAAACAATTAAAGGTAGTTAAATATTGATAATGCCCATGAGAGACGATCAAAGGACTATCCGAAAAACAAAGATCCCAGAGAACTTCCTACATATATATTTATATATATATATATGTACGAACAATATTTTCTCTTACTATCATCAATTATTTGTGCCTAAGGCACGCTACAAACTGTAAACCTTTGATAACTTGATGACAACATATGGCCATATGGGAAAGGAAATCAATTTACAAATGGGAGACTCGAAAACAAATGGATTATAGGTTATCAACTGGTTTTCTCATTAACATGCTTGACAATTGCATTTCTTGCAGGGCCTATTTTTTCTTGTCGGCATCGATCATTTGCCAAACAAGAATAATTCTTGTCCAGAGCTGGACGAACGTATGGCCATGATAGTCCATTTAATCGCCCAAACTCCTTCAAAGTAACGCTCAGAGTGCAGACCTGATGGAAATTGGCAAAGAGAATTAGAGCAAAGTCTAGCAACGAACCTCACCGGGCTTGAATGGCCTGGCCAACAGATTACAGGGACGCATCACCTATATGTGAATCCCATCATATCCATCCGAACACAGCACCATCATGCGTACCTGCTCCCTCAGCGAATTGACTGCATTCCCGAACCGCATCCATAACCAAAAACAAAGCAGCGATCACACTACCACCGAAACACGGGCAGAAAGAAAACATCGATACGGAGCGAACAGCACTGAGACCATATGATGTCCAGGAGATCCTGTATTATGTACCTTGTCAGGGTACAGAACCGAGTTATCGTCAGCGTCGACCATATCCGGAGCATCACAAAATTCTAAGGAACTAATGCCGCTGAATCCATGGGACAAAAGAAAACTGAAGGAGAGGGAGAGAGCTCACCCCAATGACCACCCAATGGCAGCCATGGGCACGGCGCCATGGCGGCCACAAATATTATTTGCTTGCCCAGACTCTTGCTCGTCGACCAGCATGCGGAATCTGAAGCAAATAGTTTCAGTTGTGTAAGAAACATTAAAACAAACATGTAGAGGGCACTAACAAACAATTTACCAAGTGCCCCACAGTTCCTGTACACATTGTACCCAGTACGCAACAAGAAACACAATATATGCATGCTTATCACAGCACCCACATGAGAGAATGAAATTGATGACATTATTACCGTTCACTGGTTGTCTTGCCTGAAGATTCCGAACAGTCTGCATCTCCATCCATCAAGCATAACAAACTCCTGAACCTGTTGAAACGATGCAGATATCAGATTGTGGAACACAATTAAGGAGAGAGGAATAGAGATCAAGCGGTGAAACGGAAATTTAGGGGGTCAAAGGTTGTTCTACGAGATGACATGAGTTGGGGAATCACCTGGCTGCTGCGGTGCCAGTTAAGCGCCTCTGCGCTTCGCTGTCGCTACCTGCTGAGAGAGAAACGGAGGGGATGAGAGAGACATAGATGATGGAAGAGAGAGGTGGTAATGCATACAGGCGCACCCAGCTGGTGAGCCCAAGGTTGGGGCACTTGGAATGTGTTCCGGCTGAGGATCGGTGCCGACAGGTCCAGCTATAGCTCTAGAGTAGTCCATCGCCGACCAGATCAGGGGCCCGTGCGTTGAGGCTTTGTGCACCAATCTCTCTGATTAAGAAAGATACATACATGCAAGAATACTGAATAAGAAA
This sequence comes from Poa pratensis, assembly GCA_947311845.1. Lineage (NCBI taxonomy): Eukaryota > Viridiplantae > Streptophyta > Magnoliopsida > Poales > Poaceae > Poa > Poa pratensis. Next base: position 1,881,270 of record CAMZMU010000063.1, read on the forward strand.
TCATCAACAAATGTCCTAAAAGCCTGATGAAGCTTTGTGCACCAATCTCTCTGTCTAAACTCTTCTCTCAGTTTTCACACGCAGCAGCTCAATCTTCTCATCCCTGCTCACATCTCTCTAGCAGCCATCCACCTGTCCAACCTTGAAGCAGCAGCGAGCGGCTGGAGTGAGGGCAGGAGGCTTGTTGCTGGGACACCAAGAGCACTCGGTGCGGTGGCTGATCTGGACGGGGCACTCGGGGAAGAAGTGGAGGTCGCCGTGGTGGGTCAGAGGTGTCGCAGGAGCCTCCGCGTCGTCGCCGGCGCACAGAGCGGCGCCCGAGCTCGGCTTGCAGGGCGTGGACCCGGCCGGCGTTGGTGTAGAGGCGCCGCGTCCCTGTGGATATGGGGCGTTGATCTGCACGGGCAGGAGCATGAGCGGGACGGAAATGGAGGGGTGGAGGCGGAGAGGAGAGTAGATCGACTCGGGGAGGGCGGCTCTCTCCTCCCCTTGTGCGTCGTCGTCGTCCCCCTAGCTCCGGAGCGGGGTCCATGGCCGCCGGTGAGTCTAGGGTTTCGCGGAGTGGAGCGGGCGGAGAGGATGGGGTGGCCGGCGTGGAGGGGATTTGGTGCGGTGAGGAGGTGAGAAGAAAGGGGATGGAGGAGGTGAGAAGAAAGGAGCTTGCTCGAAGCGGGCCTCGACGTCGGTGGAGCAGAAGGCATGGGAGCGGAGGGTGAGCGGATCTGAAGCGCAGCGGAGGGTTAGGGTTGACGGCGGAGGGAGGCACAGGAGAACGATGTGTTGTGTTTGAGGAAAATAACGTTTCGGGATAAGTTATGGACTGCGGGTTGATTACCCGGTTTATGAAGGGCTAAAGTGTAAAATTTTCGTCCGTCCGGCAATAGACAGGACACTCCATACTTTTATAGTAGAGATTTTCCAGGTTGCTGGGCTGGGCTGCTCAATTGTTACACGTCGCTAATGATGTCCCCAACGGGCCGACCCACGCGTCGCGTGAGATTTTGAAATAATATCGGAAATTTATCAAACATTTTGAAAAAATATTCTTCACCACGATCTAATCTAAAACGTCTGACCTTTCTCTCTAACTGATTTCAACTTCCGATACATAGATTTTAAAATAGTCTGAAGTCTCATATTGGTTTTCAACATACAAAAACAAGCATAATGCAGTAGCTTCATCAATATCGAAAATCCATACGAATTTTTTTTGATTTTTTTTAAACTTTTGAAAATTTTGAACTTTTTTTATTTTTTAAACTTTTTTTTTCTATTTCGAAATTTCTAACTCAGCTACATACTAAATCTCTAATTACACATTTAATCATAGGTCAAAGTAATTACGCTGGTCAAAGTTCTGGTCACCCATATTTAAATTGCTCCAGCCCAAGCACGCTTAACCTTTGAGTTCCTTCATTGTTAGCTTCCAAATGAGAAATGAGAACTTACTGATACTTATATCATATCAATCATATTAACCCCTGATTTAGGATATTACACTTTTTCATTGTTTAAATTTAGAAAATTCATTTGAATAAGTAACAATGATTGTAAAATAGTATATTTTAATAAATGAAAAAATAAAATTGTTTTTACTTTATTTCCTTTTTACATTTAATATGGAATAATTCATATCTTTAATTCCGTTAATCGAAATTTGAAAAATAAAATGTCTATGTCAATTAGAAAAATGAGAGGAATTCAATTATGACATCCATATCATCCTTTGCATTGTATAAACATCGATGGTTTTAGAAAATTGATTCTTTTTTCACAAAAATCAAATAAAGTGAAAAACCCTAAAAAAAAAGGTATCCTTTGACATGGAGTCCTTTTATGTGTACTAGTTGCTAGGAAAAATTATAAACTTGAGTTTTGACAAATATTTAAAAAAAATGCTTCACAAAAAGGTGTATCATCTATAGACATGTATAACTTTCGTGTCAAATGACCAAGTTATGGCCATCCCCATGCCATAGTTTGTGATAATGTGTCCATATTTGAAACATAGGGGTGCCTTGGTATGGCAAACATTGTTGCCAAAAACAAATTCCAAATTATTTTATAAATATCATTTTCCATTTTTTAAGTGCCAAAAATGACTTTTGTTATGGAGTAATTACCAAAAATATGTTGCAAAATGAACCCATCTATTGTCACAAAGGGTAATACATATTTTATGGATAATACCCAAGTATTAGGAATTTTCTCGATTTTTATCTAATTATTCCTATTTAAATGACTTTATGCCGATTTTCCAAAAGTAATTGAAATTGAATTACAAGTGTGTGATAGTTTGGTCTAATTTTTTTAAAAAATATTTTTTAGGTACAAAAGTAGTGACTTTATCACAGAGACATCGATAGTTTTGAAAAATGTGACCCCTTTCAATGAATAGACACGACTGTCATTTTGACAGTTTTTTCACAAAAATAAAAGGAATTGAGAAAATACTCAAAAGATAAATTCTTTTGACATGGAGTCCTTTTATGTGTACTAGTTTCTAGGAAAAATGATAAACTTGAGTTTTGACAAATATTTCAAAAAAAATGCTTCACAAAAAGGTCTATCATCATCTATAGACATGTATAACTTTCGTGTCAAATGACCAAGTTATGGCCATCCTCATGCCATAATTTGTGATAATGTGTCCATACTTGACACATAGGGGTGTCTTGGTATGGAAAAAACATTGTTGCCAAAAACAATTTCCAAAATATTTTAGTAAATATCATTTTCCATTTTTTAAGTGTAAAAAATGACTTTTTAATTAAGCAAGTAACAAACATATTTTACAAAATGTCATGTGCACGGTGAAAAAGATTTTATGGATGTAATATTTGGATTCCTCTCGTTTTTCTAATCAATTTAGACATTTAATTTGTTAAATTCCGATTTACGGATTTAAAGACATGAATTATTTCATATTAAATGGAAAATAGAAAAATGTATACGCCGACGGCCGCCGTCGGCGTATCAAATGTAAAAAATTTGAAAAGGTATACATTATGGCAGTAAGATCATGGGGGTAAACATGATCAAACACCGCTGAATTTCCAGCCTTCCAGATCGACCAAAAAATTGCAGCCACACCTTTTACCCAAAAAATCATCAACCAGTCACTACTTTCCTGGAAATGCATAGGTACATCTACTAAACCTGTAGCACCTTTCACCACGTCCCAGATGTACCTAGCCAACTTACGGTCAAAGAACACATGTACCAATTTTTAACCTGGAATGAATCCGCATGGGCGTCACCTAAATTAAGCAACAATGGGCTCACTATGAAGGCACACAGACTTTCTCTTGGTATGCGCTACTCGCTATGTCCAAATCTTCATCTGTTTTGAGACGATTTTGAGAAATGCCTCCAAAGCTACATCCATTTCAAGGAAAATTGACACATCCATTCTGAGGCTTTCTTTGAAAAACAACTTAATGGTTAAGACACATTTTCTGGCGAAAGCTTCGAAATGCTTCCATAAAACCCGGATTTTGAGGCATTTCGGAAAACTTCTTCAGCAAAACACCTCATATCTTCTACTGTGTTGCAGTGTTGCCAGCAAAGAATGTCTACTGTTTATCTTTTCCTTGTACTGATGTTCGGGTTTAACATTCAGGATTGCAGCAGCCCTCATTTATCGCATTTTTTTCAAAGACGCAAGGCAAGTTATTGCAAGTCAACACTCTCATGGGGGTGGACACCATCTTGATGGGAGTCATCGTCAGCATAGTCGCCTATGGCCATTGCTATCGTTACCATCGGTTGACTCTCTTCATCTTCCTAGATGCCACCTCGTTGTTCATGCCCATTGTTTCATATGTTGTCTCCGATGTCAATAGTGAGATTACGATCAACATTCCAGAAGTGACCAAAGGAACAAACACAACGGATTGTGATCCAAGGGAACACATCACTGTTTCTATTAATATGGATTGGTCTACTGCACATTGTTGCAGTGGCGGAGCTTGGTAGAGGTTGCAGGGGGGGGGGGGGGGGGGGGGGGGGGGGGGGGTGAAACGCAAAATATCTATGTTTGGGGGGGCGAAATGCTATTTTTCTTCTCAGTTAAGCACTCCCCAAAAAAAAATCTTCAGCATTTACTCCAAACCTGGGGGGGCGATGGCCCCTGCTGAACTACACTAAGATCCGCCCGTGCATTGTTGGTATCAGTACCACTGGAATAGTCGCTAGTGATGCGAAGAGAAGGTCGAAATGCTGGTCCTTCTGCAGTACTACTTGTGCAAGCAATGTGGGCATCCTATCTCGCGAGCTATCAGCTGGTAGGAAGACACCATGCGAACTATGAGCATAAATTTGGTACTAGAATACTTAATGGAGGACAATGGATGGTTCTTCCACTCATTATCCGTGTCTTTGCAAAATTGCTTTTGAAGTATTATGCATGGCACAAGGCCAGAAAATCATTAATGCTTGGAGGGAACCCTCGTTTAATTGTGGGATACATGGAACGGTTACCAGACTACAAGGTGGCAAGTGAGGCAATACATCCTCCACTTATAGTTGCCGGAGAGGATACTGTCCAGGTGAATAAGCAGACTCGTGGTTATATCTTTGAAATGATGTCCGACAGAGGTAATACTGCAAGGATAAATAAAAACAATAATGGCTTAGTTACTCTTGACAAAGTGTGGCAGTTGAATGACAGCCATCTCAAAGATGTATGCTTTTCGTTTGCATTGTTCAAGCTCTTAAGGTGTCGCTTTGCAATATACATAGTTGCTGAGTATGGCTTTAAGCCAGCTCGTAACTTCTTGTTGCATATGTTGGTCAAGGACAAGAATGATGAGAGGTTACTTAGGGTGATTGAATGTGAGCTTTCTTTTCTTCATGACTTCTATTATTCACCCTCCCTGTCTCATATTCAAAGAGTTGGCTGCCTTGCTTTAGTATGCTTATTTCGCTGATTATTGTTCTTAATACCATCGCAACATGCTGCTATCTGGCACTACTTTCCAACAAGAGTAGAGGGCAGTTAGTTGTACATGGGTCTGCAGTAATGAAGGCCCCGCACATATTTCTGACTGGGCAAGTCGATATTTTGGAGTTGGACATGTATACTTTGATATTGTGCCAGCATTTTTACTGTCACTGGTTATGCTTATGGCGGTGACAGAGATTGCTTCTTATATCTTCTCAAATTGGACAAAAGTAGTCCTAATATGCTCCCGTGTAAGGCATGCTTCCTGGCAGGTGGCAGCAATCTCCTACCATAAAAAAAAGTGTTGGCTACGTGTTACGACTTACGACATAGATGCAGGCTGTTCAGGCACTGGGAGGATAACATGAACCAGTGCTCAATCTTGGTGCTCCACACGCAGAAAACTGTTAGAGTATAACTCTTGTATAGGTTATTTGGTATGTATTTGTACGTAACCCAACCGACCTTGTATTGATTCAAGGCTCCTTGTAACCTGACTATATAATGAGATGAATACATCGCCCCGATGTGTGGCGTATTTCCTCAAACCCTTCTCTGTTGCATGGTATCAGAGCATATCGCTCCCAAAAACCTGAAAACCCTAGCCCTCCACTAGATCGATCCGATCTCCCAACCCTCGGCCGCCATGTCGACCTCATCTTCGACCACCTCCTCGGCGTCCGACGCGTTGGCCGTGTCTGCTTCGACCCCGGCCTCGCCCTCCTCCCTCGCCATCAACGTGGCCAGCGTCAAGACGCATGTGCCCGTCGTCCTCGACCTGAAGAAGTCCAACTACACCAAGTGGCGCATGCTGGTTGCCGTTCTCCTCGGCCGCTACGAGCTCTCCGACCATGTCTCCCGCTCAACTCTGGCGGCGGCCCGCACGCCCGAGTGGCAGCGCCTGAACTTCACTGTCCGCTCCTGGCTGTATGGCTCCATCAGCGAGGAGATCCTCGACATCATCATGGCGGAGGACCAGACCGCCTTCGACGCCTTCTCCCTCATCCGAAACCTCTTCCTCGACAATCAGATGACCCGTGCTGTCTACCTCGAAGCCGAGTTCCGCGCCATCGTCCAGGGAGACCTCTCCATCACCGCCTACTGCCACCGCCTCAAGTCCCTGTCGGATGCCCTCGCCGATGTCGGCCAGCCAGTGACGGACCAGACGCTCGTGCTGACCTGCCTCCACGGCCTCAACCCGCGCTTCTCCGACATAACCACCATGGTCACCATGTAGGCTCCTCTCCCGACGTTCCTGCGGACACGCTCCCTGCTGCTGCTGCGCGAGATGCAGCTCATGCACGCCGCTCCGGTCTCGCAGCAGACCGCACTCTACGGCGCCGGCTCCAGCTCCGGAAACGGAGGCAACAGCCCCGGCCAGAACCCGGGCTATGGCCACGGCCAGAACGGCGGCGGCTACGGGAACGGCGGCGGCTACAACCGCAACGGCTACGGGAACGGCGGCGGCTACAACCGCAACCAGCAGCGCCGTCGGAGGAACAACGGCGGCGGCGGAAACTTCAACAACGGCGGCGGCCAGAACGCCCCTCGCGCTCCCTCCGTCGGGCCCTGGGTGTGCTTCAACCCACCACCGGCCAGGCCCAGCAGATGATGCAGCCCACCACCTGGCGCCCGCGGACGCACCCAGTCTCCTCGGTCCGCGCCCTCCCGCCCCGCCTCGCCAGCCAGGTTTTGGGCCGGCCTAGCACCCCGCCTACGTCCCGCAGCAGGCCTACACCACCATGCTCGCTCCGCTCCACGGGCAGGCGTTCGGTACTGATGCACCGCCCCCTGCGACACCTCAAGGCCCACCTGCCTGGGACTGCTCGGCCCTGATGGCTGCTCTCAACAACGCTGCTGCTGGTACTCCATCTACGTCTGCTGTTGGTGGAGATTGGGTCATGGATTCGGGTGCCACCTCACACATGGCTTCCGACGCTGGTATACTCTCCTCTCTCACTCCTTCCAATCCTTCATCCCATGTCACCGTCGGTAACGGCGTCTCTCTCCCTATTACTAGCACCGGTCACACTAATCTACCTATTTCTACAAATTCTTTTGCACTTCATAATGTTCTTATAGTTCCTCACATCATCAATTCACTATTGATAACCATGTTTCTATCGAGTTTGACCCCTTGGTTTTTCTCTTAAGGATCTTCGCACGGGGCACGTGATCACTCGCTGCAGTAGTCCGGGTCCTCTCTACACCGTCTCCGCCAGCCCGCAGCCATCCCACCTCGGCCTCGTCGCGTCTTCCACCAATAATGAGCTTTGGCATCGTCGTCTAGGACATCCGGGTCGTGACACTATGTCACATTTATCACGCAAACTTTCGATTTCTTGTAATAATGCATCGGTGTGTCATGCATGTCAACTTGGCAAACATGTCCGCTTGCCGTTTTCTAGGTTTCAAACTACTTGTGTCGTGCCTTTTCAGTTAATTCATTGTGATTTATGGACCTCTCCTATTCTTAGTAATTCCGGCTTTAAATACTATCTCGTTATCGTTGATGACTTTTCTCACTACATGTGGACTTTTCCGCTTCGACGGAAATCTGACACGGCCGACACCATACTTAACTTCATTGCCTATGCTCGCACCCAATTCAACCTACCTGTCATAGCCATGCAAGCTGATAATGGCACTGAGTTCCTCAACTCCACCGTCATGACCTTCTTCTCCCGCCACGGCATACACCTCCGCCTCTCCTGCCCATACACCTCCCAACAAAATGGCAAAGCCGAACGTGCTCTCCGCACCCTTAACGACATTACACGTACACTTCTTGTCCAAGCCCATATGCCTCTACCATATTGGGCCGAAGCTCTTTCCGCTGCCACTTATCTCGTTAACCTTCGCCCTTGCCAATCCATTAAATTTTCTATACCCTATGAGCTCCTCCACCGTGCACCGCGTCCTACAGCGATCTACGTGTCTTTGGCTGCCTTTGCTACCCTAACCTATCCGCCACAGCCCCGCACAAACTCTCTCCCAGGTCTAGCGCCTGCGTGTTCCCGGGTATCCCTCGTCTCACCGCGGTTATCGTTGCCTCGAGCTCTCCACACGCCGTGTAATCACCTCTCGTCACGTTGTCTTCGACGAGTCCTCGTTTCCCTTTGCCCCGGCTACTCCTAGTCCTAGTCCAACCGATAACTCCCTCGACTTCCTCCTAGACCTAGCCGCTACTCAACCTACTACTCCCATCCCTACCTCAGCCGCACCCCTCCCGCCTAGCTCACGCGCGCACCGCCATCCGCGCCGCCCTCTCCAGCTCGTGCCTCCCCAGCACCATCCGCACCGTGAGTTCTCCAGCTCTGTTGCAAAAACTCCAGTGGCTCTTCTCGGTGTCTCCTGGCTCTACCCGACCAAAACAAAAAACAACAGCGGTTAAGACTGCTATTGTCAAAGCACAAAGACACTACGAGAGAAGCCAAAGAAATAATGGTGTGACTTATTTGTCTAGGATTCTGCAGCTAAAAGTCGGCGACAGGATCCTTTCGACATTCAATAGCGCCGATGGTATTGCCGTTACCACTGCTGGTGTGTCACATCGCCACAAGCATTTTTGAAGTTGACTATACATGAGGGCTTGTACAACGCCATAAAGAAGGGTGTCAGGAGCCTCGCTGGATGTTTTCTGAACAACACCTGAAAAGCCACCGCCGCGGGGGCTTGGCAGGTCGACGGAGCACGCGGCATGCCGAAACCCCAGTCCATGGGGGCCGCCGCGGAAGCCGTCGTCGCGGAAGCCGCCGTGACGGTGGAAGGAGACTTGGCATCGCTCCCCGAGTCGCCAGGCGGAGAAGAGCCACTGCTCGGCGGAGAAGAGCTGCTGCTCGCAGCCCATGCGCGGCCCCGTGGCCGTGAACTCGAGGAAGCAGCAGGCCCGCCGTGGAGCGTGCCGTTGCCGTCGGAGGGACCCAGCTCTTACATGCCAGGTAGATGGACGGGAAGAGGGCGTCGGGGGGGGGGGGGGGGGGGGGGGGGGGGAGATCAGGCCGGCGGCGGCAGCAGCCCGACCTGGTCGCCATGGGTTGCGAGTTCAGTAGACCTCGCAAGATTACAGTTGGCAATACAAACTAAAGGAAAGGAGTTCAAGCTCAGATCTGCAGGCCAATGGAATAAATTTGCATTCCAAACAATGTCAAACAGGGATAATGTTGCGAGCACTCTATCTGCGGCACACACACAAGCTTGTGGGCTCGCAACCACACGTACCAAGGTGAAAACTAAACTAGCAAGGAAACCGGGAATAATAACAGACTAACCAACATGATTACTAGTAACAGTTGGTGGGTAGCAAGCGCAAGAGTAAGGAATTAGATTCCATGCTAAACATCAGGGCTGTAACTCCGAGGCAATAACTCTTTCACTGGAGTGGAGCTGACGACGCCGGCATCTTACCTTTGTGTTGGCGAAGGAGCGAAGCTTCTTCGTCATCCTGCGATTGCAATGTGCTTGAGCATGTACTGAAGTTCTCATCAATTGGTCTGAGCAACGTATGGGAGGCTGAGGCTTCTGCGCCATTCGTTGAGATGGAATCTAAGCGAGTCCAAACTACTCTGATATGTGGACGCCTTCCAGTATCCGTATGGACACAACTGAGTCCTAGCTCCAGCACAGCTCTGATCTGCCCGTCAAATATCCCCCTAAGCCCTTTGTCAGCTGCCTCAAGAATACCATTTTCCCCGGCTTTACATTTTCGTACGTAATCGATAAGGCTGTTCTCACCACCAGGCAGGATAGTTGGTTTCACGCCGCAGGCAATCTCGAGCAACATCACGCCTAAGCTGTAAACATCAGAATGCCCGCGGGCCATGTGGCTCTCCACGTATGCTGGGTCGATGTATTGTGGAGTCCCAATAACAACGTCCGTAGGATGCGAGGTTTTGGTATGGCTCATCTGCGTCACCAGCCCAAAGTCAGCCAGTTTAGGATTGAACTCCCTGTCCAGCATTATATTATCTGGCTTGATATCCCTATGTAGGATGGCTTGCCTACAATCATTATGAAGGTAATGTAGACCGGAGGCTATTCCCACTAATATATTGCACCTGAAACACAGAGTTAACATGCATAAACTATATATATATATAATATATATGCTGTAATAGTAATTTAAAAGTCAAGTACTATACATGGGTCCATATACATATATTCTGATGTTGGGCATGTACCTTGCGGGCCAGCTTAGCAGTGAAGCTGAATTGCTAGGGTAAAGACGTTCCTTGAGGTTACCGTTCTGCATTATTTCATAGACAAGCAACAGATGTTCCCCTTCGTCGCACCAACCCAAAAGACCTAAAACGTTCTTGTGATGCAGCTTGCACATAATTGTGATCTCATTATGAAATGCCTCTTTTGCTTGAGGTGTCCGCGTGCGTATCATCTCTTTTATTGCCACAGGCATATTTATGCCCGGAAGTCTACCTTCATAGACAATACCAAAAGCACCGTTTCCAAGCTTTCTATCCTCCGCGAAGTAACTTGTAGCTTGTGCCAATTCCTCATAAGTGTATTCCCTTGTAACATCCCCTCGATTATTTCCGTTTACTGAAAGAAAGTCATTATAAATTTTTCTGTAGGATATGTACGAAAAAACCATCTAATGGAATGAAATTTATGTTTTATGTAGGGTCGGTTCTACAAAACATAAACCCTATCTTGTGAGGGTTCGATGTGCAGTTGTGAACGTCTAACCATATCTCTACTTATAAAATTTTCAGTTGGCGGCCTCCCTTAACTTTATTTCTAGCCTTTTAATCTCACCTCAAGTGTGACCGTAAAAACTATACGAAATATAGCAACAAGCTATTCTCTCACCTGTAGAAACTATACGAAATAAAAGCGAACTATTATTTGATACGAACAAGGAGAATGTAATTTGAGTAACTATGTTTCACATCTCATTTCTATCGTAGCACAACACAAACGCTCATTAATGGAAATTAAATGCATAGTTTACCTCTGGCTGCACTGGAGGGTACGGTGGTCGCTTGGTTCTGGCCCATGTTTGCATTGGAGGTGGGGGCTATTGTGGTCGCTTGAATATGGCCCATGTTTCCATCGTGGGTGGCAGGTGGTGTGCTCTCTTGAATGTGGCCTGCAGGCCCATCCTCCGCTGAGAACAAAATACGGCATTTCAGGTTTACTATTAAGCTTCACTAATTTGTGGTTCAACGCATATATATCATCTAAATGACACTCCATAAAATACCATGTGTATTATGCTGGCTCCGTGATCTTGCGCGCCAAACACAAAATCCTAGCAATACCGCCACACTTACGGCAGAGACAGATCCCGTGGCCGCTGCAATTGTACGGGAACCTGCAAATGGGAGCACTGTGAGGACTTGTTGCCACAAACAGCTCGAGCCTGAGGCAGAAAAAGCTTATAAAAATAGCCACAATATCCAATCTTTATAAGAAGTTTAAATGAACATCGAAGAAGGAACACAAATATCAGATTATTTGGTTAGACCGAGCAGCTATACTCTTGCACTGCTAGGATACATCAAATTGCAGAGACCTTCCTGGAGGTACTTTATTCCTTATAATCTGGATGCATTTTTTTACTTGTTGAGACCTTTTATTTAACTCGAAATAATTGATAATATAAATTGAACATGCATGTGGTCATGTGGGGTGTATTCTGTTAGAAAGGGAGCTAGCTGCACCTAGAGGCTAATTAAAATTGTAAATACTTCACTTGAGGTACTAGCATACATGAATTTGAATGAGAGAGAATACTTGTTCGACTAATAAAGTTCCTAAATTTTTGATTTTGAACATTCAGGTTCCAAACTTCATTGTTCATTGAGAATTCCCTAGGAGACTAAAATTTAAAAGTGAATTCCATGCAACATATTATGGAACTTTTCTTTTCGTTTGTATTTTTTTGCGAAATGAAAGCGCGTCTAGACTCTCACAGTGAGTTTATTTTTTGTCAAATTTTAAGAACACAACTTGTCATTCTTGTGCACTTGAGCATGGGTGACTAGGTTGTACATCCACACAACTAGCCAAGTGAGCTTAACTCAATTCCTTCTTTTTTCTTTGAATTTGCAAGTAAGGTTATAAACTGGATCATATGGATTAGATCAGAGGAGGTTAGGCGGTGATGGAAGCTAACATTATTTGGCATTTATTTGGTTAGATCGAGGAGCAAGTTGCACCTAGCTAGAGAAGAACGGCTGAGATATTTCAAAATGTAAAGACTTCACTTTATGTACTTTACTCTTTATTCTCTAGAGGCGTTTTTTCTTGTTTTGACCACGCAATTAAGTCTTAAGAATTAATAATACAAATATAAACAAGTTGTCATGTGGGGGTATATTTGGTTAGGTCGAGGTGCAAGTGTGACTAGGGGAGATTTGGGTTTAAAATCATATATACATAAAAACCAAATATTATGTCTTCCAATCTAACCTTAGGTGTCATATAACTGCTATGAGTCTGTATAACGACAAAATGCAAATTAATACATATAATAGCAGCATATATAAAGTACCCGCTTTCCGCACTCAATGGAGGAGCTAAGGGCATATACAATGGTAGAGATGACGTGTCTTCTCTTAACCATCTAAATTATTTAGAGAAGGCAAAATTATAAGTCGTACAATGCATTATTTTTTATTGTCAACCCTAGCAATTAATGATACTTAATTATATTTTAGAAGGAAATTGCATTTTTAAGAAAAGATAAATGGTATAATGGTGAAATTAACCTTCTCTTATTTCGTAGAGACAACCTCCTCTTTTTTCATTTTCTCTACTCCAACTAAGGAACTATCGTTTGTGTCAATGCTAAGAAAAGACTGACGTCAGCTCACTGTACATGCCCTAATATGGCGGTATGGCTTACTGATGATGGCGTATGTGTCAATTGGCAAAGCTAATAGATATAGAACCTGCAGGATAAATGAAGAACCCACTTTTTGAAGTCGATGGAGCAGGGGGCGATGGAGGAGCCGATGTGGATGTACGACCTACTGGTGAGGGATTGGGAGGCAATGGACCTGCAGAAGAAACATCCTGGAACGGTACCACCGTGAAGTTCGTGTTGCTGTACCTAACAGTGCAGCTATAGCTTTTGCTTTCCCCGTCGGTCATCATGTTAACCCAGGTCGTTGTTGCATCCTTCGACAGCACGTCCAGGCACTGCTTGCACTTGTCCGGCGGCAAGTCCCAGGTGCACTGCGTCAGCGCATAGGGAGGACCGGCCGCGCTGGCGGCCAACCGCTGCGGCGAGCTCACCGCTTCACCAGTCAAAAGCTGCAGTTCGTTGTACACCTCGCCACTATAGTTCAGTCGCAATGCGCCCGCTAGTTCACCAGCTGAGGAGGAGTAGATTGTTTCTGCAGACAAGTAACTTTTGTTAGATGGAGAACATCCATGTCTTAATAAAAATGAAACTAAGTACATTTTTTACGCCATAGGCATTTGTAAAATATTTGCTTTCCGGCGATGCAAAATTATAAAAAATATGGTCAGAGACTCAGAGTTTATGAGGTTAAACCATGTCAATATCCAAAATAGGCTAAATTTACAATCCGTTGGAGTAATAATATAAGCATACAAAAGTGCAATGAATTGTAGGCATAAACTACAACAAACGAGATGCGAGCTATCCGAACTATGACATGACCGGGATGTAGACATAAAGTCAACCCCTTTTCCACTTTCTCATCACAGCTAAAATTAATGCGAACTGATATACCATCACCCTTTAAATACCAGCCACTAGATCAAATATAATCAAGACGATGTTGACTGCGAACTTTTTTATGTGAGAGACTTTTGTTAATGAAGAGAGTTAAGTACAGAAAGTACTACTATATGAGTCTGTGATACCTGCGGAAATGCATGTGTGATTCACATTTTTTTAACCTTATTGTACAGACGTTTGGATGTTCATTATCAGAGGTTGTGAATTAACTGTAATTTCAGGCTCTGCTAAATAATTTTCATATTTCATGTACAAGCATAGTAGTGGTTTAAATAACTAATCTAGCAGTGTGAAAAAAACAAATAGCCAGTTAATATAACCTTTTGCACGTGCATAACAAAAAATGGCACTGGAGCATGAATGTGTGTTAGTTTGGAAATATGCGTATGGAGTTGAAAAAATAAAAAAAACTCGTTTCTACAAAGATTTAAATTTCATTTAATAAACATGAAGGAACCATGGGAGCATTTTGTTACCAGTCTCAGCAGTGCCAAGGAAGTTGGTGTCGGAGTAGCGGACGAGGCACTTGTCGAACACGGCGAAGACGGTTGTGCTCCCCGGGCAGCGAGTCGGCAGGCCCCCAGTGTTGCTGCCAGAAGTAGCCGCGAGGCAGCTGCCACAGTCAGCGCGCGAGTAGCCCGCAGAGCACAAGGCAAGGCCATACACCGTGGCCGTGCCGCTTCCGACTGTTCCGTTGAAAAAGCCGCCATTCTTGGAGACAGCGTTCTCCGGAAGATCGGCCAGAAATTGGTTCAGGTTGGCGGCGTAGGCACCTGAAGGGGTGTAGTTTCCGGATGTTAAACAGCTGATGGCTTCCATCATGGCAGAGCCCGCAGCATCGGAAGTTCGGCATAATGTAGCTAGCAGGGGGAAACAGAGCAACAGGAAGGAAGAAAAGGAGGATCGGCGGACGACTGTCATGGCTCTGTAAGCTTCCTTGCTTGGTTTTCTGTTTTTGAGGGAGATAGGGCATGGGTTTATATACACACATCAGAGTGGTTTAGTGGTTCTGTTTTGTTCTTGTTTCTTTCTTAATCATCAATTTGGGGAGTACATTAATCCACACAACGAGCTGACCATCAACACAACCCAGGACTTGATGCATCGCATGGTTGGTAATAGCCACAACTCCAGGACGACCAGCAAAGTAAAGAGTACAAGTTGTTACCTCTGCCATGTGACTAACAATACTCTGACCTGGACAATCATTTGCTAGTAGTCCAGTATGACAATTTGTCTACTTGACTAATATTCTATATTTAGGGACAGAAGCGAGAGAGGTGGCAAGTTGTTACCTCTGCCATGTGACCAACAATACTCTGACTTGGACAATCATTTGCTAGTAGTCCAGTAGGACAATTTGTCTACTTGACTAATATTCTATATTTAGGGACAGAAGCGAGAGAGGTGGCAAGTTGTTACATAAGTTGGACATCCTAACTGTAGTTAAATACGTCTGAAGCATACTCTTTAACTGCGACGCAGAAAACCCATTTCGGTAGAAAACACTACTAAATATGTAATTCTTATACGGGAAGCTGCTAGCCAAAAAAACCTGTACTTGATGCACCGAATGATTCGTAACAGCCGAGCCGACCAGCGAAGTCAACAAGTTTATCACTAACAATAATAGTATTTGGACTAGGTCAATCATTTACTAGTAGTGTAGTTCGTTGGATCCATATGTGATCCTCGCGGAGGAGCGGGAGTTTCGTGCAACCGTCCGAAAATAGTCGTTAGGGATACACACACCCCAGACAGATGCAGGTTCTATCTATTTTCATCGCAATTTTATTAATTTGTAGCTAAATAGTTTGTATTTACACATGTACATATTTTATTAGTGTCTACTCCAAATAGAAAGGTAGTAGTGTACGTAGTAATGTGTAATTGTTTCATCAAGGTGAGTCAATTGAACACCTCTTTTGAGTTTAAATTCTCTCTGAGAGGTTTTTTCTTCAAAATAGGGAGTTACCCTGGCTTTTGCATCAAGAAGATGCATATGGTTTTGAATTACTTCTTTTATTCAACATAGACTAGGAAAAGAGCCTTATAACGAACAATCATATAAACCGAAGCCACCAACCAGTGAGAAGCACCATATGTAGGACAGACGATATATGAAACAGGGATTTATTCCCCCGTTGCGATCATCGCCGGCTCACTAACCGACTCCACAGGTAGCACCTTGTGCACACGCTCCAATGTCGCCTTCTCCATTTTCTGACAACCCACGTCCAACAGGTAGAACGAAGCGCAACCCCACGTAGGGCATGTAGTCGACTCGACACCACCAAGACGTCAGATAGCGCCACCACCACTGCGCGTTTATCAAAATGTGTCTGTTTGAGCCCCCGTCGTACCACGATGACGAGACTTTTCGTCGTCGATGTGGAAGATGTAACAATGCTCCACCACCAGACCCCTCCATCTAAAACGTGCTCCAAAGCAATGTCTCCAAAGGGTGAACGACATCGATAATGCCATCATTGTCCGGTCCTGAAGATCGACATCTAGGGATTGACGTGGAGAACAGGGGCGGGGAGGCTAGAGGTCCGCAAAAAAACCACCTTCAACTGCATGCGCCACTGTCTCGAGTCCCGGTCGCATCATAGCCTAGGTCTCGCCAGCAGTCGGGATGCAATCTGCGGCGCCTCATCAGCCACGGGAAGGCGTCGCAAAGCACCACCGCCTAGGGCATCAGGCCATCTGAGAGGGCTTCATCTCCACCTACAGCAAGAAACACTCAATTTTGCTCCATCTTCACCGCTGCCCTAGAGCCTAGAGGATTAGGTCGTCGGAGAGGCCAGATGTTCCTGGGAGTGAGAACAACACCTCCATCGACTCTCTTAAGTTAACAGAGCTCCCGCGTTCATTTTTTAATAATATCGGTACTATTTTCTTCCTTTCTTCTTAAGTATTTTGACCGCCAAAGTTTATACGACAGAGAATTAGGTCATACTGAAGTTATTCGTCATTTCTTTTGTCATTGGTTTCTCCCGGCACAGTTTCCTCCTTTTTTTTCTCAACAACTGATTCCATGCATGTAGCACGTCATGAGCTCAAGGATGAGCTAATTGCCCATGCATGTATCAAGTTGGCATGCCGCAAGGCCTGCTTTGACCAGTCGTGATACAAGTAGAGTTTAACTAGCTAATTAAACAAAGCGCTATTAACATGATTAGCCAGCCTATCAGCTTTTCTTGTCGCGTTTACTTTTGTTCTCATTGTTTACGGTCTTACCCTGGAGACGTTTATAGAAAACAAAATCAACTGGTGGGCATGCTGTAACGTCAGTATATGCTGTCGTGTTCGCCATTGACCAGTTCCATTAGTTGCATCTTTTTGCAAGCCTGCTAGCATGCACAGCTACAAGTTGAGCCTAACTAATTGGTTCTATATCTCCCTCCATTCACAAAAGGACGTCTCAACTTTAACCTAAATTAGGACATAATTGAGACATCTTTTTTATGAACGGAACGAGTAATTAATTTGGGGTTGTGCTGCGTTTACTTTTCTTGTTTGTACTCCCCTAAAATATCCAATTGGGACCTCTTGTAATAAGTTAGTCACAATCTCTCTCGATTGGAACTTCACTGTTGAAATTGTAATTTAAATACGTGGAATAACCGAGTTGCTCGCAGTTTGGTCAAAGTATCCACCAAAAGTCTGTGCAACTTGCAAGCAGATGAATGTGATAAGTCGGCATCTCTACAGTGATCGCTGAGGCGCTCACACACAGACCAGAATTGAAATCCACGATATGCTTCAGTATTGGAATAATAACTTATAGAAATGACAACACAATGCCGTAAGCGTTGAATGCAATTATGACCAGCACTTCTATTACTACAACAAAATTCGAACTCATATCCTAAAACTACTTCTTGACCATTTTTTTTGCAAACCTTCTAGGACAGTAATACCCCACTTGATAGAACTTTACTTTTATAGTCGTTAAGTTTGTAGATCCAATGCGTGTAGTGGATCGTCTTCCTCCTCTTTCATTGCATTGTTTCTTAGAGGTGTAGAAAGTTGTATATGACGTAGATCATGGAATTACCGCATGATCTTGAATTCTCCAACTCCAATTCATGGCCGCACCTCCCTAACAATATAGTTTAAAGAAAAAGATATTCCTTGCTCGGAAATTCATTTTATCAGTCTCAGTCAAACAAGATACTGTATCGAAAAAAACTTAGCAATGCAAACTAGGATAAGTTGAGAGAAGAGAAGAACGATATACACATCATAACATCGTTTGAATCCTAATATGTTTATTACTTGACGCTAGCTCTACAATATATTTGTGGCTATACGATGTGTTATGACACAATATTGTACCCTGAGTTGAGAAGAAATATAGAGAAACAGAACTCGCATGACATGTGCCCTTGGCAAAAGTTTTTGAGTGTTTTTTCAGATCTTTGAATATGATCGATCTTGTGGACGAATGCTAACACCCATATGGTTGCCGAGACTCTTATTCTCACTGAAGTATATAACCTTCAAGAGCTCGTTATAGTGCACGTGCGCGAGCTAGATGCGAAGGTAGGATATCCATGCCTTGGACTGCGACGTGAACACACTTGCAAGGGCGGACCTCCGTAGAAGTATTCAAACCGTTGACTTGGATTATGATGTCAGCCTCTAGTGATGACTGATGGTAGGGGATGGTTATGGGAGCTCCATGGTTATGCACTTCTTGGTCCGTATAGGTGCCATTGACCTCCTCAGAGGTAACGAGGTTATGAACCGGTGCTGGCGGTTCCATCTCAGAAGCTGTAGATTTGTCGGTCGCAATATGCGACAACTAGACTTCTTACCATAGCATTTTTTTCTTTTTCGGAGAGCAAAATAAAGATACAAGATTATGAATAAGCTCCTACAATATTGAAATATTACATTAGGGGCCTCAAAGGTTTCAAGCTGGATCCTAAAGCAAAAAGATTATGAATAAGCAACTAGACTTCTTACCATAGCATTTTTTTCTTTTTTGGAGAGCAAAATAAAGATACAAGATTGTGAATAAGCTCCTACAATATAGAAATATTACATTAGGGGCCTCAAAGGTTTCAAGCTGGATCCTAAAGCAAAAATGAGAAACGCGATCAAGTTCCTGGTCAGTGCCACCGCTGCATCTTGGGGACCACTGGCTTCAAATGATATTTGTTGATCTTTATGCTAATAATATTGTGTAGATATATATATTTGGTGTAATTGGTGACGTTTCTGTTGGTTTCATCTCTTTGAGCTCACTCCCATTGTTGTTTGCACTTTATATTCAGGTTGTGCAAAAGTGAAACCAGTCCAGGACGAGTTAAACAACATACATGGTCTGTTTCCAACACCTGATGCAACCAACTAATGAAACTCCTTCCTCATTCTCTATCAAGCCATGTAACTACACCTTTTCATACATTGGGTATTCTTTAATGACCAATTTGCTTAAATGCTAACCTTCAACCCCTTGGTTCCAAAATAGGCGCAGCACGCATCCTCTCCTTCTAGTAACTAATCATATGTACTAGAAACGGCTATCTAGATATATTTATTGACCCGTGCCCTTTACACACACTTAAGAATATAGTATAATTCATGCAAGTATCATAAAATAATCTCTCAGTCATGGTATCATGTAAGTTTTGTTGTTAAATACTTCATGATATTTTTTTTTCTTTTGGCTTTGTGCCGCAGCTCTCGAAGCTAAGCCTCACGAAAGCTGGAACACGTTGGCACAAGACTCTCGAATTAAGGCAGCTCCTTGCCGATGTTTGCTCATAACCTGTCTGCATATGGATTTTCAAACTGAAAAGGTACTCACTGTAAGCACATGTCCTAGTTCCACCCTATGATTGTTATATAGAACTGTAGTAACTTAAGCAGGTCTTCTTGGCCACTCTAGAGTGTATTCATTTGCAGCCTGGAACAGCTTTGGTTTTATGTGACAATAGTAAGTGTTATTTGCTCCCGGGCACCATTGAACGCTCCAATTTAAAAAAAATGGAAAATCATATTAATGAGTTTCAAACAATTCTGAAAAAAATCACGTGTGTAGGTAATGGTGTATACCATAAACGTGTAAAATTTCATTTTGAAATACTTTATATTATGGGCTATAAAAATGATAAAATAAATTAAACTTAGAGATTTGAAAATAGGCATATTTTAGATCCACAATTTGTCATTTTTGTATAGCTAAAAATACAATGTATTTGGAGTTGATATTTTACATGTTCATGGAATATACTATTGCTCCCGGATTTTTTTAAATTTTTTTAAAACTCAGAATATGATTTTCTATTTTTTAAAATCGGAGGTTCACTGATGCCCGGGAGAAAAAGTCTCTACCGCCATAGTAAACTCGTGTTGGTCTTCTCTGCCAGCTGAGAATGTAATTTACTTGCAACGTGTGCAGAATTTTTAAATCGTTTCTTCTATCCCAGATTTGGGTTCTACCAGAATGCCCGAAACTGCTCACTCCTGTGCTCAGAAAACTACGGCAACTGAATCTGGAGAATATTCTTGAAGGATGTGATTTTGCTTGGAAAATGTTTTTTCTTGAAGCTGCACCCTCCTTAAAAGAGCTGTGCATCACAGTATATGGTTACTGTGAAAAGGCAGAAGTGAAGTGGAAGACAAGTGCCCCTGTTTTCAAGCACAAGAATTTGGTTAAGCTCAGAGCATCTCCACCGGTGGCGCCCAAAGGCCTTCCGGACGGGCCTTTGGGCGCCGTCCGGAAGGCTTGACGCATTTGAACGTCGTCGCTCCCCACTTGCGCCGCCGAAAGGAAATATTTTAAATTTAAATTTCAACGGATTTCATTCAAATTTTAGGAAATTTTACGGATTTGAATGAAATTTTAAAAAACTGAACCTAAACCTAAACCTAAATCTACTGGCCCGATAGCGGCGGCTGAAGGCGAAATAGGGATCATCCTCCTCCTTCTCCTTCTTCGCGCCGCTTGTTCCTACGCCGCTGTCCTTCTCCTTGACGCAGCTAGAACCGGGGGCGTCGCCGGTGAGGTCGACGAACGGCACACCATGTTCAATGGCGTGCTGGTACGCCGACCACGAGCAGGCAGCCGGCTCGTCCATGGGCGTGACGTCGTTGATGGACGTGGCCTCCATGGCCCGCAGGAGCGCCTCGTCGTCCTGGGCCGCCTGCGCCACCAGGAGCTTGGCGTAGAGCGGCGACGCCTCCGCCTTCACCTTCATCGGCTCTGGCTTCGGCGCGAGCAGAGCGGTGGCGCGGGAGCGGGAGGAGGACGAGCGCGACAAGGAGGACGCGCGCGAGGAGGAAGCACATGCGGAGGATGTCGTCTAGCGCAAGGAAGGGGGCGACGCGTGTGGCGCTTGAGGCGGAGCATGCACCATCAGCATCCACTCCAGCATGGAGCCGCCATTGGCGATGTGCTCTATGACGGCAGGGAGCGTGCGGCTGTGCACGCTCCAGAACGCCTCGCGGCCGAGGACGTTCTTGTCCCTGGGCGCCGGGCCAGGGCCGTCCCAGCGGTTCGTCTCCTCCTCGAAGGCGCGCTGGAACGCCTCCTCGTACCGGGGGGCGTTGCCCGGGTCCTCCAGGTTCCAGCGTGGGTCGTCGCGCATCTCTGGTGTCAGATCATTCCAGTAAAGGGCAATCTGCGCGGCGTAGAAGTCACGCTTCACCCGCGTCAGCGGCCGTGGCACCGGGATGTCGCGGACACTGTTGGCGAACCGGCCTCTGACACGCATGTCGGGAGGCACGGGGTAGCGCCTCCGACTCGGCCTGGAGGAGGGTGCGCGGCCCGAAGCCGTTCGCCGCCGCACCTCCGGTGCGTCGCCAGTTTCCGGCCACCTCGTGCGCGGCGGCGTGTGGTGTAGAAGGAGGAGGAAGAGAAGGAGAGAGGTGTGGCGAGTGAGCGCGGGGGCGACGACCTTTTATTGCCGCCGGAGAGTGGTGGGTATTAATGCGGTGCTCTCGAAAAGGCGCGCCGCATTCACTCCGGTGAGCACAGGGAGGCGACGCGACGGCTCACTAGCGTCTGTGCGACGGCTCGTTGGGCGTCTGCGCCGGGCAGTGAATCCGAGGCGTCACACGCCTTTGACGACGACCACCGCCTCGTGTCTCACTACCAGGCGTGGCCCGCGCGTCGGAGAAGGCCGTTTCGTTCTGTCTAGGGCCGCCCCAAGTGTCCCCAAGTTGAGGACGTAAGCTGAGTGTGCTGGACGTAAAATTAGGCCACGCCCGACCCAAAACGAAATTGGACGGCGCAAGTGTGGGCGAAAAAACGTCCGGCATGTCCCAAAGACCTTTGAGCGCCGCTGAAGATGCTCTTATAATCTATGGCTTCCAAGGCCGACAACAACTTCATACATCGGGCGTGTCGCGGAAGTCGATATCTCTGCACGACGGGAAGTCGTATGGGCATTGTGGTGGCTTGGCTCGCAAGGTCAATGTGTCTCGTTCAAGATATCCACAGATCCCCGAGGAGAGGAAGCAGTCAATCGAGTAGCAGGTATCACGGAAACGCAGTCCAATTCAACATCAAGTCGGCATGCTGCACGGCCAGTACGAGCATGCATGACTTTCGAACCGCATATTTCTGGAACTCTCCTCCTCTCCTCTCTTCTACAGAACCAGAGGCGACTCGAGGGCGACCCCGAGGCGACCAGCGTGCGCCGGCGTATCCGTGGGATTTCCCACCCTCCGGCGGCCGCTCCGGCGGCGGGAGGATGGGGAATCCCCGGATCTGCGCTCCGGCGGTGTTGATAGGGTGTGGATAGGGTGGATCTCGGGCGTCGGGGTCGAGGCGGGGAGGCCTCCGTCGTCGTTTTGTTGGGAAGCAGCCTCCCCTCGCTCCCGACGTCGTCTTCGACGGCGGCGGCTGGCTGTTGCCCTGCTCCACTGGTGCTTCCTCCGGTGCTGGTGTTTTCTTTGCGGTTGGCGTTTTGGTTGGTGTTCTGGAGGCGTGCGGAAGGGATGGGAGGCTGCTGTTGCGCGGATCGAGGCTTGCAGGTTGAAGATCTGGCCACCTCGGTGGAGGTGGAGTGGCGCTGGCCCTGGATCTGGGGCGGAGATTGCTTGGGGGACTCCCCCGGCCGATGGACCATCTTCGGCTTCAGATCCAGCTCGTCGGAGCTGGTGGCTGATGCGGCCCGTCAATGCCTTACCAGCTCGTCGGAGCTGGTGGCTAGGAGTTCTTCCGCTTCGTTGGAGAGGGCTGTCGGCGGTTGGATCCTGCGTCGTCCTCGACGGTGGAGGTCTCGGGTGTTCGGCGTCCTGGAGGTTGAAGAAGATGTTCTGCAGCAGTGCTGCTCTCTGTATCCTCTCCGTATCGTAGCTGCTTGTATTAGGATCTGTACTGCTTTCCTATACGTATGAATACAAGTTTTTAGCGTTAAAAAAAAAAAAGTACGAGCATGCATGCACGCTACCCAGTGTGGGTGTCGTGTTCTGCTTTGACCAGTCGTGCATAGAAGTAGAGTTTAACTAGCTGACAAAAGTGCTAATAATATGATTAGCCTTTAGCCGAACGCGAATTTGGTGAACATGGTGGCGACCGCTACCCAAATCGGGACCGCATGCAGATGCTTTGAGATCCGATGCTAGAGTAAGGAGTAATTACCATTTTCAGAGATACTATCCCCATAAGTTTGTTATACAAAATGAATACAGCGTGATAGGTTTGGTACCACATGCGTACGCCTCTAATTGATTGTAGCTTTTCCGTAGCATTTAAAGTGGTATGTTCAGCTATTCAAGTCTGCGTGTAGTAAATTTCGCAAAAAAAGTCTATGCGTAGTAAATCTCAGAAAAACTGTCTACGTGTAGTACAGGCCTGACACTGCCACCCTATCAGTAATGCATTATTAAATAATAAAACAGGTTATTAAATCAGTCTCACACAACCGAATGCCCCAAACATGTTATTAAATCAGTCTTACACAACCGTAATGCCCCAAACATGTGATTAAATAGTAAAACATTATTGAAAGCGTTTCGAACTAAGCTTAGCACCACACATTAGGAGGATACTAATGACTTCTGGTTCATGAATATGCATAAGAAGTTTTCAAACTAAGCTTAGCACCACGTAGATTCATAACCAATGGGCGGACACGCCGTGGAACTTCGCAGATCTGTTATTTTGAAATACAAAAGTCTTATGAATATCCAAACTTGATCTTTGTGTTTTGTTAATTTCTCAATGTTGGGTCATTTCTCACAAAGAATGTTGGAGGAATGTTTATTTTAAAACTACAACACAATCTTTGGACCAACAAAAAGAAATTAAAATACTTAAATGTTCCCAAAATAATAGAATATTCCTTCCAGGAAATATAAGAAAATAGTATGCAAATGTTGGATACAAGAATGGGGAATTTCTTGTTTGAAGTCTTAGAATGTTCGATTCAGTAAAACATCATGTTTGAACTATTGGGGAGATGTGCTCTAAAAAACCTTTAGAACGCTTGTCTATTTTGAAAAATACAACGAAACTTTTTTTCAAGTTTTGTTCGGAAGCAATATTGCAACCTATTGCATATCCGTATGAATGTTAAAATTAAGTTTTGATTTTCGTGTGAGTGAAAATTGCATGGCTTGGCTTTACTCGTGTCATTAATTAGGACCGGCTGTACTAAATGGCTGATGCAAAACTAGCAAGAATTAACTACCATGGTAAATTTTGTCAACAGTTAGGACCAACCCCATTAAATGGAGAACTGAAATACACAACCTGCTATGCATTGATACACAAGTAATACGGATGATATATTTGTGTACTGTCCGAATCTCTAATTGCGGGGCGGCTGTGATGTGGGGAGCGAGCGCCACCAGGTTCTCTTCCGCATTTCCGGCCTTTAGCCATCCTATCATCTTTTCGTGGCGCGTTTACTTTTGTTCTCAATGTTTACGGTAAACGCTTACCCTGGAGCAAGGTTTCGGATACCGGTTCAAAAAAAATTCCGGAGGGGGCCGGTATTTCCGGTAACCGGGGTTACCGGAAAATACCGGCCGGTAACCGGCCCAATATTTCGGCAAGAATTCAGGATTTAAACTTAAAACATCGAATTTTTTCAAAATTTAAATTTTTCGAGCACAAATTTGTTTCAAATTTGACTAATCCGAGATTTTTCATCCGAGATATGCAAATTCCGGGGGGGTCCGAGAAATCCGGTTACCGCGGAATTCCACGAAATTCCGGCCGGTAACCGAAACCTTGCCCTGGAGACGTTTATAGGAAAAGAAAATCAGCTGGTGGGCATGCTGCAACGTCAGCATGTATATGCTGTCATGTTCGGCACTGACCAGTTCCAGCTTAGTTGCGTCGTTTTGCAAGCCTAGCAGCGTGCATACAAGTGGAGTGTGTAACTAACTACCATCTATAGTACTTAATTATGATAAGATGAGGCCAACCTATAACCTTATTGTGTTGCGTTTACTTTTCTTGTTTGTACATGATTGATTTTTTTTATAGAAATCCACTGGCAGTTCCCCTCCCCTGTATTAGAAGAAAGAGGAACTTGCAATTACTAAAGCTATGCGACAAGGGGGACAGCTGCGTGGTGTTTACTCTATTTAACGGCTACTCGCACAACCTCTCTCTCGGTTGCAAAGTCACTATTGAAATTGCAATTTAAATACGTGGAATAAGCGAGTTGCTCGTAGTTTGGTCAAAGTATCCACCAAATGTCTGTGCAACTTGCAGCAGAAGAACGTGATCCGCTCGCACGCGAACAAAATTGAAATCCACGCTATGCTTCAATATTGGAATAATATTAACAGAGAAATGATAAAACTGTTATAAACGATAGAAAGAAACGATGAAGATTCCCCCCGCCCCTGTAAATCTCTGTCCATACACTTTCGGTTCCTTTAAATTTTAATAAAATACTGTGGGGCTTTGCCCTACAGTCAGTGTATCTAAAAAAAGAAACGATGAAGATGCGGAAGATCAATCCAACGGGGATACGAGATTTAATGTGGAAAACCACTCCAAACAAAGGAGAGGAAAAAATCATGGGTGCCACCCAGCAATACTTCACTATATCGGGTGATATTACAAACACTGTGGGTTTACAATGTATGTCTTACCCCAATCAGCGACTTACAAAATGTATTTATAGCGGTGGTGCAAAACCCTAAGTCAACTGCAGTCTGACTCCGGGGCGCTGCGCTCTTCTCATCACAAGTTGGACTTTACCGGTATGAATTTGCATTACCATAAAACAATAAAGACAATGCCGTAAGCATTGAATGCAATTATGATCAGCACTTATATTACTATCAAAATCCAGGCTCATTTTCTAAAACTACTACTTGACCATTTTTATGCAAACCATCTCAGACAGTAACACCCCACTTGATAGAACTTTACTTTTATAGTCGTAAAGTTTGTAGATCTAATACATGTCGATCGTATTGCTCCTGATCTGCATTGCATTACATTGCATTGGTCTTGTATGGCCTTCTGATAGATAGAGAGTTAATTAAGTAGTTGTAGGCAATATGGTGACTTTCGGTGGCTACAGAGAAGAAACGAGCACGTAGTGACTAGTGAGGGTGTTGCCGACTAGTATGGGCGCCACTTATGCGAACTCACTTTTTTTGCGGAATTTTCATTCTGTAGTACGTCGATTTTATTTCTTGCGGAGTTACCAAAATATAATATCATCACAGCTGTGACATTTTATTCACGCTGCACAACAGAATCTTAGCTCAAAAGGGCCCTGTACATTAGTATCTAGAAGTCACAAAAAATGACCGGGTGAAACAGATATTCCTTTATTTTCTTCCTTTTTACCCATAAATGAGGAAACTTTCAGTTTACATATCAAGCATATTAGGTTCGTATGTATTACATGAATAAATTAAACCACCTCAAACAGTGGTGATAGTAATGATAGATCAGTATTTAGCCCATTTGGCAAGGACTGAAATAAAATAGTACTACTCTTTTTCCACATTACCTCGAAACACTCACCTTCTGAAGAAAAATTATGTACATTATCATCGAACATGTACCATGACTCAAATTTTGAGTGGATAATTCAAGATTGATAACGCCGCAGAGCTAATAGGAAGTACTAAACAAGCAATGATTCAAAACACATCACACATAACAAGGATAAATATCTCAATAGAAGCAATGGTGATAGTGAGACCGTACCTCCATAACAATATAATTTGTAGAAAAAATTCCTTGATGGACAATTCATTTTATTAGTCTCACCAAAACAAGATACTCTTTTGAAGCCTTCCAACTTACCAATGCAAAATGAGATAAGTTGAGAGAAGAGAAGATCGATATACACAACTCATAACATTGTTTGGTACCTAATATGTTTTTTATTTGATGCTAGCTCTATGATGCTGGATTTTTGTTTGTCAATAATTGTTGCTATAGCAACCGTTGACTTTGACATTTCTCAAAATAGGCTTTTGCCCTGCTTCATAGATAAAACAACAAACATACAAATCCAGCATACAACTCGATACCTCAACACACGCACCCAACGTAAAATACAAAGGTACTACCGGACAACTACGGCGCCCCAAGCGAGGAGACGGAGCAGTGTTTGACGAATGATGAACTCCAAGAAGGCGCTATCATGAAGGGACCGACACCAGATGCCGGCACCACCCGATCCAAAGGATCAGGCTTTTCACTCATAGCAACTCGAAAGACGAAGGATAACCATGAAGATGCCTTCATGAAGGAGATGATGCTCACGAACGTCACCACCGTCGACCTGGCCACAACCAGATAAGTTTTTCACCCTGGCAAACACCATCCACCTACGCAGTGCGACACGTCCACAACCATTCCACACCCACCCGACGTAAAACACCAGCCACCACGCCTCCCGCACAGCAATGAAAATCAGCCCACACTCGAGGCATGAACTCTTCCCGCAAACACCATGGCTCCTACCACAAAGGCCGCCGCCAGGGCATCCATGAACCTGAACCGTGCAATGAAAAACAACACAATGCAGGATTGGTGAAGTGGGAAAGATAGGATGATCAGTGGCATTTGTATCTAAATTCCAAGCATGTTTTCTGGCATTATACATTTGCTTGTGAAGATTTATTGTTCAATTATGCCACTGAAATAGTAGTAAATACTACATATTCATTTCATAAGCCACTTTACAGCCTTGCTTTAATATTTGCAGGATTGGTGCGCAAAGGCACCAATTTTCTACACAAAGAGCTGTCCAAGGATCTGCTAGCAACAACCACTTAACAGAGGAGGTCCTGAACAGAAAAGAGCAGGGATCTTCGTGTGAAGGAAGAAGAGAAGTGGAGGGACACATTTGCAAAAGAACCAGATTGGATCGAGAAGAAAAGGAGCAGCCAGCATCCAACGCATCTTAGGCCTGGCTTCCTTCTTCCCCAACCCCAAGATCTTCTCCACCACCGGCCGCCGCCGCGGCCAGGCAGGCGTGGCGGCGCGCCACACCGACTCCACTGCGCCACCACCACTCCAGCATGCCACCAGCCACGACGACGACCTCTTCATCCCCTGCGTTCCGACCCACTTTTCTGCATCAACGATCTGACAGCGACGACGACGACCTCTCCGACGCCTACTGCTGCTGCTCTTCTTCTCAAACCCCAAGTGCTGCTGATCTTCCGCAAGAACGACGACCTGGAGCTGTTCTTCCTCAACCTCCCCTGCTGCTCTGACTCCTGCCCCTGTGCTGCTCTTCCTTCGAACCTCTTGCTGCTGCTCCTCTTCAAGGACGTCCTGAAGCCTCCATCCAGCATCAGCTCGTGCCGCTCCTCAACACCAAGCAAGCAGTCCTCTGTGGTTGAATCCCATCGATCCACTCTTTTTATTTCTGAATAAATATATGTGCGTGTATTGGTACTAGTTCAGTTACTAGTCAGATTGTGCTGGCCTGTACCAACCTGTTCGTGAGTGTTCATGTGCATGCGTGTGTACTAGTTCTGTCACTTCAAACCTGTTGCTGTATACATTCATTTGTGTCTCTGAATTTCTGCATGTGTATGTGCTTGTTAATTCTGTATGTGCTTGTCAATTCCTACTTCTAAACCTTTGCTTCTATCCCTATCTTTGATGTATGCTCGTTCTTGTGTGTCTTAAATAAGAGTGGCTTTGTTTAGTGTTAAATTGAAAACTACAAAAAGACAACTTTTATTTCCTGCAATTCACCCATATATGCTGATCTAGATTTAGCCAAGCTCGATAGTTGTCGCCTAGTCCCTGTGGAGAGAACGATAAAACCACACTATTCTGCATTGATCATAGGACAACACCAGTTCCAAGCCAACCTGGCTCAAAAAATTGTAGCAAGAGGGAGACATGGATGCAGTAAGCATGGCGACACGCTTTGTACCACCGACCGGTCGAATTCTGCATGGCGACATCTAGATCAAGGCACGCCAGTCCCGGCTCTGGCAGTTGCCCCATCACAACCCATCAGGAGGAGACCATCCTCCACTGCCAGAAACGGTTGCCGAACGGAAACGACAACAATGAAAAAGGGCACACCAGGGTTAGGCTTGTCCGGGCCCAGATCGGGCTAAACCCCCGCCACTCTCATCTTCCTACATATAGTCACACCAGTTTGCTCCGTTCATGGTCCATATTACAAAGCGTGGAAAACTGAGACATTTTTATGGTGTGCGCTACTGGAAAATACAGTTATGTATGTTTTTATCACGCCCAGTTTCATAGGCGATTTGATGTTTACTCGCTTGTGTTCTTTTATTTTATTTTTCATAAGACAGTGCAGTTGCGGCTGTTTACATCCTAAATATGTAGACGCCCCGGTGTAATATTTAAACTTTTTAAGTAATAAAAAGCGCTTTATCAAAGTAATTGTCAAGCTGAGTTAGTTAACAAGGCTGTCATCGTCGATCATCCTACTGGCTACTAAATTATTGCATCGGTCACATGGGCGAAGCTTCTTAGTTCTTCCTCCACTCTTAGTATTTAATCGGAGCAAGCGTTTACCAAACCTTTCTATTGTGTCAAATCTTGGAGCCCTCACACAAGGTCTCATCTTCTTGCCCCTCTCTTTGGCTTGGGACATCGATCGATCTACAATCTACGGATCTTCCATTAAAATTCCAGGTCAGTACTCCAGCACTTTATTCTATTTTCTTGCCGCCAGCAGTCTAATTAGGGGAGTCTTGGAAAAGCTTGAACTGAACACCCTTTGAGCTTGCATATGTTTTATATATTCCTATTTATTGTCTTCGTCTGGCCCTGGAATCTTAGAATGGATGGAGTACGTCCATCTGTTGCTTGAATCCAGACCAAGAAAAATGTTCGATGTGTTCTTAACCGAAGCTGAAGTATCATGGTTCAGCCTCAATCAGGTTGGTCAACAGGCAAACCAAGCGACCTTGGACTCAACATGTTTCCCTGCAAAGATCTCGCTAAACTGCATTAGATATACTGTTTTATTGAGAAAAAAGGCTTAATGAATTGTCCCAGAATCTAATTTTCCTAATTGGGTCCATTTTTTAGACTTTGTTCCTAAGCAGCTTCTTGCTTTTGTACCCTCAACTTCTCCTGAATCAATGAAAGAGGCAAAGCTTGTGCCGTGTTAAAAAAAAAATTACTGGGACTTTGTTGACTTTTTCTGACATATACTAATTTTTCTTGATCCAAGAAACAAAATGTCAGTTCCATCTTCTTCATGATCCCTTCTTAAGGGTTCTTTCATTGATCTTTGGTGCGATTTATGGTGTTCATTTTTGCATAAGAAACTATATATTCCTACCGAGCGGCGAGGATGGCAAAATTGTGGGCTTTGCAATGTAACCATGTTCAAGAGACAGTCGCCCACCTCTGTAACACCCCAAAATTTTGAACCTAATTTTAGCGGTGTTTTCCGACACCTGGAAAACTTTTTCTTCTTATCCTAAATATTTCTTCAAATCTTTGAGGATGATTTGACTTGGGAGTTGCTCCCTCAAAACTTTCCCGGTGATCCACGAACCACTCCGACACCTCTAATAATTCCGATGCTTAGGTTTTCTCCCGAAAACCCTCGCACTGACTACCGAACCTTTTAAACCCCTTTCTTCACCTACCAAAGGGAAGTCTATTTCTGTCGCTAGATAAATCCCACTAAAAATACCAGAGTACTGCCATATCCATATAAAGACGATCCATGCAAAAATATTGCATACTCCAATGCAATATTTCCAAGTTGGACGTTATTTTCCGAAATGCCAATTCTGATCCAGATATTATCTAGACACCTTCCACTCATCCAGAAATTATGCCATTTTGGGAAGGTGCATGATTCCACCTCCTGAGCATTTCACTCCATTGTCCCAACCTCATTTGAGCAATATTTGAGGTACTTCCTCTGTAATGCTCTTTTCATGCCTACTAGCAAATCCCAAGGAACCCCTATTTGTTGTGTCTCCAAAAATTCCACAAAAATTAGGGCATGATCCCTAGGCAGTATGTAACCCATTTATGCGAAAATATTAGATACCTTGTTAAGAAAATATTTGACTTTTACTCGGTCCAAGTTTCTGCCCAAAAATTCAAATGTTTCCAAAACCAAGCCAAATGATTTTTGTAGTGGGAGGAGAACACCTTGATGCAAGCACTAGGAGAGTCCACACCTCTGGACCAAGTCTTGATCAAACCAAAAATCGTTTGCCTCCTCAAACAATCAATTTCCAATTTGACCAGTACCTTTTCAAAACTTCTAGTCGCACCAACTTTTGAAATCGCAAAAACTTTAGTCACAAAAGTTGTAGAGTTTTCAATTTGGCGAGCAGTGGCGAAGACCTCTTCGCGGTTGGACCCCCGAGTCATCGGGAACGTGACGATGCCGCTCGTGTCGCGCCCTAGACGCCGCTTTGGCGTGACCTAAACCCGCTTAGCCCTGAACCCGGCCTAACCCTCCTACACCCGTGCACACACGTGCGCCACTGCGCAACCAGCTCACCCCCTCCCGTTCTTATCCCTTACCTTAAATATTTGGAGCAAAGTTGGCACACCGGTGACCGGTGCATCGGTGAAGTTTAATTCCTCCATTCCCTGGCTAGATAGCAGCAGCCCGAGCCTCTCCTCCCCTGCTGCACCACACTTCCCTCCACCGACAGCACAAGACGAGGAGAGAGCTTTTGTGGAGCTTCTCCCTTCCCTCTCCTCTGGTTCCCCCTCCACGCTGCCGCACCACCACTTGCTCACCGCCCCCTGCCCTCCCTCTGCAGCCGAGCCTCCTCTCTGGCTCACCTCCCTCTCCTCCATCCCCTGGTGCACGCAAGAGAGGAAACCGTGGCCGCAGTCACCACCGCCATCGACGACCCGCCATGGCCGAACCTCAAGCTCGCGAGCCGCACCCGTGGCTCCCCTCCCCTCCAGGCCGAGGCCTCCCCTGGGCGCGGTGGACCGCGGCGAGTCCATCCCCGCCGTCTCCGGCCGCCCTGGCCCCTCCGCCTGAGCCGCCCGTGCCCTGCCCGTGCGTGCCCGCGAGGAGGACGGCGTTGACCCTGTCCCCGTCCCCGAGCCTCCCCCTCCTGGCCGCGGCCCACCCTCTCCACTCCGTCCACGCCGTTGGCCGGCCGGCCGGCGCGCCGAGCCGCCCACCCCGGCGACCAGGGCGCTCTCCCGTGCGGGAGCAAGAGGTGGAAGACGCTGGGATCGATCCGTTCCTAGCCGTTATGTTTTCCTTCCCCGTTCTGAACCGTTGCTCATTTTTTTCCTGGCCTAGGTGCAGCCCAGCAGAAGCAGTGGCAGCAGCCCAACCCAGCAGAAGAAGCAGCCCATTTCCCTATTTTTTTTCGGCCCAGCGGCCCGTCCAGCGCAGCGCCGGCGCGCAGCGCACAGCGCGGCCGTGGCCCATCTGCGGCCCGTGCGGATTTTTTTTCCGCGAAACCCTTTTCTTTTTCTCTGCTGGACCAATATTCAAATGGCCACAACTTTTGAACCGTAAGTCCGTTCTCGGCGATTCAAATTTCTAAATCTTCGTCTCGACGAGCTCTTTCCGGTGGTACTGATATCATCTCATTCCAAAATACTTCTATGAGGTGCCCTTTGGTACGGGCATTCCGGAGTCCGTGGAACGGGGCTATCGCTGCCCTACGCCGCGGAATCACCCCGACCATTCCAAACCCGGAGGATCCCCGTCTTCGAAGGCAAGCTAAACCCTTGCTATGAGCCCTCCTGCAATGCTTGTTTGTTTGATTGCTTAATACCGTGCCGGGTGTTTATGTCTGTCTACTGTTATTAGTATATCTGTCCGCTATTATCGTTGCATGTCTGTATGCCGTCCATGTTTTTCCTCTTCGCCGAGGTGAGGAGCGGACGAATGTCGTCTTATGATCCTCGGAGTTGGGGGCAGTTGCCAAAAGAGTTATTTGCCTTGTCCCTCCGTCAAATATGGTTGGCATAGACCACCCGGACTGCGACGCTTGGGAGCTGACTTTCCATTTGGTTCTTTTTGCCGAGATTGCTGACACCACGTCGAGATAACCCTCGAGTGGAATGGATGTTCTCTCATTCTTATGAGTGCTTTTCGGTTCATTCTTTTACGGTGACACCGGCCGGGTCTCCCGCCACCGTCATCCGTTTGAAACATTATACGATTATTCTGTGAACACTAACCCCCGAGTGACACCGGCCGGGTCTCCCGCCACAGTCACCCGGGTATTATTATTATTATTGTTATGTTGTTATCTATACATGCAAGTATTATGTTACTAATGCCTTGTTGTTTGATGTTCTGATATTGATATCGTGATTATTATGCTGGACTAATCCTCTGTTTTGGAACTTGTTGTGATGAAACTTGATTAAATGAAACATCCCTCCAAACAACGATAAGGTCTGTTCATAGTGCCACTAATCTGAACCCTTGCATGCGATATCACCGTTGTCTCATGGAAACTGTGACCTAGTAGGTTGTTGAGCCCCTTTTGTGCCATCCATTGGGCGCAGTCGTTCGGTTGCGCTGTCCGAGGGGAGTGGTCGACAGGCACGGGTTCGACTATGATAGGGAGTCCGGAACTAGGCATACCCGGTAGCGCCGGGGGATGTGCCGGATTTACTTGCCCGTTGTGCCACGCGCATAGGATGGTGCAGGAGTGTGTCTTAGCAGGTGGACCGTCATGTGAGTGTATTTTGCTTAGTACGACTTTGGGCGTGAGAAACCTGGAGCGTCGGCTGAGTAGGGTGCATTCTGATAGGTGGGAAAGCAAACTCTCGAGAGACTCAACCTAGCAAGCTAGCCCCGTTCCTGGGATATGGAACAACAGTTCAGTGTCAGTCACACTGTGTGTCTTTGTCGTGTCAGGAGGTTAAACTTAAGATTTGTTTGAAAGAATTAATGAACGACCTGATCTCACTAAAAGAACAATAAGATGATGCAGGGAATGTTACTTGTGAGGTGAATGGGATGGCGGTGTGATGCGTTGGAAGCCTATAGTTAGGCCAGAGCCAACATCAACCGTGCATGCCCGGGAGATAGCCAGAGTTGGCTGGAGTGATAGCCAGAGTTGGCTAGAGGCTTGGAAGCCTGATTGTGTTGACAGGAGTAATTATAAGATTTGGTACCCACTGATACACTCGTCTACTCGTCACAGGTAACCTCTTTGTTTGATTGCCGGTATACGATCCAACCCCACCTGGTTTGGACTCTGTACTGGTGATACCCCGTTGTTTGCTTATGCCATGTTTTGCTTGTGATGCCATGCTACTTTTATGTTATACTGTATATTTGTTTGTCTAGAGTACACACTTGCCATGTGTAGTATTTTATTTCCAATGTATATCCTGTTGCATGATTGTTGGATTGTTTGTGGTGAGTGGCGATTCTTGCTGAGTGCATATTAATGTACTCACGGGCCTTGTGATTGTGGCCAGGTTTTGTCGAGGATTCACCTTCCACCTTAGTAAGGATTTGAAGCAAGAGCGTGCTAGGATCAGTAGCCCAGCCAGAACCTGTGGAGTGGAGTCGCTCCAAGCCGTAGCCTCTCATATGTCTTCCGCTGCCAGTTAAAAACTTTGTATCGTGCCATGCTCGGATTGATATTTCGTCATTCCTTGATGGCCTTGTAAACCATTTGTAGCACTGATGTGCCTGATCGTGTAATGATGTCCATTATGTTACACTGTTGTGACGTGCGGCCAGTTATCTTGGGATGGCGCACGGGACGACTGCCTCTCTGGTGATATGTGCCAGGGAGGGGTGTCACAGAGGTGGTATCAGAGCACCAGACTGGCTGTAGACTACCCTAGCATGGAAAACCCAGCCTTACTTTTGCCCGACAGTGAGCCCGATGGATTTAAACCATCTCCGCCTAACTGGCATGGCTAGGTCGGTCCACAGTAAGGTACAGTAGGACTTGTCCCATTCCCTGAGAGAGGCTCGCCGGTTTCTTCCAAGAGAAGGAGCCGACACAACCCAGTGTGTATGAGACCCAGTCCTAGCTGCCGTTTATCCCCACCCTCGCCTGCTATCCTTGGCAACCCAGCTCTCTTGAAGCAGGATCCCGCAAAGGAATCCCGCGTTCTTATCTCATCCTACACCCAGAGCCAAAATAATCCGATGGCGAACCCCAGGGTCATCCTGGAAACCACTGCAGAGGATCACGGTGGATTTCCACTGATGCTTTTGGAGGTCGTCTGTGATCTTCTTGGCAGGCCTGCTCGCCCCCGGTATGTGGTGTACGAGAACTCACTCTCGCCTGCCGGGAGTGAATTTCAAGCAGACGTACATGTCGGCTCGTGCCCGTTGGGCACAAGTCAGCCTTACGTGATCCAAGTTAGGAGCATGCCCACTCTTCCTCAAGCCATCCAGGTAGCAGCCTGGGAAGGTCTCATCCGCCTGCGGTACTCGGAACCGGCAATGGCGGAAAGTCGAGCTTTCCACCTTCTCCCAGCCAGACCCCATGATGGTGCGGAGGCTATCCCAACTCCCACTAGAAGGGAAGCCGACCTTGCCGTAATCACCCTGGTCAACTACGGAGCGGCAATGACAAAGTTTTGCCAATCCCTGAGGGATGAACTCTTCATCACAAGGCGCAACCTTGGTCGCGCTCACCTGCAACTGTGTCGAGCAAAGAACCTACCTAACCTCAACCTTGGGCCAGCTCAGAGTACAGGACTCCCGTTCCCAGGTGATTTGCCGGGATCCAGTCTTGATGCCTCTGGGACACAAGCACTAGCCCCAGTCCAGCAGCACCTCCAAGCAGGAGGTATAATCCTCGAAGGCGTGCCTGCAAATCCCCACCCCGCGGGAGATGGAGATGTGGACACCACTCTTCGTCTCGGCCACGCCCCACCGACTACCGGAGGCCGCCAAGCGGAGTAGAGCCCAGGTTTAGTTAGCCTGAGTGGCGCTTGTATGTTGGTAGGTGAGAAGCAGCGAGGTTGTTTGTTTGTTTGTTTTCTTGTTCTGGCTTGTAATGCAAGTTTGTTGTCTGTTTTCTGGTTGATGTTGAATCAGCCGTAATAAAACTTGGTGTTCTGATTCCCTTGTTAACCACTTGGTTGACGTGTGACGGAATATCATGCCCTTTTCTTCAGTTGAAAAGTTTTGAAGAAATGACAGATCACATAAAAACAGAAGTGGTATATGTGAACCCAGACGCATATACCCGCTTGTAAAATTAATACAAACTTTGATTGGGACTATTTCAAGTAAGAAAAGTATTTTTGCGTGTGTTGCACAAGTTAGCCATTAAGTGGGAGTATTTCATACCGTACTCCACGGTACCCGGCTTGCTTATTGCTGACTTGTGTGTAGGTTGGGAAAATCACCTGCTTGTTGCTATACATGGTTCATCACTTGGATGTTTTGTGTGTCGCATACAAGTGGAGAAAATTTTGCTATGTTATTTGAATAATTGTTTGATTGTGCTGGTTTATTCGGTATGGTTGAAATGATTATGCCATACCACTGCAAATGATTTGTGGAATAGCCTGATTCCACGGTGTCTGTGAGCCAATTATTGGTGGCACATATATTTTCTTCTAAAAGAAACCCTATTATTTTTCAAAACCTGTGTATACATGAAAATGGGTATACAGCTTTTCTAAAATAAAACCGTAAACTGTTGTGTTCCCAAACTTGAGTTAATTATTTGGCCAATATAAATCTTCGTTTGTTGGTTGATAGTTTGGTTGTAGATCTTGTTTGATCTTGCCATGTTTATGTCTGCTTGAGCAAAACTTTAGATTAAATTTGTATAAACCTGCTAGTAGATCCTATGTTGATTGATTGAGTGAGCCCCTGCCATGCCATCTCTTAGATGCATTGAGTATGGTAGAAGTATCATATAAAAATCCTGTTGTGTCCCGATCTGTTTGAATGTCGAAAATCCTGTTATTCTGTAGAAAATTTTTAGTTGGGGTATAAATGGATCGTACAAGATTTCTCTTGTATAACTCCCCGAATCTCGGGACGAGATTCTTGTTAAGGGGGGAAGGTCTGTAACACCCCAAAATTTTGAACCTAATTTTAGCGGTGTTTTCCGACACCTGGAAAACTTTTTCTTCTTATCCTAAATATTTCTTCAAATCTTTGAGGATGATTTGACTTGGGAGTTGCTCCCTCAAAACTTTCCCGGTGATCCACGAACCACTCCGACACCTCTAATAATTCCGATGCTTAGGTTTTCTCCCGAAAACCCTCGCACTGACTACCGAACCTTTTAAACCCCTTTCTTCACCTACCAAAGGGAAGTCTATTTCCGTCGCTAGATAAATCCCACTAAAAATACCAGAGTACTCCCATATCCATATAAAGACGATCCATGCAAAAATATTGCATACTCCAATGCAATATTTCCAAGTTGGACGTTATTTTCCGAAATGCCAATTCTGATCCAGATATTATCTAGACACCTTCCACTCATCCAGAAATTATGCCATTTTGGGAAGGTGCATGATTCCACCTCCTGAGCATTTCACTCCATTGTCCCAACCTCATTTGAGCAATATTTGAGGTACTTCCTCTGTAATGCTCTTTTCATGCCTACTAGCAAATCCCAAGGAACCCCTATTTGTTGTGTCTCCAAAAATTCCACAAAAATTAGGGCATGATCCCTAGGCAGTATGTAACCCATTTATGTGAAAATATTAGATACCTTGTTAAGAAAATATTTGACTTTTACTCGGTCCAAGTTTCTGCCCTAAAATTCAAATGTTTCCAAAACCAAGCCAAATGATTTTTGTAGTGGGAGGAGAACACCTTGATGCAAGCACTAGGAGAGCCCACACCTCTGGACCAAGTCTTGATCAAACCAAAAATTGTTTGCCTCCTCAAACAATCAATTTCCAATTTGACCAGTACCGTTTTTCAAAACTTCTAGTCGCACCAACTTTTGAAATCGCAAAAACTTTAGTCACAAAAGTTGTAGAGTTTTTAATTTGGCGAGCAGTGGCGAAGTCCTCTTCGCGGTTGGACCCCCGAGTCATCGGGAACGTGACGATGCCGCTCGTGTCGCGCCCTAGACGCCGCTTTGGCGTGACCTAAACCCGCTTAGCCCTGAACCCGGCCTAACCCTCCTACACCCGTGCACACACGTGCGCCACTGCGCAACCAGCTCACCCCTCCCGTTCTTATCCCTTACCTTAAATATTTGGAGCAAAGTTGGCACACCGGTGACCGGTGCATCGGTGAAGTTTAATTCCTCCATTCCCTGGCTAGATAGCAGCAGCCCGAGCCTCTCCTCCCCTGCTGCACCACACTTCCCTCCACCGACAGCACAAGACGAGGAGAGAGCTTTTGTGGAGCTTCTCCCTTCCCTCTCCTCTGGTTCCCCCTCCACGCTGCCGCACCACCACTTGCTCACCGCCCCTGCCCTCCTCTGCAGCCGAGCCTCCTCTCTGGCTCACCTCCCTCTCCTCCATCCCCTGGTGCACGCAAGAGAGGAAAGCGTGGCCGCAGTCACCACCGCCATCGACGACCCGCCATGGCCGAACCCCTCAAGCTCGCGAGCCGCACCCGTGGCTCCCCTCCCCTCCAGGCCGAGGCCTCCCCTGGGCGCGGTGGACCGCGGCGAGTCCATCCCGCCGTCTCCGGCCGCCCTGGCCCCTCCGCCCGAGCCGCACGTGCCCTGCCCGTGCGTGCCCGCGAGGAGGACGGCGTTGACCCTGTCCCCGTCCCCGAGCCTCCCCCTCCTGGCCGCGGCCCACCCTCTCCACTCCGTCCCCGCCGTTGGCCGGCCGGCCGGCGCGCCGAGCCGCCCACCCCGGCGACCAGGGCGCTCTCCCGTGCGGGAGCCAGAGGTGGAAGACGCTGGGATCGATCCGTTCCTGGCCGTTCTGTTTTCCTTCCCGTTCTGAACCGTTGCTCGTTTTTTTCCTGGCCCAGGTGCAGCCCAGCAGAAGCAGTGGCAGCAGCCCAACCCAGCAGAAGAAGCAGCCCATTTCCCTATTTTTTTTCGGCCCAGTGGCCCGTCCAGTGCAGCGCCGGCGCGCAGCGCACAGCGCGGCCGTGGCCCATCTGCGGCCCGTGTGGATTTTTTTTCCGCGAAACCCTTTTCTTTTTCTCTGCTGGACCAATATTCAAATGGCCACAACTTTTGAACCGTAAGTCCGTTCTCGGCGATTCAAATTTCTAAATCTTCGTCTCGACGAGCTCTTTCCGGTGGTACTGATATCATCTCATTCCAAAATACTTCTATGAGGTGCCCTTTGGTACGGGCATTCCGGAGTCCGTGGAACGGGGCTATCGCTGCCCTACGCGCGGAATCACCCCGACCATTCCAAACCCGGAGGATCCCCGTCTTCGAAGGCAAGCTAAACCCTTGCTATGAGCCCTCCTGCAATGCTTGTTTGTTTGATTGCTTAATACCGTGCCGGGTGTTTATGTCTGTCTACTGTTATTAGTATATCTGTCCGCTATTATCGTTGCATGTCTGTATGCCGTCCATGTTTTATATGAGCCTTGTATTGTTGTAGGTATATCATGTTGCATTTTAAATTGTTGTATTACCTTATGATTGTTATCTGTGCATCACTCACATTCCCGAGACAATGGCCGGTGGTACCGCCTCAGACAAAGGAATGGGGGAATTATTACAAGTGTGCGTCTCGCATTTGCGGGGCTTTGTTTGGTTTTTCCTCTTCGCCGAGGTGAGGAGCGGATGAATGTCGTCTTATGATCCTCGGAGTTGGGGGCATTTGCCAAAAGAGTTATTTGCCTTGTCCCTCCGTCAAATATGGTTGGCAGAGACCAGCCGGACTGCGACGCTTGGGAGCTGACTTTCCATTTGGTTCGTTTTGCCGAGATTGCTGACACCACGTCGAGATAACCCTCGAGTGGAATGGATGCTCTCTCATTCTTATGAGTGCTTTTCGGTTCATTCTTTTACGGTGACACGGCCGGGTCTCCCGCCACCGTCATCCGTTTGAAACATTATACGATTATTCTGTGAACACTAACCCCCGAGTGACACCGGCCGGGTCTCCCGCCACAGTCACCCGGGTATTATTATTATTGTTATGTTGTTATCTATACATGCAAGTATTATGTTACTAATGCCTTGTTGTTTGATGTTCTGATATTGATATCGTGATTATTATGCTGGACTAATCCTCTGTTTTGGAACTTGTTGTGATGAAACTTGATTAAATGAAACATCCCTCCAAACAACGATAAGGTCTGTTCATAGTGCCACTAATCTGAACCCTTGCATGCGATATCACCGTTGTCTCATGGAAACCGTGACCTAGTAGGTTGTTGAGCCCCTTTTGTGCCATCCATTGGGCGCAGTCGTTCGGTTGCGCTGTCCGAGGGGAGTGGTCGACAGGCACGGGTTCGACTGTGATAGGGAGTCCGGAGCTAGGCATACCCGGTAGCGCGGGGGATGTGCCGGATTTACTTGCCCGTTGTGCCACGCGCATAGGGTGGTGCAGGAGTGTGTCTTAGCAGGTGGACACTAGGCATACAACAGTTCAGTGTCGGTCACACTATGTGTCTTTGTCGTGTCAGGAGGTTAAACTTAAGATTTGTTTGAAAGAATTAATGAACGACCTGATCTCACTAAAAGAACAATAAGATGATGCAGGGAATGTTACTTGTGAGGTGAATGGGATGGCGGTGTGATGCGTTGGAAGCCTATAGTTAGGCCAGAGCCAACATCAACCGTGCATGCCCGGGAGATAGCCAGAGTTGGCTGGAGTGATAGCCAGAGTTGGCTAGAGGCTTGGAAGCCTGATTGTGTTGACAGGAGTAATTATAAGATTTGGTACCCACTGATACACTCGTCTACTCGTCACAGGTAAGCTCTTTGTTTGATTGCCGGTATATGATCCAACCCCACCTGGTTTGGACTCTGTACTGGTGATACCCCGTTGTTTGCTTATGCCATATTTTGCTTGTGATGCCATGCTACTTTTATGTTATATTGTATATTTGTTTGTCTAGAGTACACACTTGCCATGTGTAGTATTTTATTTCCAATGTATATCCTGTTGCATGATTGTTGGATTGTTTGTGGTGAGTGGCGATTCTTGCTGAGTGCATATTAATGTACTCATGGGCCTTGTGATTGTGGCCAGGTTTTGTCGAGGATTCATCTTCCACCTTAGTAAGGATTTGAAGCAAGAGCGTGCTAGGATCAGTAGCCCAGCCAGAACCGGTGGAGTGGAGCCGCTCCAAGCCGTAGCCTCTCATATGTCTTCCGCTGCCAGTTAAAAACTCTGTATCGTGCCATGCTCGGATTGATATTTCGTCATTCCTTGATGGCCTTGTAAACCATTTGTAGCACTGATGTGCCTGATCGTGTAATGATGTCCATTATGTTACACTGTTGTGACGTGCGGCCAGTTATCTTGGGATGGCGCACGGGACGACTGCCTCTCTGGTGATATGTGCCAGGGAGGGGTGTCACAACCTCTTTTTCAATGTCGTTTCATCGCATGAATATTGTCCTCTTGAAGCCTTGGCTTGGAATTCATGACTTCTCTCCAAGATATTGGCACCGGTTTCACTACTTCAAAGAGTGGTGGATGGAGGCCATATTCAAGAAGGGTCATATTAGGAAGGCTCTTTCAACAATCCTGATGTGTCATGGGAGATTTGGAAGGAAAGTAATACCCGAGTCTTTCGGACAAATCAATGACCACCACCATGATTTTGAAGAAGATTAAAGAGCAGCTGTCAATGTCAGGTTTAGCTCGGGCAAAGGGTCTTAGTATTTTAATGCCACGAGAGTAGCCTGTCATGTCCCGTGACCTTTGTTGGCCCACATTGGTTTGTAAAATTTCAAAAACCTTCTTCTTAAGTGATTAAGATGTCAAATAGTTTGCCTTGTAAAAAAAATATATGTTCCTACTTGCATCAAAAAAAGAACGTATGTCGGTTCAGGAAGCAAGGCAACTCAAAGCCCTGGAGCGCACATTGAGTAATCAAGTGAAGAACCTATCAAGCTATCATATCCACTAATAGAAACTATTACACAGGGTTTCTCTGTAGAAATTGGTCGTGGCGGCTTTGGAGTTGTTTATCTGGTACGATTTCTACTTTCCTGCTTCACAATGGTACTAATTCCCGCCTAAGATACTGATGCCAATTCTAGTGCCATGTGTAAACAGCGATCTCTTCCGGGTAGGAAAATTGCTGTCAAGAAGCTTTTCAATTCACATGATTTGGACGATAAGCAATTCACGCATGAGGTCAGCTGTTTGATAAGAGCAAAACACGAAAATATAGTACGGTTCCTGGGCTATTGCGCTGACACGCAAGGGGAAATGAAAGAGTTCGATGGAAGGAATGTCTTAGTTGATGTACGACATTGGATTTTGTGCTTCGAGTACGTTCCTAATGGAAACCTTTACGACTATCTTAAAGGTATATAACCTTGTAACTTCATCTACGAGTTACGTATATCCAACATAATATATAATCATAGTGTATATATTCAACATTGTCGATGTGGATATATGTTACTGATACGTCCATTTTGCATCACTATTTTATAGCATAATTTACTGTTATTCATTGATATATTTCATATTTAGATGTGTTACTTATGTTATTTTACCTATTTTGCATGTTTGATGATTATTGGAGAATAAACACCGGAGTCAGATTCTGCTGGAAAAAGCGTCGTCGAGATGCATTATTTCTGAAGATCCATAATTCGAAGAAAATATCCAGAAGATATTATTTTGCCAGATGATGTAGGAGGCCAAAAGGGGGAGCGGAGGTGAGCCAAGGTGGGCCCACCTCACCTGCTCGCGCGGGGCCCTCCCTGGCCGCGCCAAGAGGTGAGGTGGGGGCCCAGGCCCACCTCAGCCTTCGCCCCTTCGCGTACTTGACCCCCTCGGAACCCTAAGACACGGGGAGGACCATCGAAATATTCCGCCGCCTCCACGGGCGGAAAACACCAGAGAGCGAAAAGCTCCCTGCAGGAAGAAATCTGCCGGGGGAAATTCCCTCCCGGAGGGGGAAATCGTCGCCATCATCACCGTCATCGAGCTGGACTTCATCGGGATCATCATCATCATCATCTCCACCGCCACACCATCATCACCGCCGCTGCACCCGTCTCCGCTGTAACATCTAGGGCTGAATCTTGTCTATTTCATAGGGGAAACTCTCCCGGTGTTGATTACTCTTGTTATTGATGCTATTGGGTGAAACCATTGGATTAAGGTTTATGTTCAGATTGTTATTCATCATCATATCACCTCTGATCATGTTCCGTATGATGTCTTGTGAGTAGTTCGTTTAGTTCTTGAGGACATGGGAGAAGTCTTGATGTTAGTAGTGAACTATGTTGAGTAATATTTAATGGTTTGATGCTTAAGTTGTGGTGTTATTCTTCTAGTGGTGTCATGTGAACGTCGACTACATGATACTTCACCTTTATGGGCCTAGGGGAATGCATTGTGTATTCGTTTGCCAATTGTGGGGTTGCCGGAGTGACAGAAACCTGAACACCCGTTGGTATATCGATGCATGAGGGATAGCAGGATCTCAAAGTTTAAGGCTGTGGTTAGTTTATCTTAATTACTTTCTTGTATTTGCGGATGCTTGCAAGGGGTATAATCACAAGTATGTATTAGTCCTAGGAAGGGCGGTGCATTAGCATAGGTTCACCCACACAACACTTATCAAAACAATGAAGATTAATCAACTATATGAAGCGAAAGCACTTGACAATATTCCCGTGTGTCCTCAAGAACGTTTGGTCATTATAAGTACAACAACCGGCTTGTCCTTTGCTGTAGAAAGGATTGGGCCACTCGCTGCAACTATTATTACTGCATTTTATTTACTTGTACTTTATTTATCTGTCATATCAAAAACTCCTAAAAACTTGTCTGTGAGCATTTACAGTGAATCCTTCATCAAAACCGCTTGTCAACACCTTCTGCTCCTCGTTGGGTTCGACACTCTTATTTATCGAAAGTACTACGATACCCCCTATACTTGTGGGTCATCAAGACTATTTTCTGGCGCCGTTGCCGGGGAGTGTAGCGCTATTGGTAAGTGGAATTGGTAAGGGAAACATTTATTGTACGTGCTGTTTTTATTTTTGCCTGCTGCTATATCTCATTATGGAGGGGTCTTCTCTTGAATTCCTATTTGGGAAAACAACTACCACTGCTAAGGTAGTAGAGGAGGCGCCAGATGAGCAGGTAATACCGTTCAAAATTCCTATGAAAATTGTTGAACGTGTCACAAATAACCGCTATGCAGGAGATGGAACTGTCCATCCTGGAGATCATTTGTTATTTCTGCATGAATTGTGCGAGTTATTTAAGTGTGCAGGTATC
Source organism: Poa pratensis (assembly GCA_947311845.1). Classification (NCBI taxonomy): domain Eukaryota; kingdom Viridiplantae; phylum Streptophyta; class Magnoliopsida; order Poales; family Poaceae; genus Poa; species Poa pratensis. The sequence goes on from CAMZMU010000063.1 coordinate 1,925,670, forward strand.
TCGATGGGAGAAGTTAAGAAGAAATTATTCTCTCTATCACTGTCTGGTAAAGCTGCACATTGGTATAAACTGCTGAAGAATGGGTATTCTCTTGGATGGGAGGAAATTGTACCTCTCTTTTACTCCAAATTCTATCCTCCAAGTGAGATTCATAAGGATCGGAACCTCATATATAACTTCTGGCCCTATGATGGAGAGAGTATCGCTCAAGCGTGGGGGAGATTGAAGGCATTAATGCTCAAATGTCCCATTCATGAGCTTCCTGGTAATGTTGTTATTGATAACTTTTATGCAAGACTCTCCTTTCAAGATAAAACTCTATTGGATACCACTTGTGCTGGATCGTTCACTCGTAATAAAGAAGAGTTTAAGTGGGACCTTCTTGATCGGATTCAGGAGAACACTGAAGGATGGGAGAATGACAAAGGTAGGGAGTCAGGTATAAACTATGACTTTGAGTGTGTTAAAATTTTATGGATACTGATGATTATCGCAAAATTAGCACTACTTATGGTCTTGACTCTCAAATTGTTGCAAACTTTTATAAAGCCTTTGCTTCCTATTTCGGTTTGCCGAAGGAGGGTTTTAAAAATTATCATGAACCATATAAAGATGAATCTGTTTCTCATATATCTAAAGGTGTTGAGGTTAATGTTGATCGCATTATTCCAGAACCTTATATTGAAAAAGTTCCTTTTCCTAATAAGATTAAGGAACATACTATCATAACTGGTGTTGTTAGTAAAAGTAATAAAAAGAAACCAAACCTGATGAGCAAATAACTGTTGAACCTGTTGTAGCATTGGTTAAAGATCTTGTCACTGAAAATTTAGAAGATAGACACATTATCTTTTGTGAGGATGCTTCTAATATTGTCTCACATCCTAAAAGTTCTAGGAAGTCTAGTGTTCCTGTGCTTTCTGTTAGGATAGGTGATCATTGCTATTATGGTTTATGTGATATTGGTGCAAGTTCTAGTGCTATTCCTTATGAGCTTTACAGGGAAATTATGCACGAAATTGCTCCTTGTAAACTTGAAGAGATTGATGTGGTTATTCAGCTTGCTAATAGGGAAACTATCTCTCCAATTGGTATCATTAGAGATGTCGAAGTCCTTTGTGGTAAGACTAAATACCCTGCTGATTTTCTTGTACTTGGGTCGGCTGCCAATGATAGTTGTCCTATTATTTTTGGTAGACCTTTTCTGAATACTTGTGGTGCTGTTATAGATTGTAAGAAAGAGAAAATCTTTACTAAATTTGCTGGTGAATCTTATGAATTCAATTTCTCTAAATTTGCTAAAGCACCTTATGAAACTGAATTGCCTAGTGAGGATTTTGAAATTGCTCAACTTGCATCTATTGTTCTTGCTCCTAACAATGCTTTGCAGCAACATATGGAGAATCATGAAAGTGAGAACTTCAGGGAAGAAAGGAATGAGCTTGATGAAGTATTCCTTCGTCAACCTATGCTCAAACACAATTTACCTGTGGAAGATTTGGGTACCACAATGCCACCCAAGGAGGATCCTGTTTTTGATTTGAAACCTCTGCCTGATAATCTTAAATATGCTTATATTGATGATAAGAAAATATATCCTGTTATTATCAGCTCTAAACTTTCAGGTACAGAGGAGGAAAGGTTATTGGGAGTGTTGAGAAACACCGCGGAGCTATGGGATATACTCTTGATGACCTGAAGGGAATTTCTCCTACTATATGTCAGCACGCCATCAACATGGAACCTGATGCAAAGCCTGTTGTTGAGCATCAGCGTCGTTTAATACCCAAGATGAAAGAAGTGGTAAGAAATGAGGTATTAAAACTTCTTGAAGCTGGTATTATTTATCCTATTGCTGATAGTAGATGGGTAAGTCCTGTGCATTGTGTTCCTAAGAAAGGAGGAATTACCGTTGTTCCTAATGAAAATGATGAACTAATTCCTCAAAGAGTAGTAGTTGGTTATAGAATGTGCATTGATTTTAGAAAGGTTAACAAAGTAACTAAGAAAGATCATTATCCTTTGCCTTTTATTGATCAAATGCTTGAGAGGTTGTAAGAAAACTCACTTTTGTTTCCTTGATGGGTATTCTGGGTTTTCTCAAATTGCTGTGAGAGCGCAAGATCAAGAGAAAACTACTTTTACTTGTCCTTATGGAACTTATGCTTATAGACGTATGCCTTTTGGTTTATGTAATGCTCCTGCTACTTTTCAAAGATGCATGTCTGCTATTTTTCATGGCTTTTGTGAGGAAATTGTGGAAGTCTTCATGGACGATTTCTCCGTCTATGGAACTTCCTTTGATAATTGTTGCACAACCTTGACAAAGTTTTGCAGAGATGTGAAGAAACTAGCCTTGTTCTTAATTGGGAGAAATGCCACTTTATGGTTAATGAAGGAATTGTTCTTGGACATAAAATTTCTGAAAGAGGTATTGAAGTTGATCGAGCTAAAGTGGAGGCAATTGAAAAGATGCCTTGTCCCAAAGATGTTAAAGGTATTCGTAGTATTCTTGGTCATGCTGGTTTTTATAGGAGGTTTATTAAAGATTTCTCTAAAATTTCCAAGCCTCTTACTAATCTTCTTCAAAAAGATGTACCTTTGTTTTTGATGATGATTGTAAGGAAGCTTTTGAAACTTTGAAAAAGGCTTTAATCACCGCTCCTGTAGTTGAACCACCTGATTGGAATTTACCTTTTGAAATTATGTGTGATGCTAGTGATTATGCTGTAGGCGCTGTTCTTGGGCAGCGAGTAGATAAAAAGTTAAATGTTATTCATTATGCTAGTAAAACTCTTGATTCTGCTCAAAAGAATTATGCCACTACTGAAAAAGAATTTCTAGCTGTAGTTTTTGCTTGTGACAAATTTCGACCCTACATAGTTGATTCGAAAGTCACTATTCATACTGATCATGCTGCAATTAGATACCTTATGGAAAAGAAAGATGCTAAGCCAAGGCTTATTAGATGGGTACTTCTTTTGCAAGAATTTGATTTGCATATCATAGATAGAAAAGGTGCTGAAAATCCTGTTGCTGATAATTTGTCTAGATTGGAAAGCATTCCTTATGATCCTATTCCTGTTAATGATAGCTTTCCAAATGAACAATTGGCTGCAATAAGTGTAAGTTCGCGAGATAGTCCTTGGTATGCTGATTATGCTAACTTTATTGTTTCCAAGTACTTGCCTCCAACCTTTTCAGCTCAGCAAAGAAGGAAATTCTTTTATGACTTGCGGCATTATTTTTGGGATGACCCACACTATATAAAGAAGGAGTTGATGGCATTATGCGAAGATGTGTTCCTGAACATGAACAACAAGAAATATTGAGAAAATGCCATGGTAGTGCTTATGGAGGACTGATGACCCACAAGTATAGGGGCGTATCGTAGTACTTTCGATAAATAAGAGTGTCGAACCCAACGAGGAGCAGAAGGTGTTGACAAGTGATTTTGATGAAGGATTCACTGTAAATACTCACAGACAAGTTTTTAGGAGTTTTTGATATGACAGATAAATAAAGTACAAGTAAATAAAATGCGGTAATAATAATTGCAGCAAGTGGTCCAATCCTTTCTACAGCAAAGGACAAGCCGGTTGATGTACTTATAAAGACCAAACGTTCTTGAGGACACACGGGAATATTGTCAAGTGCTTTCGCTTCATATAGTTGATTAATCTTCATTGTTTTGATAAGTGTTGTGTGGGTGAACCTATGCTAATGCACCGCCCTTCCTAGGACTAATACATACTTGTGATTAAACCCCTTGCAAGCATCCGCAAATACAAGAAAGTAATTAAGATAAACTAACCACAGCCTTAAACTTTGAGATCCTGCTATCCCTCATGCATCGATATACCAACGGGTGTTCAGGTTTCTGTCACTCCGGCAACCCCACAATTGGCAAACGAATACAAGATGCATTCCCTAGGCCATAAAGGTGAAGTATCATGTAGTCGACGTTCACATGACACCACTAGAAGAATAACACCACAACTTAAGCATCAAACCATTAAATATTACTCAACATAATTCACTACTAACATCAAGACTTCTCCCATGTCCTCAAGAACTAAGCGAACTACTCACAAGACATCATATGGAACATGATCAGAGGTGATATAATGATGGATAACAATCTGGACATAAACCTTAATCCAACGGTTTCACTCAATAGCATCAATAACAAGGGGTAATTAACACCGGGAGAGTTTCCCCTATGAAATAGACAAGATTCTACCCTAGATGTTACAGCGGAGTGATACGTCTCCAACGTATCCATAATTTCTGCTGTTCCATGCTTATATTATACCATTTGCTACATGTTTTATATACACTTCGTATCACTTTTATGCATTTTCTGGGACTAACCTATTAACAAGATGCCACAGTGCCAGTTCCCTGTTTTCTGCTGTTTTTGGTTTCAGAAAGTTACTTCTGGAAATATTCTCGGAATTGCACGAAACAAAAGGCCAGGTCCCTATTTTTCCAGCACGTACACGGAGTCCGAAGGAGAGACGAAGACTGCCACGAGGTGGCCAAACCACCTGTAGGCGCGGCAGTGGGCCCAGCCGCGCCTGGGTGTGGTTTGGGCCCCTCGGGGGTCCGCCGACATCGCCCCTTCGCCTATTTATTCCCCGAGACGCGAAAACCCTAAAACACCGAGCCTTTCATCCAGAACATATTCGCTGCCGCCGCCGTCGTCAACCCTAACTCGGGGGGTTCCTGAAGCTCTTCCCGGCACCCTGCCGGAGAGGGGAATCATCACCGGAGGGCTCTACATCGCCATGCCCGCCTCCGGAGTGATGCGTGAGTAGTTCATCCTTGGACTATGGGTCCATAGCAGTAGCTAGATGGTTGTCTTCTCCACTTGTGCCATCATGTTTAGATCTTGTGAGCTGCCTATCATGATCAAGATCATCTTATTGTAATGCTACATGTTGTGTTTGTGGGATCTGACTTATATTGATACCTATGTGGAGCTGAATATTATATTATCATGTCTATGTCATTTGTGATCTTGCATGCTCTCCGTTACTTGTTGAAGCCTTGGCCACGTGAATACTTGTAACTCCAAGAGGGGGTATTTATGCATGATAGTTGGGTTCAACCTCTATTTAACCTGGGATAGTGACAGCAAGTTCTAAGGTTGTAGATGTGTTGTTGCCACTAGGGGTAAAACAGCAATGCTTTATTCAAGGATGAATGTATTGTTTACATTACGCACATTACTTAATGCAATTGTCTGTTGCTTGCAACTTAATACTGGAAGGGGTACGGATGTTAACCGGAAAGTGGACTATTTAGGCATAGATGCATGCTGGATAGCGGTCTATGTACTTTGTCGTAATGCCCAAATGAATCTCATAGTAGACACCACAGCTCACACATGCATGTTATATGCACTTATCAATTGTCAATTGCCCAGCTGTAATTTGTTTACCCAGCATGTTAGTTATCTTATTGGAGAGACACCACTAGTGAACTGTGGACCCCGGTCCATTCTTTTACATCTGAAATACAATCTACTGCAATCATTGTTCTCTACTGTTTTATGCAAACAAACATCATCTTCCATTCGATACGTTTAACCCTTTGTTTTCAGCAAGCCGGTGAGATTGACAACCTCACTGTTAAGTTGGGGCAAAGTAGTTTGATTGTGCTGTGCAGGTTCCACGTTGGCACCGGAATCCCTGGTGTTGCGCCGCACTACACTCCTCCACCAACACCTTCGAAGCAAACCTCGTTTTCCTACTGGTCCGATTAAACCTTGGTTTCATACTGAGGGAAAACTTACTGCTGCACTCATCATACCTTCCTCTTGGGGTTCCCAACTGACGTGTGACGTACAAGCAATTGTTTCTGGCACTATTAACCTAGAGCCACCAACAACGTTTTCTGGCGCCGTTGCCGGGGAAAACAGAATTGCTTCTGCAAGGGGAGTCTCTCACACCCAATCTCTTTACTTTGTTATTTGTCTTGCTTAGTTTATTTTTATTTTGTTTTGTTTGCTTTCTCTATATCAAAAACACAAAAAAATTAGTTACTTGTCTTGCCTAGTTTATTTTTATTTTGTTTTGTTTGCTTTCTCTATATCAAAAACACAAAAAAATTAGTTACTTGTTTAATTCAGTTTAATTTTGTTTTTCAAAATGAATGCTCCTGAAGTTGAAGTTCGTTCTTTTAGGCAACTAGGAGGTGAAAATTTGAAAGATGCTTGGTATAGAATTAGTGATGCTCATCATAGATGTACTAAGAAACACTCTACCACTATCCTCCTTAGGAACTTTTATGTTGGTATCTCTAGTTGGTATAGGTATGTTCTAGACACTCTTACAGGTGGAAATTTCTTGGGTACTCCTGCTTTAGAAGCCTGTAATATTATTGAAAGTTTGGTAGGAACACCACCCACTAAAGATATTAAAGTTGAGATTACCTTGGAAGATGTTATAAATAAGTTAGACTCTATGGAGAATTTTTTTCCAAATTTTCTTGATTGTATTGGTAAGATTAATGAATCAATAGCCACCATCAATGAAAGAATCACTGTTCTTGAGGATAATAATATCCATGACACCCAAAATCATAGAATTGATGAGTTAGAGGAAGCTATTGAAACCTTAAGTTCAACCTTTACTTCTCTTAAGTCTAAAAAGGAGAAAGTTTATGTGGGTAGAGAGCAAAAGTTTATGTATGTTCCTAAAGTGCCAAAACCAAAACTCATTATGAGCTTAAAATTGATAAAACTTTTAGTACGGTTAAAGGTAATGAAACACCTCCAGGAACATCTAAGATACCCATTGTTACAAGCTGTGTGTTGGAAGAAGCTTTTGATGATTTGATGATTTGCCTTGACAACACTTGATTTTCACTTTCTGCGCCTAGCTGAAAGGCGTTAAAGAAAAGCGCTTATGGGAGACAACCCATCGTTTTTATTTGCTGTTATTTTTGTTTTCTTTGAGTCAAGGATTTTTGTTACTTCTGTAGCAACTCCTTTGTATCTTTATTTTATTGCAATGTTGTGCCAAGTAAAGTTCTATATTGAAAGTTGATGCAAGATTTGGATTTCTGCGCAGTGACAGATTTTTAGCTGTCACGGATTTGAGCTTATCTCCCTGTAGAAAATTCAAAAAATTCTGAGAAAAATCACGCATATTCCTGAGATATGTACGCAACTTTCATTATTTTAGGCCAGATCCATCTGAGCAACTTAAGTGCCTCGAAAAAATTCGTTATTCCAGACTGTTCTGTTTTTGACAGATTCTGCCTTTTGTTTTGCATTCGCTCTTTTACTGTGTTTGTGTGGATTTCTTTGCTCCACAAAGCATTGGTGGCTGTAGCTAATGTCCAGAAGCTTTGGGATTGATTGTATCATTACAGAATATGAGAATTTTTGATTATGCACTAACCCTCTAATGAGAACTGTCTTGAGTTTGGTGTGAAGGAAGTTTTCAAGGATCAAGCGAGAAGGGTGATATTATGTGATCAAGAAGAGTGAAAAGCCTAAGCTTGGGGATGCCCCCGTGGTTCATCCCAACTATATTCAGAGAGACTCAAGCGTCTAAGCTTGGGGATGCCCAAGGCATCCCTTCTTCATCAACAAACTTATCAGGTCATCTCTAGTGAAACTATATTTTAATTCTTTCACATCTTATGCGCTTTACTTGGAGCGTCTGTGTGTTTTTATTTTTGTTTTTGTTTGAATAAATTCGGATCCTAGCAATCCTTGTGTGGGAGAGAGACACGCTCCGCTTTTTCATGTGAATACTCATGTTCTTCACTTATATTTGTTGAGTATTCTTAACTAGCTACTGCAGTGCTTTTAGCTCCTGTTTTTCGTGCATCTCTTCGAGCTGTTAGCACTTGTTTATAAATACTCTCTTGCTGCATTATATTATCATTTGGAGAGTTTATGTTTAATTAAAGTTATTGGTGTTTGTTTGGAAGAAAGAAAATGCTACATGTAGTAGTTGGTATTGGAAAAGACATATGCATTCTTGTAGATCATTGTCTTGTTTTGATTTGATGCTTTGCAATTGTTTTGAGCTCTCAAGTAGATCATGTTTAAGCTCTTGCATCATGTAGTTAAAGCCTAGTAGTGGAGAACTACTGTAGAGCTTGTTGAGACTTGTGATGCATATTTGTTCTCTCTAAGGTCTAGATATTTTCTGGTAAAATGTTTGAGCAACAAGGAAGACAGTGTAGAGTCTTATAATACTTGCAATATGTTTTTATGTGATTCTTGCTGTACCGGTTTATACTTGTGTTTGCTTCAAACAACCTTGCTAGCCTAAACTCTGTACTGAGAGGGAATGCTTCTCGTGCATCCAAAACTTGAGCCAAAACCCATGCCATTTGTGTCCACCATACCTACCTACTATGTGGTATTTCCTGCCATTCCAAGTAAATATTTCATGTGCTACCTTTAAACTATTCAAAACTTTATTACTCCTTATTTGTGTCAATGTTTTATAGCTCATGAGGAAGTATGTGGTGTTTTATCTTTCAATCTTGTCATTTACTTCTGACAGACTTTCACCAATGGACTAGTGGCATATACATCCGCTTATCCAATAATTTGCAAAAAGAGCTGGCAACGGGGTGCCCAGCCCCAATTAATTACAACTTTCATTAATAATTCTCTTCACATGTTTTGCCCTGATTTATCAGTAAGCAACTTAATTTTGCAATAGACACTCCTCCATGGTATGTGAATGTTGGAAGGCACCCGAGGATTCGGTTAGCCATGGCTTGTGTAAGCAAAAGGTTGGAGGAGTGTCATCTATAAAGAAACTAAAATACATGTGTAAACAAAAGAGAAGAGGGATGATCTACCTTGCTGGTAGAAATAACGTCCTTCATGGGAGCCGCTCTTTGAAAGTCTGGTTGACAAGGGGGTTAGAGTGCCCACTACCATTCGTTGACAACAACAAACACCTCTCAAATACTTATTTTGTGCTCTCTATATGCTTTCGAAAACTTAAAAAGCTCTAGCACATGATTTAATCCCTGCTTCCCTCTGCGAAGGGCCTATCTTTTACTTTATGTTGAGTCAGTTTACCTACTCCTTTCTATCTTAGAAGCAAACACTTGTGTCAACTTTGTGTGCATTGATTCTTACATATTTACTTATTGCACTTGTTATATTGCTTTATGTTGACAACTATCCATGAGATATACATGTTACAAGTTGAAAGCAAATGCTGAAACTTAATCATCCTTTGTGTTGCTTCAATGCCTTTTACTTTGAATCTATTGCTTTATGAGTTACCTCTTATGCAAAACTCTTTGATACTTGTCTTGAAAGTACTATTCATGAAAAGTTTTTGCTTATATGATTCATTGTTTACTCTTTATCTATTTGTTAGCAAACTATAGATCATTGCTTTGAGTCACTTCATTCATGACATGAGCCTTGCAATATATTGATCAAGATTGTGTGAAAGCATGTCTCCTCAGAAATTATTTGTTGTTATCGTTTTACCTACTCGAGGACGAGTAGAACTAAGCTTGGGGATGCTTGATACGTCTCCAACGTATCCATAATTTCTGCTGTTCCATGCTTATATTATACCATTTGCTACATGTTTTATATACACTTCGTATCACTTTTATGCATTTTCTGGGACTAACCTATTAACAAGATGCCACAGTGCCAGTTCCCTGTTTTCTGCTGTTTTTGGTTTCAGAAAGTTACTTCTGGAAATATTCTCGGAATTGCACGAAACAAAAGGCCAGGTCCCTATTTTTCCAGCACGTACACGGAGTCCGAAGGAGAGACGAAGATGCCACGAGGTGGCCAAACCACCTGTAGGCGCGGCAGTGGGCCCAGCCGCGCCTGTGTGGTTTGGGCCCCTCGGGGGTCCGCCGACATCGCCCCTTCGCCTATTTATTCCCCGAGACGCGAAAACCCTAAAACACCGAGCCTTTCATCCAGAACATATTCGCTGCCGCCGCCGTCGTCAACCCTAACTCGGGGGGTTCCTGAAGCTCTTCCCGGCACCCTGCCGGAGAGGGGAATCATCACCGGAGGGCTCTACATCGCCATGCCCGCCTCCGGAGTGATGCGTGAGTAGTTCATCCTTGGACTATGGGTCCATAGCAGTAGCTAGAGGTCTATGTACTTTGTCGTAATGCCCAAATGAATCTCATAGTAGACACCACAGCTCACACATGCATGTTATATGCACTTATCAATTGTCAATTGCCCAGCTGTAATTTGTTTACCCAGCATGTTAGTTATCTTATTGGAGAGACACCACTAGTGAACTGTGGACCCCGGTCCATTCTTTTACATCTGAAATACAATCTACTGCAATCATTGTTCTCTACTGTTTTATGCAAACAAACATCATCTTCCATTCGATACGTTTAACCCTTTGTTTTCAGCAAGCCGGTGAGATTGGCAACCTCACTGTTAAGTTGGGGCAAAGTAGTTTGATTGTGCTGTGCAGGTTCCACGTTGGCACCGGAATCCCTGGTGTTGCGCCGCACTACACTCCTCCACCAACATCTTCGAAGCAAACCTCGTTTTCCTACTGGTCCGATTAAACCTTGGTTTCATACTGAGGGAAAACTTACTGCTGCACTCATCATACCTTCCTCTTGGGGTTCCCAACTGACGTGTGACGTACAAGCAATTGTTTCTGGCACTATTAACCTAGAGCCACACGGAGACGGGGTGCAGCGGCGGTGATGATGGTGTCGGCGGTGGAGATGATGATGATGATCCCAATGAAGTCCAGCTCGATGACGGTGACGATGGCGACGATTTCCCCCTCCGGAGGGAATTTCCCCGGCAGATTTCTCCCTGCCGGAGAGCTTTTCTCTCTCTGGTGTTTTTCGCCCCGTGGAGGCGGCGGAATATTTCGATGGTCGCTCCCCGTGTCTTAGGGTTCCGAGGGGGTCAAGTACGCGAAGGGGCGAAGGCTGAGGAGGGCCTGGGCCCCCACCTCACCTCTTGGCACGGCCAGGGTGGGCCCCACGCGAGCAGGTGAGGTGGGCCCACCTTGGCTCACCTCAGCTCCCCCTTTTGGCCTCCTCCATCATCTGGCAAAATAATATCTTCTGGATATTTTCTTCGATTATGAATCTTCAGAAATAATGCATCTCGATGACGCTTTTTCCAGCAGAAATCTGACTCCGGTGTTTATTTCTCTAATAATCATCAAACATGCAAATAGGTAAAAATAACATAAGTAACACATCTAAATATGAAATATATCAATGAATAACAGTAAATTATGATATAAAATAGTGATGCAAAATGGACGTATCAACCCCCCCCAACACTACTAGGAAAAGGGTTATCAGTGGCGCACCAAATTAGAATTCTGTGGCGCACCCCCAGAAATGCTGGGTGCGCCACAGAATCCTCGCCACTAATTTTTTTTTCTGTGGCGCACCATGGGCGTGCGCCACAGAAATCGTCATTCTGTGGCGCACCTGCCCTGGTGCGCCACAGAATTCTGAGAAAATTCAAAAAATTCAAAAACTGCCAAAAAAAAATAAAAGTTTCAAAAAAAATCAGAAAAATCAAAATATGAAATAATATGAAAAATCCTAATTATTGGAATTATTTTCAGATTTTTTGAATTTTTTTGAACTGATACCTTCCCGCTAGGTCACCCATCCTCAAATTGCTCCAACCCTAGCACGCTTAACTTCTAAGTTCCACCCACTTCACCTACCCTTGTGCTACTCAAGTTCTTATTGATATATATATATTATATGAATTCTCTAAAGTCTTGTATGTGTATATGTTATGTATATGTTATAAACGTGTGTTTTTAAATTTCAGATTTTTTAAAAACTTGTAAACTTTCAAAAGGAGATTCAAAAGTTTCAAAAGATCCAAAAAATTCAAAAAACTTATTTTTTTCAAAAAATCCAAAAAAATCCAAAAATCCAAAAAAATTCAAAAAATCTAAAAAATCCAAAATAATAAAAAAAGTCAAGAAAAGTCAATAATCTTCTTTGTTATACATTTCTGTGTCTTTTTTGAAATTTTTGAATTTTTTTGAATTTTTTGAATTTTTTTGATTTTGCTGCGAAAAATCGTCTGTTTGAAATAACTTTTTTTTCTTTTGGAATTTGAGGAATCTGTGAATTGCTGAGGAATCTTTTGGAATTTGAGGAATCTGTGAATAGCCATGTGCGCCACAGCGCCACAGAAATATATTTCTGTGGCGCACCAATTAAGGGTGCGCCACAGATAGCAACCTACCTATAAGGGTTAGACCTCGCTTGTCCCCAAGCGAAAACTGAGCTCAGTAAACAAGACCACATGTTTATGGAGTGAGGTGTCGATAAACAAAATACGGACAAGAAGCATCACATTCATCAATACATAAGTCATTCTAGACAGCAACTTCCCTTCATATAATTCTAACTTGAAACAAGTAAAGGGAACCACAATAAAGTGCATAAGGAGAATCATGATTGGTGATGGCAAACTTAAGTTCTTGGTCAGAGAACAATTAACAGATCATACTTATCTTTCAAGAAGAGTCTTTATATCAGAGCTTATATAGCAGAACTTACATGCTTCAATCATAACAATCTCCTTACAGTCATTGATAACTTTCAAAGTTATATTCATTCAGATAAAAGCTATTGTGCTAAACAAGGAAGTATAAAAGTTGTGATTAGAAGTATCAACATATATAAACAGTTGGATCACAACAACTCAAATGCTTGCTTGAGATAGAGAGGAATAGGTTTACTGACTCAACGATAAAGTAAAAGATTGGCCCTTCGCAGAGGGAAGCAGGGATGAAATCATGTGCTAGAGCTTTTTAAGTTTTGAAATCATATAGAGAGTATGAAAATAGTTGTTTGAGCTATGTATGTCGTTGTCAACGAATCGTAGTAAAGTAAACACTAACCCTTTGTCAACCAGACTTTCCAGAGCGGCTCCCATGAAGGACATTATTTCTACCAAAGGTAGATCATCCCTCTTCTCTTTTGTTTACACATGTATTTTTATATATTGGTATGACACTCCTCCCCACCTTGCTTACACAAGCCACGGCTAACCGAATCCTCGGGTGCCTTCCAACAATCACATACCATGGAGGAGTGCCTATTTGATAAAGTATAATAGTTTGATTGCTTTTGATAATCATTGGCAAACATGTGAAGAGAATCAATGGTTAAAGTTGTAGTTAATTGGGACTGGGCACCCCATTTGCCAGCTCTTTTTGCAAGTTATTGGATAAGCGGTGTATATGCCACTAGTCCATTGGTGAAAGTCTGTCTGACAAAAGTGCTAGAGAAACTCTACAGAACCCTCATGAGCTAATAAACAGTGACACAAAATGAAGAGTAATAAGTTTTGAATAGTCTAAAGGTAGCACATGAAGTATTTACTTGGAGTGGCGCGAAATACCACATAGTAGGTAGTTATGGTGGACACAAATGGCAATGGTTTGGCTCAAGGTTGGATGTATGAGAAGCATTCCCTCTCGATACAGGTTTTTGGCTAGCAAGGTTATGTAGCAAGCATAAAAGTTGAGGGATACAAACAATTATACAAGTGATAAGAACAATAAAGCAATCTTCCTTGGAAGCACAAATAAATTTAACTTAAGAATACTAAGCTTATGAGCCACAAAGAAAGAAAGATCATGAATAATATATCTGCATGTACTTCCCTCTCTCTACTTAAGTTTCAAAGTATGTTCACAACTGACCAATGCTAAGTTTGCCAAAACCAAAAGATTAACTTAATGCTCTAAAAGTGATGCCTATACTAACAACAAGGTTATCAATATGAAAGAGAATTGCAAACTAAAATAAAGTATGGAGAAAGTAAATGATAAAACTTCTCATTAATATTCCATAACGGCAACTCACACCAAGGGATACATAGATAACCAACTAAAAGAGAGATAATTCCACATTGCAAACCATCATATAAGATAACTTCCCTACTCACGATATGACTCTATTGAAAAGTAAAAGGTAAAGATAATGATGTGATACCGCGGCACTCCCCCAAGCTTGGAACAAACCAAGGGGATGCCAATACCATGATGAATTACTCCTTCGGTGGTGATGGTGGTATGACTTGGAGTGGAGTAAGAAACCGTTCCAGCATTCGGCGGAGTCTGATATTCTCTTCCTGGAGTATTTCCACCTCCATTCGCAGGGCTCTATACTGGTCACATAACTCATCTGTGACTCGAAGTGCTTCATTCACCGCCGGGAAAGAGCTAAAGTCCGGAATAGGTGGTATTGCTCCCTGCAAGTTATGAGAGAAAGCACGTTGAGTGTTAACCGATCCCACAAAGGTAGGCTTCCTGGCAGCTGGCTGTTCCCTTTGGTCGAAGGCATCTCCTTCACTTCCTTCATGACGCTTTCATCCATGCCCTTGCGCCTTGCTTTCACTCTTTCTTCTTCCGCCCATCCGACGAAAGTTCCCTGGTTTAGATCCTGAAGAGTTCACGTTTACGCCGCAGCACGTAGTCCTCCGATGATGAACCTTGAGACGACATCTGGCAGAAAATAGCTCAAAAAAAAACGCGACGAAAAGGCGATATACGAACCTCGGCGGTTCGGGTCAGATATGACCTATGGTGTGGGCACCTCGGGTGCCGTCTCCCATCCGGTTCGGTCTCTTATTTTTCCATATTTAATAAAAAAACGAAAATATCTTCTAGAAAGTTATTCGCGAAACTTTTCTTACCGAAACTGTTACCTATTCGAATCGAATTCTGCAGTCCCAGAAAAATGTTCTTCAATGAAAGTTTCCGGAGTCACCACTTTAATTGTATCAACCTCTTCATTAATAGAATCTCCAGAAATATAATGCTTGAGTCTTTGACCATTTACCACTTGTGTAATCTTTCAATGAAGCAATTTTTATTGCACCTGAACGATACACCTCCACAATAACAAATGGTCCTTCCCATTTTGAGAGTAACTTTCCTGCAAAAAATCTGAGACGAGACCTATACAATAGAACTTTCTCACCAACATTAAATTCTCTTTTAAGAATTCTCCTATCATGCCATCTCTTAACTTTTTCTTTAAAGAGTCTAGCATTTTCATAAGCCTCACTTCTCCATTCATCTAAAGAACTTAAATGCAACAACCTTTTCTCACCGGCAAGTTTAAAATCTCTATTAAGTTCTCTCACTGCCCAATAAGCTTTGTGTTCTAATTCTAAAGGCAAGTGACAAGCTTTACCATAAACCATTTTATAAGGAGACATGCCCATGGGGTTCTTATAAGCAGTTCTATAAGCCCATAAAGCATCATTTAACTTACTAGCCCAATTTTTTCTAGATTTATTAACAGTCTTTTGCAAGATAGATTTAATCTCCCTATTTGACAATTCTACTTGTCCACTAGTTTGAGGATGATAGGCTGAAGCAATTCTATGATTAACACCATATTTAGCAAGAGTCTTTCTAAAACCACCATGGATAAAATGAGAACCTCCATCAGTCATAAGATATCTAGGTACACCAAACCTAGGAAAAATGACATCTTGAAGCATTTTTAAAGAGGTCTCACCATCAGCACTTTTAGTAGGTATAGCTTCTACCCATTTAGTGACATAATCAACAGCAACAAGTATATGAGTATTACCTTGTGAAGAAGGAAAAGGACCCATGAAGTCGAATCCCCAACAATCAAATGGTTCAATAACAAGAGAATAACTCATAGGCATTTCATTGCGTCTAGAGATATTACCAACCCTTTGACATTCATCACAAGATAAAATAAACTTTCTTGCATCCTTAAAGAGGGTAGGCCAATAAAAACCTGATTGTAGAACTTTCTGCGCAGTTCTATCTCCAGCGTGATGCCCTCCATAAGCACTTCCATGGCATTTCCTCAGTATTTCCTGTTGTTCATATTCAGGAACACATCTTCGCATAATACCATCGACTCCTTCTTTATATAAGTGTGGGTCATCCCAAAAGTAATGCCGCAAGTCATAAAAGAATTTCCTTCTTTGCTGAGCTGAAAAGGTTGGAGGCAAGTACTTGGAAACAATAAAGTTAGCATAATCAGCATACCAAGGACTATCTCGCGAACTTACACTTATTGCAGCCAATTGTTCATTTGGAAAGCTATCATTAACAGGAATAGGATCATAAGGAATGCTTTCCAATCTAGACAAATTATCAGCAACAGGATTTTCAGCACCTTTTCTATCTATGATATGCAAATCAAATTCTTGCAAAAGAAGTACCCATCTAATAAGCCTTGGCTTAGCATCTTTCTTTTCCATAAGGTATCTAATTGCAGCATGATCAGTATGAATAGTGACTTTCGAATCAACTATGTAGGGTCGAAATTTGTCACAAGCAAAAACTACAGCTAGAAATTCTTTTTCAGTAGTGGCATAATTCTTTTGAGCAGAATCAAGAGTTTTACTAGCATAATGAATAACATTTAACTTTTTATCTACTCGCTGCCCAAGAACAGCGCCTACAGCATAATCACTAGCATCACACATAATTTCAAAAGGTAAATTCCAATCAGGTGGTTCAACTACAGGAGCGGTGATTAAAGCCTTTTTCAAAGTTTCAAAAGCTTCCTTACAATCATCATCAAAAACAAAGGTACATCTTTTTGAAGAAGATTAGTAAGAGGCTTGGAAATTTTAGAGAAATCTTTAATAAACCTCCTATAAAAACCAGCATGACCAAGAATACTACGAATACCTTTAACATCTTTGGGACAAGGCATCTTTTCAATTGCCTCCACTTTAGCTCGATCAACTTCAATACCTCTTTCAGAAATTTTATGTCCAAGAACAATTCCTTCATTAACCATAAAGTGGCATTTCTCCCAATTAAGAACAAGGCTAGTTTCTTCACATCTCTGCAAAACTTTGTCAAGGTTGTGCAAACAATTATCAAAGGAAGTTCCATAGACGGAGAAATCGTCCATGAAGACTTCCACAATTTCCTCACAAAAGCCATGAAAAATAGCAGACATGCATCTTTGAAAAGTAGCAGGAGCATTACATAAACCAAAAGGCATACGTCTATAAGCATAAGTTCCATAAGGACAAGTAAAAGTAGTTTTCTCTTGATCTTGCGCTCTCACAGCAATTTGAGAAAACCCAGAATACCCATCAAGGAAACAAAAGTGAGTTTTCTTGGACAACCTCTCAAGCATTTGATCAATAAAAGGCAAAGGATAATGATCTTTCTTAGTTACTTTGTTAACCTTTCTAAAATCAATGCACATCTATAACCAACTACTACTCTTTGAGGAATTAGTTCATCATTTTCATTAGGAACAACGGTAATTCCTCCTTTCTTAGGAACACAATGCACAGGACTTACCCATCTACTATCAGCAATAGGATAAATAATACCAGCTTCAAGAAGTTTTAATACCTCATTTCTTACCACTTCTTTCATCTTGGGTATTAAACGACGCTGATGCTCAACAACAGGCTTTGCATCAGGTTCCATGTTGATGGCGTGCTGACATATAGTAGGAGAAATTCCCTTCAGGTCATCAAGAGTATATCCCATAGCTCCGCGGTGTTTCTCAACACTCCCAATAACCTTTCCTCCTCTGTACCTGAAAGTTTAGAGCTGATAATAACAGGATATATTTTCTTATCATCAATATAAGCATATTTAAGATTATCAGGCAGAGGTTTCAAATCAAAAACAGGATCCTCCTTGGGTGGCATTGTGGTACCCAAATCTTCCACAGGTAAATTGTGTTTGAGCATAGGTTGACGAAGGAATACTTCATCAAGCTCATTCCTTTCTTCCCTGAAGTTCTCACTTTCATGATTCTCCATATGTTGCTGCAAAGCATTGTTAGGAGCAAGAACAATAGATGCAAGTTGAGCAATTTCAAAATCCTCACTAGGCAATTCAGTTTCATAAGGTGCTTTAGCAAATTTAGAGAAATTGAATTCATAAGATTCACCAGCAAATTTAGTAAAGATTTTCTCTTTCTTACAATCTATAACAGCACCACAAGTATTCAGAAAAGGTCTACCAAAAATAATAGGACAACTATCATTGGCAGCCGACCCAAGTACAAGAAAATCAGCAGGGTATTTAGTCTTACCACAAAGGACTTCGACATCTCTAATGATACCAATTGGAGAGATAGTTTCCCTATTAGCAAGCTGAATAACCACATCAATCTCTTCAAGTTTACAAGGAGCAATTTCGTGCATAATTTCCCTGTAAAGCTCATAAGGAATAGCACTAGAACTTGCACCAATATCACATAAACCATAATAGCAATGATCACCTATCCTAACAGAAAGCACAGGAACACTAGACTTCCTAGAACTTTTAGGATGTGAGACAATATTAGAAGCATCCTCACAAAAGATAATGTGTCTATCTTCTAAATTTTCAGTGACAAGATCTTTAACCAATGCTACAACAGGTTCAACAGTTATTTGCTCATCAGTTTTAGTTTTCTTATTACTTTTACTAACAACACCAGTTATGATAGTATGTTCCTTAATCTTATTAGGAAAAGGAACTTTTTCAATATAAGGTTCTGGAATAATGCGATCAACATTAACCTCAACACCTTTAGATATATGAGAAACAGATTCATCTTTATATGGTTCATGATAATTTTTAAAACCCTCCTTCGGCAAACCGAAATAGGAAGCAAAGGCTTTATAAAAGTTTGCAACAATTTGAGAGTCAAGACCATAAGTAGTGCTAATTTTGCGATAATCATCAGTATCCATAAATTTTTAACACACTCAAAGTCATAGTTTATACCTGACTCCCTACCTTTGTCATTCTCCCATCCTTCAGTGTTCTCCTGAATCCGATCAAGAAGGTCCCACTTAAACTCTTCTTTATTACGAGTGAACGATCCAGCACAAGTGGTATCCAATAGAGTTTTATCTTGAAAGGAGAGTCTTGCATAAAAGTTATCAATAACAATATTACCAGGAAGCTCATGAATGGGACATTTGAGCATTAATGCCTTCAATCTCCCCCACGCTTGAGCGATACTCTCTCCATCATAGGGCCAGAAGTTATATATGAGGTTCCGATCCTTATGAATCTCACTTGGAGGATAGAATTTGGAGTAAAAGAGAGGTACAATTTCCTCCCATCCAAGAGAATACCCATTCTTCAGCAGTTTATACCAATGTGCAGCTTTACCAGACAGTGATAGAGAGAATAATTTCTTCTTAACTTCTCCCATCGAGATACCTGCACACTTAAATAACTCGCACAATTCATGCAGAAATAACAAATGATCTCCAGGATGGACAGTTCCATCTCCTGCATAGCGGTTATTTGTGACACGTTCAACAATTTTCATAGGAATTTTGAACGGTATTACCTGCTCATCTGGCGCCTCCTCTACTACCTTAGCAGTGGTAGTTGTTTTCCCAAATAGGAATTCAAGAGAAGACCCCTCCATAATGAGATATAGCAGCAGGCAAAAATAAAAACAGCACGTACAATAAATGTTTCCCTTACCAATTCCACTTACCAATAGCGCTACACTCCCCGGCAACGGCGCCAGAAAATAGTCTTGATGACCCACAAGTATAGGGGGTGTATCGTAGTACTTTCGATAAATAAGAGTGTCGAACCCAACGAGGAGCAGAAGGTGTTGACAAGCGGTTTTGATGAAGGATTCACTGTAAATGCTCACAGACAAGTTTTTAGGAGTTTTTGATATGACAGATAAATAAAGTACAAGTAAATAAAATGCAGTAATAATAGTTGCAGCGAGTGGCCCAATCCTTTCTACAGCAAAGGACAAGCCGGTTGTTGTACTTATAATGACCAAACGTTCTTGAGGACACACGGGAATATTGTCAAGTGCTTTCGCTTCATATAGTTGATTAATCTTCATTGTTTTGATAAGTGTTGTGTGGGTGAACCTATGCTAATGCACCGCCCTTCCTAGGACTAATACATACTTGTGATTATACCCCTTGCAAGCATCCGCAAATACAAGAAAGTAATTAAGATAAACTAACCACAGCCTTAAACTTTGAGATCCTGCTATCCCTCATGCATCGATATACCAACGGGTGTTCAGGTTTCTGTCACTCCGGCAACCCCACAATTGGCAAACGAATACAC
The DNA here is from genome assembly GCA_947311845.1 of Poa pratensis. Taxonomy (NCBI): domain Eukaryota; kingdom Viridiplantae; phylum Streptophyta; class Magnoliopsida; order Poales; family Poaceae; genus Poa; species Poa pratensis. Next base: position 1,945,745 of record CAMZMU010000063.1, read on the forward strand.
AATGCATTCCCCTAGGCCCATAAAGGTGAAGTATCATGTAGTCGACGTTCACATGACACCACTAGAAGAATAACACCACAACTTAAGCATCAAACCATTAAATATTACTCAACATAGTTCACTACTAACATCAAGACTTCTCCCATGTCCTCAAGAACTAAACGAACTACTCACAAGACATCATACGGAACATGATCAGAGGTGATATGATGATGAATAACAATCTGAACATAAACCTTATCCAATGGTTTCACCCAATAGCATCAATAACAAGAGTAATCAACACCGGGAGAGTTTCCCCTATGAAATAGACAAGATTCACCCTAGATGTTACAGCGGAGACGGGGTGCAGCGGCGGTGATGATGGTGTTGGCGGTGGAGATGATGATGATGATGATCCCGATGAAGTCCAGCTCGATGACGGTGATGATGGCGACGATTTCCCCCTCCGGGAGGGAATTTCCCCCGGCAGATTTCTTCCTGCAGGGGAGCTTTTCGCTCTCTGGTGTTTTCCGCCTCGTGGAGGCGGCGGAATATTTCGATGGCCCTCCCGTGTGTTAGGGTTCCGAGGGGGTCAAGTACGAAGGGGGAAGGCTGAGGCGGGCCAGGGCCCCCACCTCACCTCTTGGCGCGGCAGGTGGGCCCGCGCGAGCAGGTGAGGTGGGCCCACCTTGGCTCACCTCAGCTCCCCTTTTGGCCTCCTCCATCATCTGTAAAATAATTCTTCATATTTTCCTTCGATTATGATCTTCAGAAATATGCATCTTGATGACGCTTTTTCCAGCAGAATCTGACTCCGGTGTTTATTTCTCTAATAATTCATCAAACATGCAAAATAGGTAAAATAACATAAGTAACACATCTAAATATGAAATATATCAATGAATAACAGTAAATTATGATATAAAATAGTGATGCAAAATGGACGTATCAAGGACATCATGCTGGAGATAGAACTGCGCAAAAAGTGCTACAATCAGGTTTTTATTGGCCTACCCTCTTTAAGATGCAAGAAAATTTATTTTATCTTGTGATGAATGTCAAAGGGTTGGTAATATCTCTAGACGCAATGAAATGCCTATGAATTATTCTCTTGTTATTGAACCATTTGATTGTTGGGGATTCGACTTCATGGGTCCTTTCCCTCCTTCACAAGGTAACACTCATATACTTGTTGCTGTTGATTATGTCACTAAATGGGTAGAAGCTATACCAACAAAAAGTGCTGATGGTGAGACCTCTTTAAAAATGCTTCAAGATGTCATTTTTCCTAGGTTTGGTGTGCCTAGATATCTTATGACTGATGGAGGTTCTCATTTTATCCATGGTGGTTTTAGAAAGACTCTTGCTAAATATGGTGTTAATCATAGAATTGCTTCAGCTTATCATCCTCAAACTAGTGGACAAGTAGAATTGTCAAATAGGGAGATTAAATCTATCTTGCAAAAGACTGTTAATAAATCTAGAAAAAAATTGGGCTAGTAAGTTAAATGATGCTTTATGGGCTTATAGAACTGCTTATAAGAACCCAATGGGCATGTCTCCTTATAAAATGGTTTATGGTAAAGCTTGTCACTTGCCTTTAGAATTAGAACACAAAGCTTATTGGGCAGTTAGAGAACTTAATAGAGATTTTAAACTTGCTGGTGAGAAAAGGTTGCTTCATTTGAGTTCTCTTGATGAATGGAGAAGTGAAGCTTATGAAAATGCTAGGCTATTTAAAGAAAAAGTTAAGAAATGGCATGATAGGAGAATTCTTAAAAGAGAATTCAATGTTGGTGAGAAAGTTCTATTGTATAGGTCTCGTCTCAGATTTTTTGCAGGAAAATTACTCTCAAAATGGGAAGGACCTTTTGTTATTGTGGAGGTGTATCGTTCAGGTGCAATAAAGATTGCTTCACTGAAAGATAACTCTACACAAGTAGTGAATGGTTAGAGACTCAAACATTATATTTCTGGAGATTCTTATAATGAAGAGGTTGACACAATTAAAGTGGTGACTCCGGAAGTTTTCATTGAAGAGCATTTTCACAGGACTGCAGAATTCGACTTTGAATAGGTAACAGTTTCTGTAAGAAAAGTTTCGCGAACAATCTTCTGGAACATATTTTGTTATTTTTATTAAATATGGAAAAATAAGAGACCGAACCGGATGGGAGACGGCACCCGAGGTGCCCACACCATAGGTCGGCGCGGCCCCACCTCTGGCCGCGCCACCAGGTGAGGAGGGCACCCCGGAGCTCGTCTCCGATCAGGTTTCCTCCTGTACCTTCCTTTTATGTAAAACTTTTTGCTATATATCTTACCCGAACCCCCGAGGTTCGTATATCGCCATTTCGTCGCGTTTTTGTTTCGAGCTGTTTCTGCCAGATTCCACCTTCAAGTTTTAGAAGCACCATGGTCTCCAACAACAACAATAAGGGCAAGGAGCCTTTCGAAGATGACCCCAAGACCCCATGCTGGAGGAGGAGATCGAGAGTGAAGATGAAGGAGAAGTGGAGGAAGACCCGCGTCAATACCCTCGCGCCACCATTGCAAGCATTGGAGTAGTGGCGAATCCTTTCAATCCCAAGAGAGGCGCGCGGATGAGCACCGGAGGGAAGGTTCCACGACACTTCTTGGCTCCAAGGACATCTTCTCCAGGCATCAATAACCCCTTCCACACTCTAATTCATAAGAGTCAAATTGAAAGGATTCCTGAGGCAGAGTTGCCCAGTCGCTGGAATATAGATCGTTCTAACAATGCAGGAAAGAAGGATTCTAATGCTGAGAAGTGGGGAAACAATTCCAAGAGCTGAGACTCGCAGTCTGACAAGTTCATGAACCGCATTGAACACAACTCAGAGCTGATTCGCGCTCTCACCTACAAGATTGATGAACTAAAGGAGCTGGTTGATAAGCTTATCAAGAATTCACCATCACCACCGAAGGAGTAATTCATCATGGGTATTGGCATCCCCTTGGTTTGTTCCAAGCTTGGGGGAGTGCCGCGGTATCACACCATTATCTTTACCTTTTACTTTTCAATAGAGTCATATCGTGAGTAGGGAAGTTATCTTATATGATGGTTTGCAATATGGAAGTATCTCTCTTTTAGTTGGTTATCTATGTATCCCTTGGTGTGAGTTGCCGTTATGGAATATTAATGAGAAGTTTTATCATTTACTTTCTCCACACTTTATTTTAGTTTGCAATTCTCTTTCATATTGATAACCTTGTTGTTAGTATAGGCATCACTTTTAGAGCATTAAGTTAATCTTTTTGGTTTTGGCAAACTTAGCATTGGTCAGTAGTGAACAATACTTTGAAACTTAAGTAGAGAGAGGGAAGTACATGCAGATATATTATTCATGATCTTTCTTTCTTTGTGGCTCATAAGCTTAGTATTCTTAAGTTAAATTTATTTGTGCTTCCAAGGAAGATTGCTTGATTGTTCTTATCACTTGTATAATTGTTTGTATCCCTCAACTTTTATGCTTGCTACATAACCTTGCTAGCCAAAACCCTGTATCGAGAGGAAATGCTTCTCATACATCCAAACCTTGAGCCAAACCATTGCCATTTGTGTCCACCATAACTACCTACTATGTGGTATTTGCGCCACTCCAAGTAAATACTTCATGTGCTACCTTTAACTATTCAAAACTTATTACTCCTCATTTTGTGTCACTGTTTATTAGCTCATGAGGGTTTGTAGAGTTTCTCTAGCACTTTTGTCAGACAGACTTTCACCAATGGACTAGTGGCATATACACCGCTTATCCAATAACTTGCAAAAAGAGCTGGCAAATGGGGTGCCCAGTCCCAATTAACTACAACTTTAACCATTGATTCTCTTCACATGTTTTGCCAATGATTTATCAGAAGCAATCAAACTGTTATACTTTATCAAATAGGCACTCCTCCATGGTATGTGATTGTTGGAAGGCACCCGAGGATTCGGTTAGCCATGGCTTGTGTAAGCAAGGTGGGGAGGAGTGTCATACAATATATAAAATACATGTGTAAACAAAAGAGAAGAGGGATGATCTACCTTTGGTAGAAATAACGTCCTTCATGGCAGCCGCTCTTGAAAGTCTGGTTGACAAAGGGTTAGTGTTTACTTTACTACGATTCGTTGACAACGAAATACATAGCTCAAACAACTATTTTCATACTCTCTATATGATTTCAAAACTTAAAAGCTCTAGCACATGATTTCATCCCTGCTTCCCTCTGCGAAGGGCCTATCTTTTACTTTATTGTTGAGTCAGTAAACCTATTCCTCTCTATCTCGAGCAAGCATTTGAGTTGTTGTGATCCAATGTTTATATATGTTGATACTTCTAATCACAACTTTATACTTCCTTGTTTAGCACAATAGCTTTTATCTGAATGAATATAACTTTGAAAGTTATCAATGACTGTAAGGAGATTGTTATGATTGAAGCATGTAAGTTCTGCTATATAAGCTCTGATATAAAGACTCTTCTTGAAAGATAAGTATGATCTGTTAATTGTTCTCTGACCAAGAACTTAAGTTTGCCATCACCAATCATGATTCTCTTTATGCACTTTATTGTGGTTCCCTTTACTTGTTTCAAGTTAGAATTATATGAAGGGAAGTTGCTGTCTAGAATGACTTATGTATTGATGAATGTGATGCTTCTTGTCCGTATTTTGTTTATCGACACCTCACTCCATAAACATGTGGTCTTGTTTACTGAGCTCAGTTTTCGCTTGGGGACAAGCGAGGTCTAAGCTTGGGGGGTTGATACGTCCATTTTGCATCACTATTTATAGCATAATTTACTGTTATTCATTGAGATATTTCATATTTAGATGTGTTACTTATGTTATTTTACCTATTTTGCATGTTTGATGATTATTGGAGAAATAAACACCGGAGTCAGATTTCTGCTGGAAAAAGCGTCGTCGAGATGCATTATTTCTGAAGATCATAATTCGAAGAAAATATCCAGAAGTATTATTTTGCCAGATGATGGAGGAGGCCAAAAGGGGGAGCTGAGGTGAGCCAAGGTGGGCCCACCTCACCTGCTCGCGCGGGGCCCACCCTGGCCGCGCCAAGAGGTGAGGTGGGGGCCCAGGCCCACCTCAGCCATCGCCCCTTCGCGTACTTGACCCCCTCGGAACCCTAAGACACGAGAGTGACCATCGAAATATTCCGCCGCCTCCACGGGGCGGAAAACACCAGAGAGAGAAAAGCTCTCCGGCAGGGAGAAATCTGCCAGGGGAAATTCCCTCCCGGAGGGGAAATCGTCGCCATCGTCACCGTCATCGAGCTGGACTTCATTGGGATCATCATCATCATCATCTCCACCGCCGACACCATCATCACCGCCGCTGCACCCCGTCTCCGCTGTAACATCTAGGGTTGAATCTTGTCTATTTCATAGGGGAAACTCTCCCGGTGTTAATTACTCCTTGTTATTGATGCTATTGGTGAAACCGTTGGATTAAGGTTTATGTCCAAATTGTTATCCATCATTATATCACCTCTGATCATGTTCCATATGATGTCTTGTGAGTAGTTCGCTTAGTTCTTGAGAACATGGGAGAAGTCTTGATGTTAGTAGTGAATTATGTTGAGTAATATTTAATGGTTTGATGCTTAAGTTGTGGTGTTATTCTTCTAGTGGTGTCATGTGAACGTCGACTACATGATACTTCACCTTTATGGGCCTAGGGAATGCATCTTGTATTCGTTTGCCAATTGTGGGGTTGCCGGAGTGACAGAAACCTGAACACCGTTGGTATATCGATGCATGAGGGATAGCAGGATCTCAAAGTTTAAGGCTGTGGTTAGTTTATCTTAATTACTTTCTTGTATTTGCGGATACTTGTAAGGGGTTTAATCACAAGTATGTATTAGTCCTAGGAAGGGCGGTGCATTAGCATAGGTTCACCCACACAACACTTATCAAAACGATGAAGATTAATCAACTATATGAAGCGAAAGCACTTGACAATATTCCCTTGTGTGCTCAAGAACGTTTGGTCTTTATAAGTACATCAACCGGCTTGTCCTTTGCTGTAGAAAGGATTGGGCCACTTGCTGCAATTATTATTACCGCATTTTATTTACTTGTACTTTATTTATCTGTCATATCAAAAACTTCTAAAAACTTGTATGTGAGTATTTACAGTGAATCCTTCATCAAAACCACTTGTCAACACCTTCTGCTCCTCGTTGGGTTCGACACTCTTATTTATCGAAAGTACTACGATACGCCCCCTATACTTATGGGTCATCAGTTACTAATATATTTGGTCAAACTTAGTAAGCTTGACTTCTTACAAAATGTATGTCTCTTAATTCATTAATATGAGTATGCTACTTACATTAGCCATAGTGGGAGTAATTAATTTAGTAACATGCAACAACCTATCACATATAATTTGTTGTGATATGAAATGTCATTAAATGATGAAAGAGACTCTTGTGATACTGTAACATACTATGTTAATGTAACATCACATATCCCAGTACAATGTGTGTCTACAAACTAAATATAAGATCCTTTATGACACCACACACATGTATGTTACTACCCACTATAGAATTAGTAACATAGAGTAGTAACATACTCCCTTCGTTCTCTTTTAATCTATGCTACCCCACTATGAATAACCTTAGTCTGGTTCACTAAATTCTAACTGAAATCTTCGTATGCTGAAGGAAATTATTGAAGCTAGGTCGACACTCAACCTTAAAGCACGTGCCTTGTACATTACCGAGACAATTTGGATAATTAACTAATTGTAAAACTAGGAAAATGATTTTAACATTTATTAAATTATTCTCTTAAAGCGTTGCTAATCTAAGTAATTGTTTATTAACTTTTAGGCATGACTTAACTATGAATTACAAAAAAATTAATCGCTAGCATTAATGCTGAATGTTAGTTATAAAACGTACCGTTACTGTTCTCGCACCTTATGAACTAATTTCTCGATTCACTTTACTTAAAGCAAAACGATCGGGTTCTCGGAACCAAATATATCCTTAGAGTTCCATGATGATAATGGAAGAAAATTTACCACATATGTGTGCTCCTCTATTCATTTTTCAGAGGAACCTAGTCGAGATGAATGGAATAAGCGTTACCAAATGATTATGGGTATTTGCCAGGGTTTGAATTATCTTCATGAAGAGTTGATTAATCATTTGGACCTTAAACCCGAAAATGTTATGTTGGATTCTCAAAGAAGCCCAAAATTACAGACTTCGGACTGTCCAGGCGCTTTCATGAAGGACAATCTAGAGTTTTTACTCAAAACATTTATGGAACGCCGTAAGCAAAGCTTCATGATACTTTCCAATTTCTATCAAGTCTTTCAAATTTCCTTCATGCCCAGCTAATTCAAACTACCATGTTGTCATGCAGGGGCTATATAGCACCCGAAGCAATAGATAGTGGAGAAATATCATACAAATCTGACATATTTTCGTTGGGCATTATTATCATAAAGCTATTATCCGGGCGTAACAGATATGATCTGGAAAACGTAAGAAGAATTTACTTATCCATGCTGGTTGGCCTTGTTACAATGTTAAAAAACTGCTCCTTAGCCATCGCTATAGCTAAAATACACACTGCATGTCACATGTTCAAAACTACTACATAGAAGACCAAAAAAGAATATGAAGGGAAAAACAGTGATAATATTTTCCATGTATGCTGCTCTTCACATTCAATTTCTCTGATTTTGAAAACAAATCTATGCATTTTTGTACAAACTAAAATGATAAGATATATAGTTTGCGAATAGCTAAAGCCCTATGTATTATATAGTACTAGTTTTACGGTAGTTAGATTTTAACAACCGTTCATCCACCCTGATCTGAAGGTGTTAAAATAGGTGCTACCTAGTACCTACACAACGATACCCCCGTCCAAAATTGTGTGGGACCGTTATGTGGGACCAGTACCAATATTATATAAGACGGGTATCGAATTTATGTGGGACCATTACCTGCAATTGTTTCTAAATTAATATAAAGGGTAAATTCTGATCTCCTCTCATCACTCTTTATTAGCAGCTGCACAATATTTACCGTTCAGTTGCACACGTCCCCGTTTGTATATGAGTTTTTCCCGTGACCGGATGTTGCGCGTATATTAGTATATGATTGCAGATCTGCCGAGCACCAGATCGAGGTATTCACCAACCTATGGAAACGCGGGGAGGACTTAGAACTTATACGGGAAAGACCACTTCCGGATGTCTACGTGGCATGGAGCTGCGTGCTTTCCTTTGTCGGAGCCCTCCTCGGCCCAATGGCCGAAAATTTTGTCTCCCGTTCATGCTCTCGCCCCTCCGGTTTTGTCAGCGTCTAAGTCTAACCATAGTGGGAGTAACATAAGTAGAAACATATATAGATGTCATAAGTAAAAACTATGATGTGACATGTAATTAATAAGGAGAGAGGCAAATGGAGTAACATAGTTAGTTACCATAACATAACACTTACCAATGCAAATTGATTCCATAAAGTAATTAATAAATTTTTATGTTACCAGTCATATGACACTACCAACTATAGAGATAGTAACATAGAGTAGTAACATGTGCATGTTACTAGCTACTCTATGTTAGTTCCCACTCTGAGTAGTCTAAGACCTCCAGCGATGTGTCGTCAATCTGGGGAGTCATGGGGGGGGGGGGGGGGGGGGGGTTGAGACCTACACGCGTCTGCTAGAGCCTCTATTTTCATTTCGTGAGGAAACAGAGAAAAGTACGATAATTGTGGACATTGGACAGGGGCAGAGCGACGTCACAAGGCCCGCTCCAAAGTGGTAACCATCGCCAATGTAATGTTGCTTGCGTTCCCTCCAACCCACTACTTTTGAGCACCAATTCTCACGCCAAAACTTAACTAAGCTGGATTAAAATGTTAAATCAATAAAATGAACCATTTAGTAGCATAAACACTGACACACATTCCACGCACACAAGGTGTTTGATTATGGGACATGGCCTCATCGCCGTCGCTCTGCTCGGGCGAAGACAGGGGGCTACCAGGAGTCAGCCACCCCCCCCCCCCCCACCCCCCCCTCCCCTAAAAAAAAGGTTTGTCCCCTCTACTATTCGATACGTATATTTCAGCATGTAGTTTTAGTATATACACTGCATCCGTAAAAACTCCATTCGTGTGCGTAGTCGATGTCTAAGCCCAAGCTAGCTGTGATCTAGGTAGTAGTGTGCATAGAAGGCCAACAAGCTTGGCCCATATACCTGATTCGCTAGGCCATAGATCGTGGCATCGTGCCCTTAATTTTCAACCACCATATATATATATGTCAACAGGCCGGCTTATTAAAAACCTTCCACTCCCGTCAGGGTACAAAAGAGTGCGTCTAAAACCTGCTGCCTCACAACATCACATAGTTACATCGTTACAATCAGTTCTCAGACTGTGTTCAAAAATTACGGTGGCTCAGCATCCCAAGCACACGTCTCCTCTTGTATGATAACAAGTTTTGCACAAAAGTGAGCTGCCTGGTTAGCCTCGGAGCGTAAAACAAATGCTAATGGACCGGAAAGAAGATCCTAGCTTGCTATTTCATCTAAAACTGGCTTAATCACAGAACGAGAGAGTTGTGATTAGTCCAATGCTTCACCAGTTCCAAGCAATCCACCTTGAACATGATATCACCAAAGCCTTTCTCCACTGCAAAACTGCCGCATCACGCATAGCCAGAGTCTCAATTACAGTTGGATCAGAAATACCTCTGTAAATCTTACCACCAGGACCACGAAAATTCTGCCCATCTCTTGCCACTATACCCGTAGAAGCCAGCCCAGAGTCCAAACGAATAGCCCCATCTGAATTCAGTTTGACAACCCCTTCAGGTGGTCTTGCCTGGCCATGTAGACTGCATCGACGACCCCTTAACTTTGTGGAGTTCAAGCATCTGCAGTGTCTCCTGTACCATCTCCATCGATTTAACCGGATTAAACCCCTGTTCACCATGAGGCAGATTATTTCTCGATGTCCAGATTGAGTACATCACCGTAATAATGAGTTTTTTGTCCTTCTGCATATATAAAGAAGAATAAAATTAGATATCAGCTTAATCAACATAATTTCTTTAGTGCTGCTGCATGACTGCATTCAATTAACGCGTGCATTAAGGTCTCAGACTCAGCTTTACAGATTCCAAAATGCTATCTTTTCCATTCTCACCCGTTTCCTCTCGCCTCGCATATCGACCTCGTACTCCTCTTGGCTGCCGACCCTGAAGACTTGTATAGCAGCTGACTGCGGCGCATACAGCAAAGCTAGTCCTCGTTGTTAGCTGCTGGTGGAGTGTGGTGGAAGATGCAATGGGGCGCAGAGGAGAGTGGTGGTGGTCGACGGCGGGGCGTGGGCAGGGTGGGCGGTCGCGGCGGGGCGGGGCGTGGGCAGGGGAGGAGGATGGCGGTCGCCGGCGGCGGAGGGCAGGGAAGGGCGGGAGGGCGGAGTGTGGTGGAAGATGCAATGGGCGCAGAGGAGAGTTGGTGGTCGGCGGCGGGGCGGAGGGCAGGGTGGGCGTTGGGAACCCGGGCGGCGGAGGTGGTCGCAGCTGCAAGGGAGGTGGTGGTCGGCGGCGGCGGCGGAGGTGGTGGCGGGTGCAAGGGGCGCGGACGAAGAGGGTGGTGGTCGCCGGCGGGCGGGCTGGTTGCCGTAGGGGACGGCGGGATCGGCTAGGGTTCTCTCATCTCACGCAAGCATCTGGGAGGGGATCCAGGGAGGAAGAAGGTGAGGGATGATTTGGGAATTTGGGATTCTTATTTTCCAGTGTTGCTGGGCTGGGCTGCTCAATTGTTACACGTCGCTAACGATGTCCCCAACGGGCCGACCCACGCGTCGCGTGAGATTTTGAAAATATCGGAAATTTATCAAACATTTTGAAAAAATATTCTTCACCACGATCTAATCTAAAACGTCTGACCTTTCACTCTAACTGATTTCAACTTCCGATACATGATTTTAAAATAGTCTGAAGTCTCATATTGGTTTTCAACATACAAAAACAAGCATAATGCAGTAGCTTCATCAATATCGAAAATCCATACGAATTTTTTTTTTGATTTTTTTTAAACTTTTGAAAATTTTGAACTTTTTTTATTTTTAAACTTTTTTTTTTCTATTTCGAAATTTCTAACTCAGCTACATACTAAATCTCTAATTACACATTTAATCATAGGTCAAAGTAATTACGCTGGTCAAAGTTCTGGTCACCCATATTTAAATTGCTCCAGCCCAAGCACGCTTAACCTTTGAGTTCCTTCATTGTTAGCTTCCAAATGAGAAATGAGAACTTACTGATACTTATTCATATCAATCATATTAACCCCTGATTTAGGATATTACACTTTTTCATTGTTTAAATTTAGAAAATTCATTTGAATAAGTAACAATGATTGTAAAATAGTATATTTTTAATAAATGAAAAAAAAAAATTGTTTTTACTTTATTTCCTTTTTACATTTAATATGGAATAATTCATATCTTTAATTCCGTTATCGAAATTTGAAAAATAAAATGTCTATGTCAATTAGAAAAATGAGGAATTCAATTATGACATCCATATCATCCTTTGCATTGTATAAACATCGATGGTTTTAGAAAATTGATTCTTTTTTCACAAAAATCAAATAAAGTGTAAAAAAACCCTAAAAAAAAAGGTATCCTTTGACATGGAGTCCTTTTATGTGTACTAGTTGCTAGGAAAATTATAAAATTGAGTTTTGACAAATATTTAAAAAAAATGCTTCACAAAAAGGTGTATCATCTATAGACATGTATAACTTTCGTGTCAAATGACCAAGTTTGGCCATCCCCATGCCATAGTTTGTGATAATGTGTCCATATTTGAAACATAGGGGTGCCTTGGTATGGCAAACATTGTTGCCAAAACAAATTCCAAATTATTTTATAAATATCATTTTCCATTTTTTAAGTGCCAAAAATGACTTTTGTTATTGAGTAATTACCAAAAATATGTTGCAAAATGAACCCATCATATTGTCACAAAGGGTAATACATATTTTATGGATAATACCCAAGTATTAGGAATTTTCTCGATTTTTATCTAATTATTCCTATTTAAATGACTTTATGCCGATTTTCCAAAAGTAATTGAAATTGAATTACAAGTGTGTGATAGTTTGGTCTAATTTTTTTAAAAATATATTTTTTAGGTACAAAAGTAGTGACTTTATCACAGAGACATCGATAGTTTTGAAAAATGTGACCCTTTCAATGAATAGACACGACTGTCATTTTGACAGTTTTTTCACAAAAATAAAAGGAATTGAGAAAATACTCAAAAGATAAATTCTTTTGACATGGAGTCCTTTTATGTGTACTAGTTTCTAGGAAAAATGATAAACTTGAGTTTTGACAAATATTTCAAAAAAAATGCTTCACAAAAAGGTCTATATCATCTATAGACATGTATAACTTTCGTGTCAAATGACCAAGTTATGGCCATCCTCATGCCATAATTTGTGATAATGTGTCCATACTTGACACATGGGTGTCTTGGTATGGAAAAAACATTGTTGCCAAAAACAATTCCAAAATATTTTAGTAAATATCATTTCCATTTTTAAGTGTAAAAATGACTTTTTAATTAAGCAAGTAACAAACATATTTTACAAAATGTCATGTGCACGGTGAAAAAGATTTTATGGATGTAATATTTGGATTCCTCTCGTTTTTCTAATCAATTTAGACATTTAATTTGTTAAATTCCGATTTACGGATTTAAAGACATGAATATTTCATATTAAATGGAAAATAGAAAAATGTATACGCCGACGGCCGCCGTCGGCGTATCAAATGTAAAAAAATTGAAAGGTATACATTATGGCAGTAAGATCATGGGGGTAAACATGATCAAACCGCGTAATTTCCAGCCTTCCAGATCGACCAAAAAATTGCAGCCACACCTTTTACCCAAAAAAATCATCAACCAGTCACTACTTTCCTGGAAATGCATAGGTTACATCTACTAAACCTGTAGCACCTTTCACCACGTCCCAGATGTACCTAGCCAACTTACGGTCAAAGAACACATGACCAATTTTTAACCTGGAATGAATCCGCATGGCGTCACCTAAATTAAGCAACAATGGGCTCACTATGAAGGCACACAGATTTCTCTTGGTATGCGCTACTCGCTATGTCCAAATCTTCATCTGTTTTGAGACGATTTGAGAAATGCCTCCAAAGCTACATCCATTTCAAGGAAAATTGACACATCCATTCTGAGGCTTTCTTTGAAAAACAACTTAATGGTTAAGACCATTTTCTGGCGAAAGCTTCGAAATGCTTCCATAAAACCCGGATTTTGAGGCATTTCGGAAAACTTCTCAGCAAAACACCTCATATCTTCTACTGTGTTGCAGTGTTGCCAGCAAAGAATGTCTACTGTTATCTTTTCCTTGTACTGATGTTCGGTTTAACATTCAGGATTGCAGCAGCCCTCATTTATCGCATTTTTTTCAAAGACGCAAGGCAGTTATTGCAAGTCAACACTCTCATGGGGGTGGACACCATCTTGATGGGAGTCTCGTCAGCATAGCGCCTATGGCCATTGCTATCGTTACCATCGGTTGACTCTCTTCATCTTCCTAGATGCCACCTCGTTGTTCATGCCCATTGTTTCATATGTTGTCTCCGATGTCCAAAGTGAGATTCGATCAACATTCCAGAAGTGTCCAAAGGAACAAACACAACGGATTGTGATCCAAGGGAACACATCACTGTTTCTATTAATATGGATTGGTCTACTGCACATTGTTGCAGTGGCGGAGCTTGGTAGAGGTTGCAGGGGGGGCGAAACGCAAAATATCTATGTTTGGGGGGCGAAATGCTATTTTTTCTCAGTTAGCACTCCCCAAAAAAAAATCTCAGCATTTACTCCAAACCTGGGGGGGCGATGGCCCCTGCTGAACTACACTAAGATCCGCCGTGCATTGTTGGTATCAGTTACCACTGGAATAGTCGCTAGTGATGCGAAGATGGTTGAAATGCTGGTCCTTCTGCAGTACTACTTGTGCAAGCAATGTGGGCATCCTATCTCGCGAGCTATCAGCTTGGTAAGGAAGACACCATGCGAACTATGGGCATAAATTTGGTACTAGAATACTTAATGGAGGACAATGGATTGGTTCTTCCACTCATTATCCGTGTCTTTGCACAAATTGCTTTTGAAGTATTATGCATGGCACAAGTCCAGAATCATTAATGCTTGGAGGGAACCCTCGTTTAATGTGGGATACATGGAACGGTTACCAGAACACTAAGGTGGCAAGTGTAGGCATTAATCTCCCACTTATAGTTGCGGGAGAGGATACTGTCCAGGTGAATAAGCAGACTCGTGGTTATATCTTTGAAATGATGTCCGACAGAGGTTAATACTGCAGGATAAATAAAAACAATAATGGCTTAGTTACTCTTGACAAAGTGTGGCAGTTGAATGACAGCCATCTCAAAGATGTATGCTTTTCGTTTGCATTGTTCAAGCTCTTAAGGTGTCGATTGCATATACATAGTTGCTGAGTATGGCTTTAAGCCGGGGCTCGTAACTTCTTGTTGCATTTGTTGGTCAGGACAAGAATGATGAGAGGTTACTTAGGGTGATTGAATGTGAGCTTTCTTTTCTTCATGACTTCTATTATTCACCCCTCCCTGTCTTCATATTCAAAGAGTTGGCTGCCTTGCTTTAGTATGCTTATTTCGCTGATTATTGTTCTTAATACCATCGCAACATGCTGCTATCTGGCACTACTTTCCAACAAGAGTAGAGGGCAGATTAGTTGTACACGGGTCTGCAGTAATGAAGGCCCCGCACATATTTTCTGATGGGCAAGTCGATATTTTGGAGTTGGACATGTATACTTTGATATTGTGCCAGCATTTTTACTGTCTACACTGGTTATGCTTATGGCGGTGACAGAGATTGCTTCTTATATCTTCTCAAATTGGACAAAAGTAGTCCTAATATGCTCCCGTGTAAGGCATGCTTCCTGGCAGGTGGCAGCAATCTCCTAACCATAAAAAAATAGTGTTGGCTACGTGTTACGACTTACGACATAGATGCAGGCTGTTCAGGCACTGGGAGGATAACATGAACCAGTGCTCAATCTTGGTGCTCCACACGCAGAAAACTCCAGTGGCTCTTCTCCGGTGTCTCCTGGCTTACCCGACCAAAACAAAAACAACAGCGGTTAAGACTGCTATGTCAAAGCACAAAGACACTACGAGAGAAGCCAAAGAAATAAGGTGTGACTTATTTGTCTAGGATTCTGCAGCTATAAAGTCGGCGACAGGATCCTTTCGACATTCAATAGCGCCGATGGTATTGCCGTTACCACTGCTGGTGTGTCACATCGCCACAAGCATTTTTGAAGTTGACTATACATGAGGGCTTGTACAACGCCATAAAGAAGGTGTCAGGAGCCTCGCTGGATGTTTTCTGAACAACACCTGAAAAGCCACCGCCGCGGGGGCTTGGCAGGTCGACGGGGCACGCGGCATGCCGAAACCCCAGTCCATGGGGGCCGCCGCGGAAGCCGTCGTCGCGGAAGCCGCCGTGACGGTGGAAGAGACTTGGCATCGACTCCCGAGTCGCCAGGCGGAGAAGATCCACTGCTCGGCGGAGAAGAGCTGTGCTCGGAGCCCATGCGCGGCCCCGTGGCCGTGAACTCGAGGAAGCAGCAGGCCCGCCGTGGAGCAGCC
>CAMZMU010000063.1:1961496-2008360 GCA_947311845.1 Poa pratensis
CAAGTAAATATTTCATGTGCTACCTTTAAACTATTCAAAACTTTATTACTCCTTATTTGTGTCATGTTTTATAGCTCATGAGGAAGTATGTGGTGTTTTATCTTTCAATCTTGTCATTTACTTCTGACAGACTTTCACCAATGGACTAGTGCATATATATCCGCTTATCCAATAATTTGCAAAAAGAGCTGGCAACGGGTGCCCAGCCCCAATTAATTACAACTTTCATTAATAATTCTCTTCACATGTTTTGCCCTGATTTATCAGTAAGCAACTTAATTTGCAATAGACACTCCTCCATGGTATGTGAATGTTGGAGGGCACCCGAGGATTCGGTTAGCCATGGCTTGTGTAAGCAAAAGGTTGGGAGGAGTGGCATCTATAAAGAAACTAAAATACATGTGTAAACAAAAGAGAAGAGGGATGATCTACCTTGCTGGTAGAAATCATTGGCAAACATGTGAAGAGAATCAATGGTTAAAGTTGTAGTTAATTGGGACTGGGCACCCATTTGCCAGCTCTTTTTGCAAGTTATTGGATAAGCGGTGTATATGCCACTAGTCCATTGGTGAAAGTCTGTCTGACAAAAGTGCTAGAGAAACTCTACAGAACCCTCATGAGCTAATAAACAGTGACACAAAATGAAGAGTAATAAGTTTTGAATAGTCTAAAGGTCACATGAAGTATTTACTTGGAGTGGCGCGAAATACCACATAGTAGGTAGTTATGGTGGACACAAATGGCAATGGTTTGGCTCAAGGTTTGGATGTATGAGAAGCATTCCTCTCGATACAGGTTTTTGGCTAGCAAGGTTATGTAGCAAGCATAAAAGTTGAGGGATACAAACAATTATACAAGTGATAAGAACAATAAAGCAATCTTCCTTGGAAGCACAAATAAATTTAACTTAAGAATACTAAGCTTATGAGCCACAAAGAAAGAAAGATCATGAATAATATATCTGCATGTACTTCCCTCTCTCTACTTAAGTTTCAAAGTATTGTTCACAACTGACCAATGCTAAGTTTGCCAAAACCAAAAAGATTAACTTAATGCTCTAAAAGTGATGCCTATACTAACAACAAGGTTATCAATATGAAAGAGAATTGCAAACTAAAATAAAGTATGGAGAAAGTAAATGATAAAACTTCTCATTAATATTCCATAACGGCAACTCACACCAAGGGATACATAGATAACCAACTAAAAGAGAGATAATTCCACATTGCAAACCATCATATAAGATAACTTCCCTACTCACGATATGACTCTATTGAAAAGTAAAAGGTAAAGATAATGATGTGATACCGCGGCACTCCCCAAGCTTGGAACAAACCAAGGGGATGCCAATACCCATGATGAATTACTCCTTCGGTGGTGATGGTGGTATGACTTGGAGTGGAGTAAGAAACCGTTCCAGCATTCGGCGGAGTCTGATATTCTCTTCCTGGAGTATTTCCACCTCCATTCGCAGGGCTCTATACTGGTCACATAACTCATCTGTGACTCGAAGTGCTTCATTCACCGCCGGGAAAGAGCTAAAGTCCGGAATAGGTGGTATTGCTCCCTGCAAGTTATGAGAGAAAGCACGTTGAGTGTTAACCGATCCCACAAAGGTAGGCTTCCTGGCAGCTGGCTGTTCCCCTTTGGTCGAAGGCATCTCCTTCACTTCCTTCATGACGCTTTCATCCATGCCCTTGCGCCTTGCTTTCACTCTTTCTTCTTCCGCCCATCCGACGAAAGTTCCCTGGTTTAGATCCTTGAAGAGTTCACGTTTACGCCGCAGCACGTAGTCCTCCGATGATGAACCTTGAGACGACATCTGGCAGAAAATAGCTCAAAAAAAAAACGCGACGAAAAGGCGATATACGAACCTCGGCGGTTCGGGTCAGATATGACCTATGGTGTGGGCACCTCGGGTGCCGTCTCCCATCCGGTTCGGTCTCTTATTTTTCCATATTTAATAAAAAACAAAATATCTTCTAGAAAGTTATTCGCGAAACTTTTCTTACCGAAACTGTTACCTATTCGAATCGAATTCTGCAGTCCCAGAAAAATGTTCTTCAATGAAAGTTTCCGGAGTCACCACTTTAATTGTATCAACCTCTTCATTAATAGAATCTCCAGAAATATAATGCTTGAGTCTTTGACCATTTACCACTTGTGTAAATCTTTCAATGAAGCAATTTTTATTGCACCTGAACGATACACCTCCACAATAACAAATGGTCCTTCCCATTTTGAGAGTAACTTTCCTGCAAAAAATCTGAGACGAGACCTATACAATAGAACTTTCTCACCAACATTAAATTCTCTTTTAAGAATTCTCCTATCATGCCATCTCTTAACTTTTTCTTTAAAGAGTCTAGCATTTTCATAAGCCTCACTTCTCCATTCATCTAAAGAACTTAAATGCAACAACCTTTTCTCACCGGCAAGTTTAAAATCTCTATTAAGTTCTCTCACTGCCCAATAAGCTTTGTGTTCTAATTCTAAAGGCAAGTGACAAGCTTTACCATAAACCATTTTATAAGGAGACATGCCCATGGGGTTCTTATAAGCAGTTCTATAAGCCCATAAAGCATCATTTAACTTACTAGCCCAATTTTTTCTAGATTTATTAACAGTCTTTTGCAAGATAGATTTAATCTCCCTATTTGACAATTCTACTTGTCCACTAGTTTGAGGATGATAGGCTGAAGCAATTCTATGATTAACACCATATTTAGCAAGAGTCTTTCTAAAACCACCATGGATAAAATGAGAACCTCCATCAGTCATAAGATATCTAGGTACACCAAACCTAGGAAAAATGACATCTTGAAGCATTTTTAAAGAGGTCTCACCATCAGCACTTTTAGTAGGTATAGCTTCTACCCATTTAGTGACATAATCAACAGCAACAAGTATATGAGTATTACCTTGTGAAGAAGGAAAAGGACCCATGAAGTCGAATCCCCAACAATCAAATGGTTCAATAACAAGAGAATAACTCATAGGCATTTCATTGCGTCTAGAGATATTACCAACCCTTTGACATTCATCACAAGATAAAATAAACTTTCTTGCATCCTTAAAGAGGGTAGGCCAATAAAAACCTGATTGTAGAACTTTCTGCGCAGTTCTATCTCCAGCGTGATGCCCTCCATAAGCACTTCCATGGCATTTCCTCAGTATTTCCTGTTGTTCATATTCAGGAACACATCTTCGCATAATACCATCGACTCCTTCTTTATATAAGTGTGGGTCATCCCAAAAATAATGCCGCAAGTCATAAAAGAATTTCCTTCTTTGCTGAGCTGAAAAGGTTGGAGGCAAGTACTTGGAAACAATAAAGTTAGCATAATCAGCATACCAAGGACTATCTCGCGAACTTACACTTATTGCAGCCAATTGTTCATTTGGAAAGCTATCATTAACAGGAATAGGATCATAAGGAATGCTTTCCAATCTAGACAAATTATCAGCAACAGGATTTTCAGCACCTTTTCTATCTATGATATGCAAATCAAATTCTTGCAAAAGAAGTACCCATCTAATAAGCCTTGGCTTAGCATCTTTCTTTTCCATAAGGTATCTAATTGCAGCATGATCAGTATGAATAGTGACTTTCGAATCAACTATGTAGGGTCGAAATTTGTCACAAGCAAAAACTACAGCTAGAAATTCTTTTTCAGTAGTGGCATAATTCTTTTGAGCAGAATCAAGAGTTTTACTAGCATAATGAATAACATTTAACTTTTTATCTACTCGCTGCCCAAGAACAGCGCCTACAGCATAATCACTAGCATCACACATAATTTCAAAAGGTAAATTCCAATCAGGTGGTTCAACTACAGGAGCGGTGATTAAAGCCTTTTTCAAAGTTTCAAAAGCTTCCTTACAATCATCATCAAAAACAAAGGTACATCTTTTTGAAGAAGATTAGTAAGAGGCTTGGAAATTTTAGAGAAATCTTTAATAAACCTCCTATAAAAACCAGCATGACCAAGAATACTACGAATACCTTTAACATCTTTGGGACAAGGCATCTTTTCAATTGCCTCCACTTTAGCTCGATCAACTTCAATACCTCTTTCAGAAATTTTATGTCCAAGAACAATTCCTTCATTAACCATAAAGTGGCATTTCTCCCAATTAAGAACAAGGCTAGTTTCTTCACATCTCTGCAAAACTTTGTCAAGGTTGTGCAAACAATTATCAAAGGAAGTTCCATAGACGGAGAAATCGTCCATGAAGACTTCCACAATTTCCTCACAAAAGCCATGAAAAATAGCAGACATGCATCTTTGAAAAGTAGCAGGAGCATTACATAAACCAAAAGGCATACGTCTATAAGCATAAGTTCCATAAGGACAAGTAAAAGTAGTTTTCTCTTGATCTTGCGCTCTCACAGCAATTTGAGAAAACCCAGAATACCCATCAAGGAAACAAAAGTGAGTTTTCTTGACAACCTCTCAAGCATTTGATCAATAAAAGGCAAAGGATAATGATCTTTCTTAGTTACTTTGTTAACCTTTCTAAAATCAATGCACATCTATAACCAACTACTACTCTTTGAGGAATTAGTTCATCATTTTCATTAGGAACAACGGTAATTCCTCCTTTCTTAGGAACACAATGCACAGGACTTACCCATCTACTATCAGCAATAGGATAAATAATACCAGCTTCAAGAAGTTTTAATACCTCATTTCTTACCACTTCTTTCATCTTGGGTATTAAACGACGCTGATGCTCAACAACAGGCTTTGCATCAGGTTCCATGTTGATGGCGTGCTGACATATAGTAGGAGAAATTCCCTTCAGGTCATCAAGAGTATATCCCATAGCTCCGCGGTGTTTCTCAACACTCCCAATAACCTTTCCTCCTCTGTACCTGAAAGTTTAGAGCTGATAATAACAGGATATATTTTCTTATCATCAATATAAGCATATTTAAGATTATCAGGCAGAGGTTTCAAATCAAAAACAGGATCCTCCTTGGGTGGCATTGTGGTACCCAAATCTTCCACAGGTAAATTGTGTTTGAGCATAGGTTGACGAAGGAATACTTCATCAAGCTCATTCCTTTCTTCCCTGAAGTTCTCACTTTCATGATTCTCCATATGTTGCTGCAAAGCATTGTTAGGAGCAAGAACAATAGATGCAAGTTGAGCAATTTCAAAATCCTCACTAGGCAATTCAGTTTCATAAGGTGCTTTAGCAAATTTAGAGAAATTGAATTCATAAGATTCACCAGCAAATTTAGTAAAGATTTTCTCTTTCTTACAATCTATAACAGCACCACAAGTATTCAGAAAAGGTCTACCAAAAATAATAGGACAACTATCATTGGCAGCCGACCCAAGTACAAGAAAATCAGCAGGGTATTTAGTCTTACCACAAAGGACTTCGACATCTCTAATGATACCAATTGGAGAGATAGTTTCCCTATTAGCAAGCTGAATAACCACATCAATCTCTTCAAGTTTACAAGGAGCAATTTCGTGCATAATTTCCCTGTAAAGCTCATAAGGAATAGCACTAGAACTTGCACCAATATCACATAAACCATAATAGCAATGATCACCTATCCTAACAGAAAGCACAGGAACACTAGACTTCCTAGAACTTTTAGGATGTGAGACAATATTAGAAGCATCCTCACAAAAGATAATGTGTCTATCTTCTAAATTTTCAGTGACAAGATCTTTAACCAATGCTACAACAGGTTCAACAGTTATTTGCTCATCAGGTTTGGTTTCTTATTACTTTTACTAACAACACCAGTTATGATAGTATGTTCCTTAATCTTATTAGGAAAAGGAACTTTTTCAATATAAGGTTCTGGAATAATGCGATCAACATTAACCTCAACACTTTAGATATATGAGAAACAGATTCATCTTTATATGGTTCATGATAATTTTTAAAACCCTCCTTCGGCAAACCGAAATAGGAAGCAAAGGCTTTATAAAAGTTTGCAACAATTTGAGAGTCAAGACCATAAGTAGTGCTAATTTTGCGATAATCATCAGTATCCATAAATTTTTAACACACTCAAAGTCATATTTATACCTGACTCCCTACCTTTGTCATTCTCCCATCCTTCAGTGTTCTCCTGAATCCGATCAAGAAGGTCCCACTTAAACTCTTCTTTATTACGAGTGAACGATCCAGCACAAGTGGTATCCAATAGAGTTTTATCTTGAAAGGAGAGTCTTGCATAAAAGTTATCAATAACAACATTACCAGGAAGCTCATGAATGGGACATTTGAGCATTAATGCCTTCAATCTCCCCCACGCTTGAGCGATACTCTCTCCATCATAGGGCCAGAAGTTATATATGAGGTTCCGATCCTTATGAATCTCACTTGGAGGATAGAATTTGGAGTAAAAGAGAGGTACAATTTCCTCCCATCCAAGAGAATACCCATTCTTCAGCAGTTTATACCAATGTGCAGCTTTACCAGACAGTGATAGAGAGAATAATTTCTTCTTAACTTCTCCCATCGAGATACCTGCACACTTAAATAACTCGCACAATTCATGCAGAAATAACAAATGATCTCCAGGATGGACAGTTCCATCTCCTGCATAGCGGTTATTTGTGACACGTTCAACAATTTTCATAGGAATTTTGAACGGTATTACCTGCTCATCTGGCGCCTCCTCTACTACCTTAGCAGTGGTAGTTGTTTTCCCAAATAGGAATTCAAGAGAAGACCCCTCCATAATGAGATATAGCAGCAGGCAAAAATAAAAACAGCACGTACAATAAATGTTTCCCTTACCAATTCCACTTACCAATAGCGCTACACTCCCCGGCAACGGCGCCAGAAAATAGTCTTGATGACCCACAAGTATAGGGGGTGTATCGTAGTACTTTCGATAAATAAGAGTGTCGAACCCAACGAGGAGCAGAAGGTGTTGACAAGCGGTTTTGATGAAGGATTCACTGTAAATGCTCACAGACAAGTTTTTAGGAGTTTTTGATATGACAGATAAATAAAGTACAAGTAAATAAAATGCAGTAATAATAGTTGCAGCGAGTGGCCCAATCCTTTCTACAGCAAAGGACAAGCCGGTTGTTGTACTTATAATGACCAAACGTTCTTGAGGACACACGGGAATATTGTCAAGTGCTTTCGCTTCATATAGTTGATTAATCTTCATTGTTTTGATAAGTGTTGTGTGGGTGAACCTATGCTAATGCACCGCCCTTCCTAGGACTAATACATACTTGTGATTATACCCCTTGCAAGCATCCGCAAATACAAGAAAGTAATTAAGATAAACTAACCACAGCCTTAAACTTTGAGATCCTGCTATCCCTCATGCATCGATATACCAACGGGTGTTCAGGTTTCTGTCACTCCGGCAACCCCACAATTGGCAAACGAATACACAATGCATTCCCCTAGGCCCATAAAGGTGAAGTATCATGTAGTCGACGTTCACATGACACCACTAGAAGAATAACACCACAACTTAAGCATCAAACCATTAAATATTACTCAACATAGTTCACTACTAACATCAAGACTTCTCCCATGTCCTCAAGAACTAAACGAACTACTCACAAGACATCATACGGAACATGATCAGAGGTGATATAATGATGAATAACAATCTGAACATAAACCTTAATCCAATGGTTTCACCCAATAGCATCAATAACAAGAGTAATCAACACCGGGAGAGTTTCCCCTATGAAATAGACAAGATTCAACCCTAGATGTTACAGCGGAGACGGGGTGCAGCGGCGGTGATGATGGTGTCGGCGGTGGAGATGATGATGATGATGATCCCGATGAAGTCCAGCTCGATGACGGTGATGATGGCGACGATTTCCCCCTCCGGGAGGGAATTTCCCCCGGCAGATTTCTCCCTGCCGGAGAGCTTTTCTCTCTCTGGTGTTTTCCGCCCCGTGGAGGCGGCGGAATATTTCGATGGTCGCTCCCCGTGTCTTAGGGTTCCGAGGGGGTCAAGTACATGAAGGGGCGAAGGCTGAGGCGGGCCTGGGCCCCCACCTCACCTCTTGGCGCGGCCAGGGTGGGCCCGCGCGAGCAGGTGAGGTGGGCCCACCTTGGCTCACCTCAGCTCCCCCTTTTGGCCTCCTCCATCATCTGACAAAATAATATCTTCTGGATATTTTCTTCGAATTATGGATCTTCAGAAATAATGCATCTTGATGACGCTTTTTCCAGCAGAAATCTGACTCCGGTGTTTATTTCTCTAATAATCATCAAACATGCAAAATAGGTAAAATAACATAAGTAACACATCTAAATATGAAATATATCAATGAATAACAGTAAATTATGATATAAAATAGTGATGCAAAATGGACGTATCAAGGACATCATGCTGGAGATAGAACTGCGCAAAAAGTGCTACAATCAGGTTTTTATTGGCCTACCCTCTTTAAAGATGCAAGAAAATTTATTTTATCTTGTGATGAATGTCAAAGGGTTGGTAATATCTCTAGACGCAATGAAATGCCTATGAATTATTCTCTTGTTATTGAACCATTTGATTGTTGGGGATTCGACTTCATGGGTCCTTTCCCTCCTTCACAAGGTAACACTCATATACTTGTTGCTGTTGATTATGTCACTAAATGGGTAGAAGCTATACCAACAAAAAGTGCTGATGGTGAGACCTCTTTAAAAATGCTTCAAGATGTCATTTTTCCTAGGTTTGGTGTGCCTAGATATCTTATGACTGATGGAGGTTCTCATTTTATCCATGGTGGTTTTAGAAAGACTCTTGCTAAATATGGTGTTAATCATAGAATTGCTTCAGCTTATCATCCTCAAACTAGTGGACAAGTAGAATTGTCAAATAGGGAGATTAAATCTATCTTGCAAAAGACTGTTAATAAATCTAGAAAAAAATTGGGCTAGTAAGTTAAATGATGCTTTATGGGCTTATAGAACTGCTTATAAGAACCCAATGGGCATGTCTCCTTATAAAATGGTTTATGGTAAAGCTTGTCACTTGCCTTTAGAATTAGAACACAAAGCTTATTGGGCAGTTAGAGAACTTAATAGAGATTTTAAACTTGCTGGTGAGAAAAGGTTGCTTCATTTGAGTTCTCTTGATGAATGGAGAAGTGAAGCTTATGAAAATGCTAGGCTATTTAAAGAAAAAGTTAAGAAATGGCATGATAGGAGAATTCTTAAAAGAGAATTCAATGTTGGTGAGAAAGTTCTATTGTATAGGTCTCGTCTCAGATTTTTTGCAGGAAAATTACTCTCAAAATGGGAAGGACCTTTTGTTATTGTGGAGGTGTATCGTTCAGGTGCAATAAAGATTGCTTCACTGAAAGATAACTCTACACAAGTAGTGAATGGTTAGAGACTCAAACATTATATTTCTGGAGATTCTTATAATGAAGAGGTTGACACAATTAAAGTGGTGACTCCGGAAGTTTTCATTGAAGAGCATTTTCACAGGACTGCAGAATTCGACTTTGAATAGGTAACAGTTTCTGTAAGAAAAGTTTCGCGAACAATCTTCTGGAACATATTTTTGTTATTTTTATTAAATATGGAAAAATAAGAGACCGAACCGGATGGGAGACGGCACCCGAGGTGCCCACACCATAGGTCGGCGCGGCCCCACCTCTGGCCGCGCCACCAGGTGAGGAGGGCACCCCGGAGCTCGTCTCCGATCAGGTTTCCTCCTGTACCTTCCTTTTTATGTAAAACTTTTTGCTATATATCTTACCCGAACCCCCGAGGTTCGTATATCGCCATTTCGTCGCGTTTTTGTTTCGAGCTGTTTCTGCCAGATTCCACCTTCAAGTTTTAGAAGCACCATGGTCTCCAACAACAACAATAAGGGCAAGGAGCCTTTCGAAGATGACCCCCAAGACCCCATGCTGGAGGAGGAGATCGAGAGTGAAGATGAAGGAGAAGTGGAGGAAGACCCGCGTCAATACCCTCGCGCCACCATTGCAAGCATTGGAGTAGTGGCGAATCCTTTCAATCCCAAGAGAGGCGCGCGGATGAGCACCGGAGGGAAGGTTCCACGACACTTCTTGGCTCCAAGGACATCTTCTCCAGGCATCAATAACCCCTTCCACACTCTAATTCATAAGAGTCAAATTGAAAGGATTCCTGAGGCAGAGTTGCCCAGTCGCTGGAATATAGATCGTTCTAACAATGCAGGAAAGAAGGATTCTAATGCTGAGAAGTGGGGAAACAATTCCAAGAGCTGAGACTCGCAGTCTGACAAGTTCATGAACCGCATTGAACACAACTCAGAGCTGATTCGCGCTCTCACCTACAAGATTGATGAACTAAAGGAGCTGGTTGATAAGCTTATCAAGAATTCACCATCACCACCGAAGGAGTAATTCATCATGGGTATTGGCATCCCCTTGGTTTGTTCCAAGCTTGGGGGAGTGCCGCGGTATCACACCATTATCTTTACCTTTTACTTTTCAATAGAGTCATATCGTGAGTAGGGAAGTTATCTTATATGATGGTTTGCAATATGGAAGTATCTCTCTTTTAGTTGGTTATCTATGTATCCCTTGGTGTGAGTTGCCGTTATGGAATATTAATGAGAAGTTTTATCATTTACTTTCTCCACACTTTATTTTAGTTTGCAATTCTCTTTCATATTGATAACCTTGTTGTTAGTATAGGCATCACTTTTAGAGCATTAAGTTAATCTTTTTGGTTTTGGCAAACTTAGCATTGGTCAGTAGTGAACAATACTTTGAAACTTAAGTAGAGAGAGGGAAGTACATGCAGATATATTATTCATGATCTTTCTTTCTTTGTGGCTCATAAGCTTAGTATTCTTAAGTTAAATTTATTTGTGCTTCCAAGGAAGATTGCTTGATTGTTCTTATCACTTGTATAATTGTTTGTATCCCTCAACTTTTATGCTTGCTACATAACCTTGCTAGCCAAAACCCTGTATCGAGAGGAAATGCTTCTCATACATCCAAACCTTGAGCCAAACCATTGCCATTTGTGTCCACCATAACTACCTACTATGTGGTATTTTGCGCCACTCCAAGTAAATACTTCATGTGCTACCTTTAGACTATTCAAAACTTATTACTCCTCATTTTGTGTCACTGTTTATTAGCTCATGAGGGTTTTGTAGAGTTTCTCTAGCACTTTTGTCAGACAGACTTTCACCAATGGACTAGTGGCATATACACCGCTTATCCAATAACTTGCAAAAAGAGCTGGCAAATGGGGTGCCCAGTCCCAATTAACTACAACTTTAACCATTGATTCTCTTCACATGTTTGCCAATGATTTATCAGAAGCAATCAAACTGTTATACTTTATCAAATAGGCGCTCCTCCATGGTATGTGATTGTTGGAAGGCACCCGAGGATTCGGTTAGCCATGGCTTGTGTAAGCAAGGTGGGGAGGAGTGTCATACCAATATATAAAATACATGTGTAAACAAAAGAGAAGAGGGA
This sequence comes from Poa pratensis, assembly GCA_947311845.1. Lineage (NCBI taxonomy): Eukaryota > Viridiplantae > Streptophyta > Magnoliopsida > Poales > Poaceae > Poa > Poa pratensis. The sequence goes on from CAMZMU010000063.1 coordinate 1,972,938, forward strand.
TGATCTACCTTTGGGTAGAAATAACGTCCTTCATGGCAGCCGCTCTTGAAAGTCTGGTTGACAAAGGGTTAGTGTTTACTTTACTACGATTCGTTGACAACGAAATACATAGCTCAAACAACTATTTTTCATACTCTCTATATGATTTCAAAACTTAAAAAGCTCTAGCACATGATTTCATCCCTGCTTCCCTCTGCGAAGGGCCTATCTTTTACTTTATTGTTGAGTCAGTAAACCTATTCCTCTCTATCTCGAGCAAGCATTTGAGTTGTTGTGATCCAAATGTTTATATATGTTGATACTTCTAATCACAACTTTTATACTTCCTTGTTTAGCACAATAGCTTTTATCTGAATGAATATAACTTTGAAAGTTATCAATGACTGTAAGGAGATTGTTATGATTGAAGCATGTAAGTTCTGCTATATAAGCTCTGATATAAAGACTCTTCTTGAAAGATAAGTATGATCTGTTAATTGTTCTCTGACCAAGAACTTAAGTTTGCCATCACCAATCATGATTCTCTTTATGCACTTTATTGTGGTTCCCTTTACTTGTTTCAAGTTAGAATTATATGAAGGGAAGTTGCTGTCTAGAATGACTTATGTATTGATGAATGTGATGCTTCTTGTCCGTATTTTGTTTATCGACACCTCACTCCATAAACATGTGGTCTTGTTTACTGAGCTCAGTTTTCGCTTGGGGACAAGCGAGGTCTAAGCTTGGGGGGTTGATACGTCCATTTTGCATCACTATTTTATAGCATAATTTACTGTTATTCATTGAGATATTTCATATTTAGATGTGTTACTTATGTTATTTTACCTATTTTGCATGTTTGATGATTATTGGAGAAATAAACACCGGAGTCAGATTTCTGCTGGAAAAAGCGTCGTCGAGATGCATTATTTCTGAAGATCCATAATTCGAAGAAAATATCCAGAAGATATTATTTTGCCAGATGATGGAGGAGGCCAAAAGGGGGAGCTGAGGTGAGCCAAGGTGGGCCCACCTCACCTGCTCGCGCGGGGCCCACCCTGGCCGCGCCAAGAGGTGAGGTGGGGGCCCAGGCCCACCTCAGCCATCGCCCCTTCGCGTACTTGACCCCCTCGGAACCCTAAGACACGAGAGTGACCATCGAAATATTCCGCCGCCTCCACGGGGCGGAAAACACCAGAGAGAGAAAAGCTCTCCGGCAGGGAGAAATCTGCCAGGGGAAATTCCCTCCCGGAGGGGGAAATCGTCGCCATCGTCACCGTCATCGAGCTGGACTTCATTGGGATCATCATCATCATCATCTCCACCGCCGACACCATCATCACCGCCGCTGCACCCCGTCTCCGCTGTAACATCTAGGGTTGAATCTTGTCTATTTCATAGGGGAAACTCTCCCGGTGTTAATTACTCCTTGTTATTGATGCTATTGAGTGAAACCGTTGGATTAAGGTTTATGTCCAAATTGTTATCCATCATTATATCACCTCTGATCATGTTCCATATGATGTCTTGTGAGTAGTTCGCTTAGTTCTTGAGAACATGGGAGAAGTCTTGATGTTAGTAGTGAATTATGTTGAGTAATATTTAATGGTTTGATGCTTAAGTTGTGGTGTTATTCTTCTAGTGGTGTCATGTGAACGTCGACTACATGATACTTCACCTTTATGGGCCTAGGGGAATGCATCTTGTATTCGTTTGCCAATTGTGGGGTTGCCGGAGTGACAGAAACCTGAACACCCGTTGGTATATCGATGCATGAGGGATAGCAGGATCTCAAAGTTTAAGGCTGTGGTTAGTTTATCTTAATTACTTTCTTGTATTTGCGGATACTTGTAAGGGGTTTAATCACAAGTATGTATTAGTCCTAGGAAGGGCGGTGCATTAGCATAGGTTCACCCACACAACACTTATCAAAACGATGAAGATTAATCAACTATATGAAGCGAAAGCACTTGACAATATTCCCTTGTGTGCTCAAGAACGTTTGGTCTTTATAAGTACATCAACCGGCTTGTCCTTTGCTGTAGAAAGGATTGGGCCACTTGCTGCAATTATTATTACCGCATTTTATTTACTTGTACTTTATTTATCTGTCATATCAAAAACTTCTAAAAACTTGTATGTGAGTATTTACAGTGAATCCTTCATCAAAACCACTTGTCAACACCTTCTGCTCCTCGTTGGGTTCGACACTCTTATTTATCGAAAGTACTACGATACGCCCCCTATACTTATGGGTCATCAGTTACTAATATATTTGGTCAAACTTAGTAAGCTTGACTTCTTACAAAATGTATGTCTCTTAATTCATTAATATGAGTATGCTACTTACATTAGCCATAGTGGGAGTAATTAAGTTAGTAACATGCAACAACCTATCACATATAATTTGTTGTGATATGAAATGTCATTAAATGATGAAAGAGACTCTTGTGATACTGTAACATACTATGTTAATGTAACATCACATATCCCAGTACAATGTGTGTCTACAAACTAATATATAAGATCCTTTATGACACCACACACATGTATGTTACTACCCACTATAGAATTAGTAACATAGAGTAGTAACATACTCCCTTCGTTCTCTTTTAATCTATGCTACCCCACTATGAATAACCTTAGTCTGGTTCACTAAATTCTAACTGAAATCTTCGTATGCTGAAGGAAATTATTGAAGCTAGGTCGACACTCAACCTTAAAGCACGTGCCTTGTACATTACCGAGACAATTTGGATAATTAACTAATTGTAAAACTAGGAAAATGATTTTAACATTTATTAAATTATTCTCTTAAAGCGTTGCTAATCTAAGTAATTGTTTATTAACTTTTAGGCATGACTTAACTATGAATTACAAAAAAAATTAATCGCTAGCATTAATGCTGAATGTTAGTTATAAAACGTACCGTTACTGTTCTCGCACCTTATGAACTAATTTCTCGATTCACTTTACTTAAAGCAAAACGATCGGGTTCTCGGAACCAAATATATCCTTAGAGTTCCATGATGATAATGGAAGAAAATTTACCACATATGTGTGCTCCTCTATTCATTTTTCAGAGGAACCTAGTCGAGATGAATGGAATAAGCGTTACCAAATGATTATGGGTATTTGCCAGGGTTTGAATTATCTTCATGAAGAGTTGATTAATCATTTGGACCTTAAACCCGAAAATGTTATGTTGGATTCTCAAAGAAGCCCAAAATTACAGACTTCGGACTGTCCAGGCGCTTTCATGAAGGACAATCTAGAGTTTTTACTCAAAACATTTATGGAACGCCGTAAGCAAAGCTTCATGATACTTTCCAATTTCTATCAAGTCTTTCAAATTTCCTTCATGCCCAGCTAATTCAAACTACCATGTTGTCATGCAGGGGCTATATAGCACCCGAAGCAATAGATAGTGGAGAAATATCATACAAATCTGACATATTTTCGTTGGGCATTATTATCATAAAGCTATTATCCGGGCGTAACAGATATGATCTGGAAAACGTAAGAAGAATTTACTTATCCATGCTGGTTGGCCTTGTTACAATGTTAAAAAACTGCTCCTTAGCCATCGCTATAGCTAAAATACACACTGCATGTCACATGTTCAAAACTACTACATAGAAGACCAAAAAAGAATATGAAGGGGAAAAACAGTGATAATATTTTCCATGTATGCTGCTCTTCACATTCAATTTCTCTGATTTTGAAAACAAAATCTATGCATTTTTGTACAAACTAAAATGATAAGATATATAGTTTGCGAATAGCTAAAGCCCTATGTATTATATAGTACTAGTTTTACGGTAGTTAGATTTTTAACAACCGTTCATCCACCCTGATCTGAAGGTGTTAAAATAGGTGCTACCTAGTACCTACACAACGATACCCCCGTCCAAAATTGTGTGGGACCGTTATGTGGGACCAGTACCAATATTATATAAGACGGGTATCGAATTTATGTGGGACCATTACCTGCAATTGTTTCTAAATTAATATAAAGGGTAAATTCTGATCTCCTCTCATCACTCTTTATTAGCAGCTGCACAATATTTACCGTTCAGTTGCACACGTCCCCGTTTGTATATGAGTTTTTCCCGTGACCGGATGTTGCGCGTATATTAGTATATGATTGCAGATCTGCCGAGCACCAGATCGAGGTATTCACCAACCTATGGAAACGCGGGGAGGACTTAGAACTTATACGGGAAAGACCACTTCCGGATGTCTACGTGGCATGGAGCTGCGTGCTTTCCTTTGTCGGAGCCCTCCTCGGCCCAATGGCCGAAAATTTTGTCTCCCGTTCATGCTCTCGCCCCTCCGGTTTTGTCAGCGTCTAAGTCTAACCATAGTGGGAGTAACATAAGTAGTAACATATATAGATGTCATAAGTAAAAACTATGATGTGACATGTAATTAATAAGGAGAGAGGCAAATGGAGTAACATAGTTAGTTACCATAACATAACACTTACCAATGCAAATTGATTCCATAAAGTAATTAATAAATATTTTTATGTTACCAGTCATATGACACTACCAACTATAGAGATAGTAACATAGAGTAGTAACATGTGCATGTTACTAGCTACTCTATGTTAGTTCCCACTCTGAGTAGTCTAAGACCTCCAGCGATGTGTCGTCAATCTGCGGGAGTCATGGGGGGGGGGGGGGGGGGGGGGGTGAGACCTACACGCGTCTGCTAGAGCCTCTATTTTTCATTTCGTGAGGAAACAGAGAAAAAGTACGATAATTGTGGACATTGGACAGGGGCAGAGCGACGTCACAAGGCCCGCTCCAAAGTGGTAACCATCGCCAATGTAATGTTGCTTGCGTTCCCTCCAACCCACTACTTTTGAGCACCAATTCTCACGCCAAAACTTAACTAAGCTGGATTAAAATGTTAAATCAATAAAATGAACCATTTAGTAGCATAAACACTGACACACATTCCACGCACACAAGGTGTTTGATTATGGGACATGGCCTCATCGCCGTCGCTCTGCTCGGGCGAAGACAGGGGGCTACCAGGAGTCAGCCACCCCCCCCCCCCCCACCCCCCCCTCCCCTAAAAAAAAGGTTTGTCCCCTCTACTATTCGATACGTATATTTCAGCATGTAGTTTTAGTATATACACTGCATCCGTAAAAACTCCATTCGTGTGCGTAGTCGATGTCTAAGCCCAAAGCTAGCTGTGATCTAGGTAGTAGTGTGCATAGAAGGCCAACAAGCTTGGCCCATATACCTGATTCGCTAGGCCATAGATCGTGGCATCGTGCCCTTAATTTTCAACCACCATATATATATATGTCAACAGGCCGGCTTATTAAAAACCTTCCACTCCCGTCAGGGTACAAAAGAGTGCGTCTAAAACCTGCTGCCTCACAAACATCACATAGTTACATCGTTACAATCAGTTCTCAGACTGTGTTCTAAAAATTACGGTGGCTCAGCATCCCAAGCACACGTCTCCTCTTGTATGATAACAAGTTTTGCACAAAAGTGAGCTGCCTGGTTAGCCTCGCGACGCGTAAAACAAATGCTAATGGACCGGAAAGAAGATCCTAGCTTGCTAATTTCATCTAAAACTGGCTTAATCACAGAACGAGAGAGTTGTGATTAGTCCAATGCTTCACCAGTTCCAAGCAATCCACCTTGAACATGATATCACCAAAGCCTTTCTCCACTGCAAAACTGCCGCATCACGCATAGCCAGAGTCTCAATTACCAGTTGGATCAGAAATACCTCTGTAAATCTTACCACCAGGACCACGAAAATTCTGCCCATCTCTTGCCACTATACCCGTAGAAGCCAGCCCAGAGTCCAAACGAATAGCCCCATCTGAATTCAGTTTGACAACCCCTTCAGGTGGTCTTGCCTGGCCATGTAGACTGCATCGACGACCCCTTAACTTTGTGGAGTTCAAGCATCTGCAGTGTCTCCTGTACCATCTCCATCGATTTAACCGGATTAAACCCCTGTTCACCATGAGGCAGATTATTTCTCGATGTCCAGATTGAGTACATCACCGTAATAATGAGTTTTTTGTCCTTCTGCATATATAAAAGAAGAATAAAATTAGATATCAGCTTAATCAACATAATTTCTTTAGCTGCTGCTGCATGACTGCATTCAATTAACGCGTGCATTAAGGTCTCAGACTCAGCTTTACAGATTCCACAAATGCTATCTTTTCCATTCTCACCCGTTTCCTCTCGCCTCGCATATCGACCTCGTACTCCTCTTGGCTGCCGACCCTGAAGACTTGTATAGCAGCTGACTGGCGGCGCATACAGCAAAGCTAGTCCTCGTTGTTAGCTGCTGGTGGAGTGTGGTGGAAGATGCAATGGGGCGCAGAGGAGAGTGGTGGTGGTCGACGGCGGGGCGTGGGCAGGGTGGGCGGTCGCCGGCGGGGCGTGGGCAGGGGAGGAGGATGGCGGTCGCCGGCGGCGGAGGGCAGGGAAGGGCGGGAGGGGCGGAGTGTGGTGGAAGATGCAATGGGGCGCAGAGGAGAGTTGGTGGTCGGCGGCGGGGCGAGGGCAGGGTGGGCGTTGGGAACCCGGGCGGCGGAGGTGGTCGCAGCTGCAAGGGGAGGTGGTGGTCGGCGGCGGCGGCGGAGGTGGTGGCGGGTGCAAGGGGCGCGGACGGAAGAGGGTGGTGGTCGCCGGCGGGCGGGCTGGTTGCCGTAGGGGACGGCGGGATCGGCTAGGGTTCTCTCATCTCACGCAAGCATCTGGGAGGGGATCCAGAGGAGGAAGAAGGTGAGGGATGATTTGGGAATTTGGGATTCTTATTTTCCAGGTTGCTGGGCTGGGCTGCTCAATTGTTACACGTCGCTAACGATGTCCCCAACGGGCCGACCCACGCGTCGCGTGAGATTTTGAAATAATATCGGAAATTTATCAAACATTTTGAAAAAATATTCTTCACCACGATCTAATCTAAAACGTCTGACCTTTCACTCTAACTGATTTCAACTTCCGATACATAGATTTTAAAATAGTCTGAAGTCTCATATTTGGTTTTCAACATACAAAAACAAGCATAATGCAGTAGCTTCATCAATATCGAAAATCCATACGAATTTTTTTTTTGATTTTTTTTAACTTTTGAAAATTTTGAACTTTTTTTATTTTTAAACTTTTTTTTTCTATTTCGAAATTTCTAACTCAGCTACATACTAAATCTCTAATTACACATTTAATCATAGGTCAAAGTAATTACGCTGGTCAAAGTTCTGGTCACCCATATTTAAATTGCTCCAGCCCAAGCACGCTTAACCTTTGAGTTCCTTCATTGTTAGCTTCCAAATGAGAAATGAGAACTTACTGATACTTATATCATATCAATCATATTAACCCCTGATTTAGGATATTACACTTTTTCATTGTTTAAATTTAGAAAATTCATTTGAATAAGTAACAATGATTGTAAAATAGTATATTTTTAATAAATGAAAAAAATAAAATTGTTTTTACTTTATTTCCTTTTTACATTTAATATGGAATAATTCATATCTTTAATTCCGTTAATCGAAATTTGAAAAATAAAATGTCTATGTCAATTAGAAAAATGAGAGGAATTCAATTATGACATCCATATCATCCTTTGCATTGTATAAACATCGATGGTTTTAGAAAATTGATTCTTTTTTCACAAAAATCAAATAAAGTGAAAAACCCTAAAAAAAAAGGTATCCTTTGACATGGAGTCCTTTTATGTGTACTAGTTGCTAGGAAAAATTATAAACTTGAGTTTTGACAAATATTTAAAAAAAATGCTTCACAAAAAGGTGTATCATCTATAGACATGTATAACTTTCGTGTCAAATGACCAAGTTATGGCCATCCCCATGCCATAGTTTGTGATAATGTGTCCATATTTGAAACATAGGGGTGCCTTGGTATGGCAAACATTGTTGCCAAAAACAAATTCCAAATTATTTTATAAATATCATTTTCCATTTTTTAAGTGCCAAAAATGACTTTTGTTATGGAGTAATTACCAAAAATATGTTGCAAAATGAACCCATCGTATTGTCACAAAGGGTAATACATATTTTATGGATAATACCCAAGTATTAGGAATTTTCTCGATTTTTATCTAATTATTCCTATTTAAATGACTTTATGCCGATTTTCCAAAAGTAATTGAAATTGAATTACAAGTGTGTGATAGTTTGGTCTAATTTTTTTAAAAATATATTTTTTAGGTACAAAAGTAGTGACTTTATCACAGAGACATCGATAGTTTTGAAAAATGTGACCCCTTTCAATGAATAGACACGACTGTCATTTTGACAGTTTTTTCACAAAAATAAAAGGAATTGAGAAAATACTCAAAAGATAAATTCTTTTGACATGGAGTCCTTTTATGTGTACTAGTTTCTAGGAAAAATGATAAACTTGAGTTTTGACAAATATTTCAAAAAAAATGCTTCACAAAAAGGTCTATCATCATCTATAGACATGTATAACTTTCGTGTCAAATGACCAAGTTATGGCCATCCTCATGCCATAATTTGTGATAATGTGTCCATACTTGACACATAGGGGTGTCTTGGTATGGAAAAAACATTGTTGCCAAAAACAATTTCCAAAATATTTTAGTAAATATCATTTTCCATTTTTTAAGTGTAAAAAATGACTTTTTAATTAAGCAAGTAACAAACATATTTTACAAAATGTCATGTGCACGGTGAAAAAGATTTTATGGATGTAATATTTGGATTCCTCTCGTTTTTCTAATCAATTTAGACATTTAATTTGTTAAATTCCGATTTACGGATTTAAAGACATGAATTATTTCATATTAAATGGAAAATAGAAAAATGTATACGCCGACGGCCGCCGTCGGCGTATCAAATGTAAAAAATTTGAAAAGGTATACATTATGGCAGTAAGATCATGGGGGTAAACATGATCAAACACCGCTGAATTTCCAGCCTTCCAGATCGACCAAAAAATTGCAGCCACACCTTTTACCCAAAAAATCATCAACCAGTCACTACTTTCCTGGAAATGCATAGGTACATCTACTAAACCTGTAGCACCTTTCACCACGTCCCAGATGTACCTAGCCAACTTACGGTCAAAGAACACATGTACCAATTTTTAACCTGGAATGAATCCGCATGGGCGTCACCTAAATTAAGCAACAATGGGCTCACTATGAAGGCACACAGACTTTCTCTTGGTATGCGCTACTCGCTATGTCCAAATCTTCATCTGTTTTGAGACGATTTTGAGAAATGCCTCCAAAGCTACATCCATTTCAAGGAAAATTGACACATCCATTCTGAGGCTTTCTTTGAAAAACAACTTAATGGTTAAGACACATTTTCTGGCGAAAGCTTCGAAATGCTTCCATAAAACCCGGATTTTGAGGCATTTCGGAAAACTTCTTCAGCAAAACACCTCATATCTTCTACTGTGTTGCAGTGTTGCCAGCAAAGAATGTCTACTGTTTATCTTTTCCTTGTACTGATGTTCGGGTTTAACATTCAGGATTGCAGCAGCCCTCATTTATCGCATTTTTTTCAAAGACGCAAGGCAAGTTATTGCAAGTCAACACTCTCATGGGGGTGGACACCATCTTGATGGGAGTCATCGTCAGCATAGTCGCCTATGGCCATTGCTATCGTTACCATCGGTTGACTCTCTTCATCTTCCTAGATGCCACCTCGTTGTTCATGCCCATTGTTTCATATGTTGTCTCCGATGTCAATAGTGAGATTACGATCAACATTCCAGAAGTGACCAAAGGAACAAACACAACGGATTGTGATCCAAGGGAACACATCACTGTTTCTATTAATATGGATTGGTCTACTGCACATTGTTGCAGTGGCGGAGCTTGGTAGAGGTTGCAGGGGGGGCGAAACGCAAAATATCTATGTTTGGGGGGGCGAAATGCTATTTTTCTTCTCAGTTAAGCACTCCCCAAAAAAAAATCTTCAGCATTTACTCCAAACCTGGGGGGGCGATGGCCCCTGCTGAACTACACTAAGATCCGCCCGTGCATTGTTGGTATCAGTACCACTGGAATAGTCGCTAGTGATGCGAAGAGATGGTTGAAATGCTGGTCCTTCTGCAGTACTACTTGTGCAAGCAATGTGGGCATCCTATCTCGCGAGCTATCAGCTGGTAGGAAGACACCATGCGAACTATGGGCATAAATTTGGTACTAGAATACTTAATGGAGGACAATGGATGGTTCTTCCACTCATTATCCGTGTCTTTGCAAAATTGCTTTTGAAGTATTATGCATGGCACAAGTCCAGAAAATCATTAATGCTTGGAGGGAACCCTCGTTTAATTGTGGGATACATGGAACGGTTACCAGACTACAAGGTGGCAAGTGAGGCAATACATCCTCCACTTATAGTTGCGGGAGAGGATACTGTCCAGGTGAATAAGCAGACTCGTGGTTATATCTTTGAAATGATGTCCGACAGAGGTAATACTGCAAGGATAAATAAAAACAATAATGGCTTAGTTACTCTTGACAAAGTGTGGCAGTTGAATGACAGCCATCTCAAAGATGTATGCTTTTCGTTTGCATTGTTCAAGCTCTTAAGGTGTCGCTTTGCAATATACATAGTTGCTGAGTATGGCTTTAAGCCGGCTCGTAACTTCTTGTTGCATATGTTGGTCAAGGACAAGAATGATGAGAGGTTACTTAGGGTGATTGAATGTGAGCTTTCTTTTCTTCATGACTTCTATTATTCACCCCTCCCTGTCTCATATTCAAAGAGTTGGCTGCCTTGCTTTAGTATGCTTATTTCGCTGATTATTGTTCTTAATACCATCGCAACATGCTGCTATCTGGCACTACTTTCCAACAAGAGTAGAGGGCAGTTAGTTGTACACGGGTCTGCAGTAATGAAGGCCCCGCACATATTTCTGACTGGGCAAGTCGATATTTTGGAGTTGGACATGTATACTTTGATATTGTGCCAGCATTTTTACTGTCTACACTGGTTATGCTTATGGCGGTGACAGAGATTGCTTCTTATATCTTCTCAAATTGGACAAAAGTAGTCCTAATATGCTCCCGTGTAAGGCATGCTTCCTGGCAGGTGGCAGCAATCTCCTACCATAAAAAAAAGTGTTGGCTACGTGTTACGACTTACGACATAGATGCAGGCTGTTCAGGCACTGGGAGGATAACATGAACCAGTGCTCAATCTTGGTGCTCCACACGCAGAAAACTCCAGTGGCTCTTCTCCGGTGTCTCCTGGCTCTACCCGACCAAAACAAAAAACAACAGCGGTTAAGACTGCTATTGTCAAAGCACAAAGACACTACGAGAGAAGCCAAAGAAATAATGGTGTGACTTATTTGTCTAGGATTCTGCAGCTAAAAGTCGGCGACAGGATCCTTTCGACATTCAATAGCGCCGATGGTATTGCCGTTACCACTGCTGGTGTGTCACATCGCCACAAGCATTTTTGAAGTTGACTATACATGAGGGCTTGTACAACGCCATAAAGAAGGGTGTCAGGAGCCTCGCTGGATGTTTTCTGAACAACACCTGAAAAGCCACCGCCGCGGGGGCTTGGCAGGTCGACGGAGCACGCGGCATGCCGAAACCCCAGTCCATGGGGGCCGCCGCGGAAGCCGTCGTCGCGGAAGCCGCCGTGACGGTGGAAGGAGACTTGGCATCGCTCCCCGAGTCGCCAGGCGGAGAAGAGCCACTGCTCGGCGGAGAAGAGCTGCTGCTCGGAGCCCATGCGCGGCCCCGTGGCCGTGAACTCGAGGAAGCAGCAGGCCCGCCGTGGAGCAGCCCCGACGGCCGGGGGGGGGGAGGCCGGAGAGAGATCAGGCCGGCGGCGGCAGCAGCCCCGACCTGGTCGCCATGGGTTGCGAGTTCAGTAGACCTCGCAAGATTACAGTTGGCAATACAAACTAAAGGAAAGGAGTTCAAGCTCAGATCTGCAGGCCAATGGAATAAATTTGCATTCCAAACAATGTCAAACAGGGATAATGTTGCGAGCACTCTATCTGCGGCACACACACAAGCTTGTGGGCTCGCAACCACACGTACCAAGGTGAAAACTAAACTAGCAAGGAAACCGGGAATAATAACAGACTAACCAACATGATTACTAGTAACAGTTGGTGGGTAGCAAGCGGTTTACAAGAGTAAGGAATTAGATTCCATGCTAAACATCAGGGCTGTAACTCCGAGGCAATAACTCTTTCACTGGAGTGGAGCTGACGACGCCGGCATCTTACCTTTGTGTTGGCGAAGGAGCGAAGCTTCTTCGTCATCCTGCGATTGCAATGTGCTTGAGCATGTACTGAAGTTCTCATCAATTGGTCTGAGCAACGTATGGGAGGCTGAGGCTTCTGCGCCATTCGTTGAGATGGAATCTAAGCGAGTCCAAACTACTCTGATATGTGGACGCCTTCCAGTATCCGTATGGACACAACTGAGTCCTAGCTCCAGCACAGCTCTGATCTGCCCGTCAAATATCCCCCTAAGCCCTTTGTCAGCTGCCTCAAGAATACCATTTTCCCCGGCTTTACATTTTCGTACGTAATCGATAAGGCTGTTCTCACCACCAGGCAGGATAGTTGGTTTCACGCCGCAGGCAATCTCGAGCAACATCACGCCTAAGCTGTAAACATCAGAATGCCCGCGGGCCATGTGGCTCTCCACGTATGCTGGGTCGATGTATTGTGGAGTCCCAATAACAACGTCCGTAGGATGCGAGGTTTTGGTATGGCTCATCTGCGTCACCAGCCCAAAGTCAGCCAGTTTAGGATTGAACTCCCTGTCCAGCATTATATTATCTGGCTTGATATCCCTATGTAGGATGGCTTGCCTACAATCATTATGAAGGTAATGTAGACCGGAGGCTATTCCCACTAATATATTGCACCTGAAACACAGAGTTAACATGCATAAACTATATATATATAATATATATGCTGTAATAGTAATTTAAAAAGTCAAGTACTATACATGGGTCCATATACATATATTCTGATGTTGGGCATGTACCTTGCGGGCCAGCTTAGCAGTGAAGCTGAATTGCTAGGGTAAAGACGTTCCTTGAGGTTACCGTTCTGCATTATTTCATAGACAAGCAACAGATGTTCCCCTTCGTCGCACCAACCCAAAAGACCTAAAACGTTCTTGTGATGCAGCTTGCACATAATTGTGATCTCATTATGAAATGCCTCTTTTGCTTGAGGTGTCCGCGTGCGTATCATCTCTTTTATTGCCACAGGCATATTTATGCCCGGAAGTCTACCTTCATAGACAATACCAAAAGCACCGTTTCCAAGCTTTCTATCCTCCGCGAAGTAACTTGTAGCTTGTGCCAATTCCTCATAAGTGTATTCCCTTGTAACATCCCCTCGATTATTTCCGTTTACTGAAAGAAAGTCATTATAAATTTTTCTGTAGGATATGTACGAAAAAACCATCTAATGGAATGAAATTTATGTTTTATGTAGGGTCGGTTCTACAAAACATAAACCCTATCTTGTGAGGGTTCGATGTGCAGTTGTGAACGTCTAACCATATCTCTACTTATAAAATTTTCAGTTGGCGGCCTCCCTTAACTTTATTTCTAGCCTTTTAATCTCACCTCAAGTGTGACCGTAAAAACTATACGAAATATAGCAACAAGCTATTCTCTCACCTGTAGAAACTATACGAAATAAAAGCGAACTATTATTTGATACGAACAAGGAGAATGTAATTTGAGTAACTATGTTTCACATCTCATTTCTATCGTAGCACAACACAAACGCTCATTAATGGAAATTAAATGCATAGTTTACCTCTGGCTGCACTGGAGGGTACGGTGGTCGCTTGGTTCTGGCCCATGTTTGCATTGGAGGTGGGGGCTATTGTGGTCGCTTGAATATGGCCCATGTTTCCATCGTGGGTGGCAGGTGGTGTGCTCTCTTGAATGTGGCCTGCAGGCCCATCCTCCGCTGAGAACAAAATACGGCATTTCAGGTTTACTATTAAGCTTCACTAATTTGTGGTTCAACGCATATATATCATCTAAATGACACTCCATAAAATACCATGTGTATTATGCTGGCTCCGTGATCTTGCGCGCCAAACACAAAATCCTAGCAATACCGCCACACTTACGGCAGAGACAGATCCCGTGGCCGCTGCAATTGTACGGGAACCTGCAAATGGGAGCACTGTGAGGACTTGTTGCCACAAACAGCTCGAGCCTGAGGCAGAAAAAGCTTATAAAAATAGCCACAATATCCAATCTTTATAAGAAGTTTAAATGAACATCGAAGAAGGAACACAAATATCAGATTATTTGGTTAGACCGAGCAGCTATACTCTTGCACTGCTAGGATACATCAAATTGCAGAGACCTTCCTGGAGGTACTTTATTCCTTATAATCTGGATGCATTTTTTTACTTGTTGAGACCTTTTATTTAACTCGAAATAATTGATAATATAAATTGAACATGCATGTGGTCATGTGGGGTGTATTCTGTTAGAAAGGGAGCTAGCTGCACCTAGAGGCTAATTAAAATTGTAAATACTTCACTTGAGGTACTAGCATACATGAATTTGAATGAGAGAGAATACTTGTTCGACTAATAAAGTTCCTAAATTTTTGATTTTGAACATTCAGGTTCCAAACTTCATTGTTCATTGAGAATTCCCTAGGAGACTAAAATTTAAAAGTGAATTCCATGCAACATATTGATGGAACTTTTCTTTTCGTTTGTATTTTTTTGCGAAATGAAAGCGCGTCTAGACTCTCACAGTGAGTTTATTTTTTGTCAAATTTTAAGAACACAACTTGTCATTCTTGTGCACTTGAGCATGGGTGACTAGGTTGTACATCCACACAACTAGCCAAGTGAGCTTAACTCAATTCCTTCTTTTTTCTTTGAATTTGCAAGTAAGGTTATAAACTGGATCATATGGATTAGATCAGAGGAGGTTAGGCGGTGATGGAAGCTAACATTATTTGGCATTTATTTGGTTAGATCGAGGAGCAAGTTGCACCTAGCTAGAGAAGAACGGCTGAGATATTTCAAAATGTAAAGACTTCACTTTATGTACTTTACTCTTTATTCTCTAGAGGCGTTTTTTCTTGTTTTGACCACGCAATTAAGTCTTAAGAATTAATAATACAAATATAAACAAGTTGTCATGTGGGGGTATATTTGGTTAGGTCGAGGTGCAAGTGTGACTAGGGGAGATTTGGGTTTAAAATCATATATACATAAAAACCAAATATTATGTCTTCCAATCTAACCTTAGGTGTCATATAACTGCTATGAGTCTGTATAACGACAAAATGCAAATTAATACATATAATAGCAGCATATATAAAGTACCCGCTTTCCGCACTCAATGGAGGAGCTAAGGGCATATACAATGGTAGAGATGACGTGTCTTCTCTTAACCATCTAAATTATTTAAAGAAGGCAAAATTATAAGTCGTACAATGCATTATTTTTTATTGTCAACCCTAGCAATTAATGATACTTAATTATATTTTAGAAGGAAATTGCATTTTTAAGAAAAGATAAATGGTATAATGGTGAAATTAACCTTCTCTTATTTCGTAGAGACAACCTCCTCTTTTTTCATTTTCTCTACTCCAACTAAGGAACTATCGTTTGTGTCAATGCTAAGGAAAGACTGACGTCAGCTCACTGTACATGCCCTAATATGGCGGTATGGCTTACTGATGATGGCGTATGTGTCAATTGGCAAAGCTAATAGATATAGAACCTGCAGGATAAATGAAGAACCCACTTTTTGAAGTCGATGGAGCAGGGGGCGATGGAGGAGCCGATGTGGATGTACGACCTACTGGTGAGGGATTGGGAGGCAATGGACCTGCAGAAGAAACATCCTGGAACGGTACCACCGTGAAGTTCGTGTTGCTGTACCTAACAGTGCAGCTATAGCTTTTGCTTTCCCCGTCGGTCATCATGTTAACCCAGGTCGTTGTTGCATCCTTCGACAGCACGTCCAGGCACTGCTTGCACTTGTCCGGCGGCAAGTCCCAGGTGCACTGCGTCAGCGCATAGGGAGGACCGGCCGCGCTGGCGGCCAACCGCTGCGGCGAGCTCACCGCTTCACCAGTCAAAAGCTGCAGTTCGTTGTACACCTCGCCACTATAGTTCAGTCGCAATGCGCCCGCTAGTTCACCAGCTGAGGAGGAGTAGATTGTTTCTGCAGACAAGTAACTTTTGTTAGATGGAGAACATCCATGTCTTAATAAAAATGAAACTAAGTACATTTTTTACGCCATAGGCATTTGTAAAATATTTGCTTTCCGGCGATGCAAAATTATAAAAATATGGTGAGAAGACATCTTGAACATGGCTAATAATTTGGAGGCGCAACCTTATCTTCTCGGTCCCACGACCGCGAGGTCGCCGCCGTCGCCCCTGCTGATCCCGGCTGGCTCCGGCCTCCCCGGCTGCCGCCGTCGGTCGCATTCGTCGCGGCTTGCGCTCCTCTCTCTCGTGGTCCAAGCCGATGCGCTTTTCCTCGCCTCCCTTGGCCGCGCGGCGCCCCTTCTGCGTCTTGGGTTCGGCCCTTTCAGCGCCGCCGCCCGCCGGCGTTGCTCCGGCCGCTCTCCGCCGTCCTCCCAGGTTCCCTGCCGCTCTCCTCGTCGCCTTGCGGGCTGGTCTCGGCGCGGGGGTGGCTGGGCGTCCCCGTGCCGCCGCGCCGCCTCCGCTGCCTCCCTCGGTCGCCCCAGGGTCGGTGGCGGCGGGGCGGTCAGGCTCTCCTCCGGTGCTGAGGGCGTGTCGGTGGTGCTGAGGGCGTGGCGCGGCTCTGGTCGTCGTGTCCGCTGGTGGAGGTGGCGTCGTCGGAGGTTGCTGCGGGTGTGGTCCTGCGGTGGTCCTTGGCGATGGCCTCTCTCCGCTTCTGTTGCTCGAGAGCCGGTGCTCCTTCTCCTGCTGGTTCCGTGGCACCGGTTGTCTTGGTGGGCATGAGGTGCCCTGGAGGTTGGTGGTAGAGGGGCTGGCTGGGGACGTGCCGGGGTCGTGCACGTCCATGCCGACGGCATCAAGCAGCACATCTTCACCTACTTCTCCTCTCTGCTCTTTCCAATCCAAGGTGAGAATCCTTTTAGTTCTGTTCCTTACCTTGTTTGGTTGCTTGTTTGGTTGCAGTTGTACTGCCGTGGAGGTGAGGGGTGGCGACGGGCATGGAGTCTCGGGAGGCGACATGGGCGCGTCTCCAGCCAGCGCTGGCTGTAAGGGGTTTGGCCGCCGGTCGCGAGGGCGCGGCTGGCCTCCCCTGGCGACGGCGGTCAAGGGGTTCCGCCTCGCCGTGCTCGACGCCGTCTTCTCGGCGCGTGTGGGCCTCGTGAGTTCTCATTGAAGTTCTGCGGCAGAGGACTGGCAGTGTCTGTCACCGCATCGAAGACCTGCATCAGTGCCTAGGATTCGAGCTAGAAGAGCTGAGGCGCCAGCAGCGGGAGCGTGGGGACGCTCCCTACTGACGCCTTGAAGAAGGTCGTCTTTGGGACAGCCAGCAAGGTGCGCAGCCCAAGACATCAACAGTGGTGCAATGAAGATCTGAGGTAGAGGATTGGTAGTGACTATCACCGCATTGAAGATCTGCACCAGAAACTAGGATGCGTGCTTGATGAGCTGCGGTGCCAGCAGCAGGTGCGTGAGGCCATCGATGCTGGCCTGCTTCAACTGCGGCCAGGTGGGCCTCGTGAGTTCTCCGGCGCGGTGACCTGCAGTGGCGCATCGAAGACCCGCGGCAGAGGAGTGGCGGTGTTCGTCACCGCATTGAAGACCTGTATTAGAAGCTTCGTTTCGAGCAAGAGGAGCAGCGGCGCCAGCAGCGGGAGCGTGGGGACGCTCTCAAATGGCGCCATGAAGAAGGTTGTCAGCTGGATTTCAGGCAGTGCAACGAAGACCTGTGGCAGAGGAAGGGGCGCTGGGAGTCGAGCAAAGAAGTGCTGCGGCGCCAGCAGCGGGAGCGTGGGGACGCTCCCTAATGGCGCCATGAAGAAGGTCGTCAGCTGGTTTTCAGGCAGCGCAACGAAGATTTGCGGCAGAGGAAGGGGCGATCTGGGAGCCGAGCAAGAAGTGCAGCGGCGCCTGCGGCGGGAACGTAGGGATGTGTTCCGTCGGCGAGACAAGACCTGCGGTGTCGGCCGTGGGAGCAGGGGGTCGCTCCCAGGGTCCTCGGCCGTGCCCCTGCGAGGTAGAAGGGCAAGGGGCCTTTTGGTACCGGCGGCAGGTGGCCTGAATTTTTTTTCCTTTTCTTTTCTGTTTTCTGGTTGGCTTCATTAATACTTATTAATAAAGTCGGGCACCCGGAAGTGCCTTTTATCTAAAAAAAAGAGTTTATGAGGTTAAACCATGTCAATATCCAAAATAGGCTAAATTTACAATCCGTTGGAGTAATAATATAAGCATACAAAAGTGCAATGAATTGTAGGCATAAACTACAACAAACGAGATGCGAGCTATCCGAACTATGACATGACCGGGATGTAGACATAAAGTCAACCCCTTTTCCACTTTCTCATCACAGCTAAAATTAATGCGAACTGATATACCATCACCCTTTAAATACCAGCCACTAGATCAAATATAATCAAGACGATGTTGACTGCGAACTTTTTTATGTGAGAGACTTTTGTTAATGAAGAGAGTTAAGTACAGAAAGTACTACTATATGAGTCTGTGATACCTGCGGAAATGCATGTGTGATTCACATTTTTTTAACCTTATTGTACAGACGTTTGGATGTTCATTATCAGAGGTTGTGAATTAACTGTAATTTCAGGCTCTGCTAAATAATTTTCATATTTCATGTACAAGCATAGTAGTGGTTTAAATAACTAATCTAGCAGTGTGAAAAAAACAAATAGCCAGTTAATATAACCTTTTGCACGTGCATAACAAAAAATGGCACTGGAGCATGAATGTGTGTTAGTTTGGAAATATGCGTATGGAGTTGAAAAAATAAAAAAAAACTCGTTTCTACAAAGATTTAAATTTCATTTAATAAACATGAAGGAACCATGGGAGCATTTTGTTACCAGTCTCAGCAGTGCCAAGGAAGTTGGTGTCGGAGTAGCGGACGAGGCACTTGTCGAACACGGCGAAGACGGTTGTGCTCCCCGGGCAGCGAGTCGGCAGGCCCCCAGTGTTGCTGCCAGAAGTAGCCGCGAGGCAGCTGCCACAGTCAGCGCGCGAGTAGCCCGCAGAGCACAAGGCAAGGCCATACACCGTGGCCGTGCCGCTTCCGACTGTTCCGTTGAAAAAGCCGCCATTCTTGGAGACAGCGTTCTCCGGAAGATCGGCCAGAAATTGGTTCAGGTTGGCGGCGTAGGCACCTGAAGGGGTGTAGTTTCCGGATGTTAAACAGCTGATGGCTTCCATCATGGCAGAGCCCGCAGCATCGGAAGTTCGGCATAATGTAGCTAGCAGGGGGAAACAGAGCAACAGGAAGGAAGAAAAGGAGGATCGGCGGACGACTGTCATGGCTCTGTAAGCTTCCTTGCTTGGTTTTCTGTTTTTGAGGGAGATAGGGCATGGGTTTATATACACACATCAGAGTGGTTTAGTGGTTCTGTTTTGTTCTTGTTTCTTTCTTAATCATCAATTTGGGGAGTACATTAATCCACACAACGAGCTGACCATCAACACAACCCAGGACTTGATGCATCGCATGGTTGGTAATAGCCACAACTCCAGGACGACCAGCAAAGTAAAGAGTACAAGTTGTTACCTCTGCCATGTGACTAACAATACTCTGACCTGGACAATCATTTGCTAGTAGTCCAGTATGACAATTTGTCTACTTGACTAATATTCTATATTTAGGGACAGAAGCGAGAGAGGTGGCAAGTTGTTACCTCTGCCATGTGACCAACAATACTCTGACTTGGACAATCATTTGCTAGTAGTCCAGTAGGACAATTTGTCTACTTGACTAATATTCTATATTTAGGGACAGAAGCGAGAGAGGTGGCAAGTTGTTACATAAGTTGGACATCCTAACTGTAGTTAAATACGTCTGAAGCATACTCTTTAACTGCGACGCAGAAAACCCATTTCGGTAGAAAACACTACTAAATATGTAATTCTTATACGGGAAGCTGCTAGCCAAAAAAACCTGTACTTGATGCACCGAATGATTCGTAACAGCCGAGCCGACCAGCGAAGTCAACAAGTTTATCACTAACAATAATAGTATTTGGACTAGGTCAATCATTTACTAGTAGTGTAGTTCGTTGGATCCATATGTGATCCTCGCGGAGGAGCGGGAGTTTCGTGCAACCGTCCGAAAATAGTCGTTAGGGATACACACACCCCAGACAGATGCAGGTTCTATCTATTTTCATCGCAATTTTATTAATTTGTAGCTAAATAGTTTGTATTTACACATGTACATATTTTATTAGTGTCTACTCCAAATAGAAAGGTAGTAGTGTACGTAGTAATGTGTAATTGTTTCATCAAGGTGAGTCAATTGAACACCTCTTTTGAGTTTAAATTCTCTCTGAGAGGTTTTTTCTTCAAAATAGGGAGTTACCCTGGCTTTTGCATCAAGAAGATGCATATGGTTTTGAATTACTTCTTTTATTCAACATAGACTAGGAAAAGAGCCTTATAACGAACAATCATATAAACCGAAGCCACCAACCAGTGAGAAGCACCATATGTAGGACAGACGATATATGAAACAGGGATTTATTCCCCCGTTGCGATCATCGCCGGCTCACTAACCGACTCCACAGGTAGCACCTTGTGCACACGCTCCAATGTCGCCTTCTCCATTTTCTGACAACCCACCTCCAACAGGTAGAACGAAGCGCAACCCCACGTAGGGCATGTAGTCGACTCGACACCACCAAGACGTCAGATAGCGCCACCACCACCGCGCGTTTATCAAAATGTGTCTGTTTGAGCCCCCGTCGTACCACGATGACGAGACTTTTCGTCGTCGATGTGGAAGATGTAACAATGCTCCACCACCAGACCCCTCCATCTAAAACGTGCTCCAAAGCAATGTCTCCAAAGGGTGAACGACATCGATAATGCCATCATTGTCCGGTCCTGAAGATCGACATCTAGGGATTGACGTGGAGAACAGGGGCGGGGAGGCTAGAGGTCCGCAAAAAAACCACCTTCAACTGCATGCGCCACTGTCTCGAGTCCCGGTCGCATCATAGCCTAGGTCTCGCCAGCAGTCGGGATGCAATCTGCGGCGCCTCATCAGCCACGGGAAGGCGTCGCAAAGCACCACCGCCTAGGGCATCAGGCCATCTGAGAGGGCTTCATCTCCACCTACAGCAAGAAACACTAAATTTTGCTCCATCTTCACCGCTGCCCTAGAGCCTAGAGGATTAGGTCGTCGGAGAGGCCAGATGTTCCTGGGAGTGAGAACAACACCTCCATCGACTCTCTTAAGTTAACAGAGCTCCCGCGTTCATTTTTTAATAATATCGGTACTATTTTCTTCCTTTCTTCTTAAGTATTTTGACCGCCAAAGTTTATACGACAGAGAATTAGGTCATACTGAAGTTATTCGTCATTTCTTTTGTCATTGGTTTCTCCCGGCACAGTTTCCTCCTTTTTTTTCTCAACAACTGATTCCATGCATGTAGCACTCATGAGCTCAAGGATGAGCTAATTGCCCATGCCTGTATCAAGTCGGCATGCCGCAAGGCCTGCTTTGACCAGTCGTGATACAAGTAGAGTTTAACTAGCTAATTAAACAAAGCGCTATTAACATGATTAGCCAGCCTATCAGCTTTTCTTGTCGCGTTTACTTTTGTTCTCATTGTTTACGGTCTTACCCTGGAGACGTTTATAGAAAACAAAATCAACTGGTGGGCATGCTGTAACGTCAGTATATGCTGTCGTGTTCGCCATTTACCAGTTCCATTAGTTGCATCTTTTTGCAAGCCTGCTAGCATGCACAGCGTACAAGTTGAGCCTAACTAATTGGTTCTATATCTCCCTCCATTCACAAAAGGATGTCTCAACTTTAACCTAAATTAGGACATAATTGAGACATCTTTTTTATGAACGGAACGAGTAATTAATTTGGGGTTGTGCTGCGTTTACTTTTCTTGTTTGTACTCCCCTAAAATATCTAATTGGGACCTCTTGTAATAAGTTAGTCACAATCTCTCTCGATTGGAACTTCACTGTTGAAATTGTAATTTAAATACGTGGAATAACCGAGTTGCTCGCAGTTTGGTCAAAGTATCCACCAAAAGTCTGTGCAACTTGCAAGCAGATGAATGTGATAAGTCGGCATCTCTACGTGATCGCTGAGGCGCTCACACACAGACCAGAATTGAAATCCACGATATGCTTCAGTATTGGAATAATAACTTATAGAAATGACAACACAATGCCGTAAGCGTTGAATGCAATTATGACCAGCACTTCTATTACTACAACAAAATTCGAACTCATATCCTAAAACTACTGCTTGACCATTTTTTTTGCAAACCTTCTAGGACAGTAATACCCCACTTGATAGAACTTTACTTTTATAGTCGTTAAGTTTGTAGATCCAATGCGTGTAGTGGATCGTCTTCCTCCTCTTTCATTGCATTGTTTCTTAGAGGTGTAGAAAGTTGTATATGACGTAGATCATGGAATTACCGCATGATCTTGAATTCTCCAACTCCAATTCATGGCCGCACCTCCCTAACAATATAGTTTAAAGAAAAAGATATTCCTTGCTCGGAAATTCATTTTATCAGTCTCAGTCAAACAAGATACTGTATCGAAAAAACTTAGCAATGCAAACTAGGATAAGTTGAGAGAAGAGAAGAACGATATACACATCATAACATCGTTTGAATCCTAATATGTTTATTACTTGACGCTAGCTCTACAATATATTTGTGGCTATACGATGTGTTATGACACAATATTGTACCCTGAGTTGAGAAGAAATATAGAGAAACAGAACTCGCATGACATGTGCCCTTGGCAAAAGTTTTTGAGTGTTTTTTCAGATCTTTGAATATGATCGATCTTGTGGACGAATGCTAACACCCATATGGTTGCCGAGACTCTTATTCTCACTGAAGTATATAACCTTCAAGAGCTCGTTATAGTGCATGTGCGCGAGCTAGATGCGAAGGTAGGATATCCATGCCTTGGACTGCGACGTGAACACACTTGCAAGGGCGGACCTCCGTAGAAGTATTCAAACCGTTGACTTGGATTATGATGTCAGCCTCTAGTGATGACTGATGGTAGGGGATGGTTATGGGAGCTCCATGGTTATGCACTTCTTGGTCCGTATAGGTGCCATTGACCTCCTCAGAGGTAACGAGGTTATGAACCGGTGCTGGCGGTTCCATCTCAGAAGCTGTAGATTTGTCGGTCGCAATATGCGACAACTAGACTTCTTACCATAGCATTTTTTTCTTTTTCGGAGAGCAAAATAAAGATACAAGATTATGAATAAGCTCCTACAATATTGAAATATTACATTAGGGGCCTCAAAGGTTTCAAGCTGGATCCTAAAGCAAAAAGATTATGAATAAGCAACTAGACTTCTTACCATAGCATTTTTTTCTTTTTTGGAGAGCAAAATAAAGATACAAGATTGTGAATAAGCTCCTACAATATAGAAATATTACATTAGGGGCCTCAAAGGTTTCAAGCTGGATCCTAAAGCAAAAATGAGAAACGCGATCAAGTCCCTGGTCAGTGCCACCGCTGCATCTTGGGGACCACTGGCTTCAAATGATATTTGTTGATCTTTATGCTAATAATATTGTGTAGATATATATATTTGGTGTAATTGGTGTCGTTTCTGTTGGTTTCATCTCTTTGAGCTCACTCCCATTGTTGTTTGCACTTTATATTCAGGTTGTGCAAAAGTGAAACCAGTCCAGGACGAGTTAAACAACATACATGGTCTGTTTCCAACACCTGATGCAACCAACTCATGAAACTCCTTCCTCATTCTCTATCAAGCCATGTAACTACACCTTTTCATACATTGGGTATTCTTTAATGACCAATTTGCTTAAATGCTAACCTTCAACCCCTTGGTTCCAAAATAGGCGCAGCGCGCATCCTCTCCTTCTAGTAACTAATCATATGTACTAGAAACGGCTATCTAGATATATTTATTGACCCGTGCCCTTTACACACACTTAAGAATATAGTATAATTCATGCAAGTATCATAAAATAATCTCTCAGTCATGGTATCATGTAAGTTTTGTTGTTAAATACTTCATGATATTTTTTTCTTTTGGCTTTGTGCCGCAGCTCTCGAAGCTAAGCCTCACGAAAGCTGGAACACGTTGGCACAAGACTCTCGAATTAAGGCAGCTCCTTGCCGATGTTTGCTCCATAACCTGTCTGCATATGGATTTTCAAACTGAAAAGGTACTCACTGTAAGCACATGTCCTAGTTCCACCCTATGATTGTTATATAGAACTGTAGTAACTTAAGCAGGTCTTCTTGGCCACTCTAGAGTGTATTCATTTGCAGCCTGGAACAGCTTTGGTTTTATGTGACAATAGTAAGTGTTATTTGCTCCCGGGCACCATTGAACGCTCCAATTTAAAAAAAATGGAAAATCATATTAATGAGTTTCAAACAATTCTGAAAAAAATCACGTGTGTAGGTAATGGTGTATACCATAAACGTGTAATTTCATTTTGAAATACTTTATATTATGGGCTATAAAAATGATAAAATAAATTAAACTTAGAGATTTGAAAATAGGCATATTTTAGATCCACAATTTGTCATTTTTGTATAGCTAAAAATACAATGTATTTGGAGTTGATATTTTACATGTTCATGGAATATACTATTGCTCCCGGATTTTTTTAATTTTTTTTTTAAAACTCAGAATATGATTTTCTATTTTTTTAAATCGGAGGTTCACTGATGCCTGGGAGAATAAAGTCTCTACCGCCATAGTAAACTCTTGTTGGTCTTCTCTGCCAGCTGAGAATGTAATTTACTTGCAACGTGTGCAGAATTTTTAAATCGTTTCTTCTATCCCAGATTTGGGTTCTACCAGAATGCCCGAAACTGCTCACTCCTGTGCTCAGAAAACTACGGCAACTGAATCTGGAGAATATTCTTGAAGGATGTGATTTTGCTTGGAAAATGTTTTTTCTTGAAGCTGCACCCTCCTTAAAAGAGCTGTGCATCACAGTATATGGTTACTGTGAAAAGGCAGAAGTGAAGTGGAAGACAAGTGCCCCTGTTTTCAAGCACAAGAATTTGGTTAAGCTCAGAGCATCTCCGGACAGGGCCTTTGGGCGCCGTCCGGAAGGCTTGACGCATTTGAACGTCGTCGCTCCCCACTTGCGCCGCCGAAAGGAAATATTTTAAATTTAAATTTCAACGGATTTCATTCAAATTTTAGGAAATTTTACGGATTTGAATGAAATTTTAAAAAACTGAACCTAAACCTAAACCTAAATCTACTGGCCCGATAGCGGCGGCTGAAGGCGAAATAGGGATCATCCTCCTCCTTCTCCTTCTTCGCGCCGCTTGTTCCTACGCCGCTGTCCTTCTCCTTGACGCAGCTAGAACCGGGGGCGTTGCCGGTGAGGTCGACGAACGGCACACCATGTTCAATGGCGTGCTGGTACGCCGACCACGAGCAGGCAGCCGGCTCGTCCATGGGCGTGACGTCGTTGATGGACGTGGCCTCCGTGGCCCGCAGGAGCGCCTCGTCGTCCTGGGCCGCCTGCGCCACCAAGAGCTTGGCGTAGAGCGGCGATGCCTCCGCCTTCACCTTCATCGGCTCTGGCTTCGGCGCGAGCAGAGCGGTGGCGTGGGAGCGGGAGGAGGACGAGCGCGACAAGGAGGACGCGCGCGAGGAGGAAGCACATGCGGAGGATGTCGTCTAGCGCGAGGAAGGGGGCGACGCGTATGGCGCTTGAGGCGGAGCATGCACCATCAGCATCCACTCCAGCATGGAGCCGCCATTGGCGATGTGCTCTATGACGGCAGGGAGCGTGCGGCCGTGCACGCTCCAGAACGCCTCGCGGCCGAGGACGTTCTTGTCCCTGGGCGCCGGGCCAGGGCCATCCCAGCGGTTCGTCTCCTCCTCGAAGGCGCGCTGGAACGCCTCCTCGTACCGGGGGGCGTTGCCCGAGTCCTCCGGGTTCCAGCGTGGGTCGTCGCGCATCTCTGGTGTCAGATCATTCCAGTAAAGGGCAATCTGCGCGGCGTAGAAGTCGCGCTTCACCCGCGTCAGCGGCCGTGGCACCGGGATGTCGCGGACACTGTTGGCGAACCGGCCTCTGACACGCATGTCGGGAGGCACGGGGTAGCGCCTCCGACTCGGCCTGGAGGAGGGTGCGCGGCCCGAAGCCGTTCGCCGCCGTGCCTCCGGTGCGTCGCCAGTTTCCGGCCACCTCGTGCGCGGCGGCGTGTGGTGTAGAAGGAGGAGGATGAGAAGGAGAGAGGTGTGGCGAGTGAGCGCGGGGGCGACGACCTTTTATTGCCGCCGGAGAGCGGTGGGTATTAATGCGGTGCTCTCGAAAAGGCGCGTGATGCGTGTGAAGTACACGTTCGTCAGGATACCTCAAGTGTAAGGTTTGATGAGTACAGCAGCAAGTCTTCCCTCGGTATGAAACCAAGGTTTATCGAACCAGTAGGAAATCAACGATTGCTAGAAGGTGTCAACGGCGTCAGAAAACTTGGGTGTTGGTGGGGATGTTGAGCTCCCTGACAATGGTGTCAGAAAACTTGATGAGCGTAGTTGACGTGGAACCTGCACACAAGACAATCAAACTACTTTGCCCCGACGAGACAGTGAGGGTGTCAACCTCACCGGCTTGCTGAAAACAAAGGGTTAAACGTATAGTGTGGAAAATGATGTTTGCTTGTAGAAAACAGTAGAGAACAATGATTGCAGTAGGTTGTATTTCAGATGTAAAAGAATGGACCGGGGTCCACAGTTCACTAGTGGTGTCTCTCCAATAAGATAACTAACATGCTGGGTAAACAAATTACAGCTGGGCAATTGACAAATTGATAAGTGCATAAACATGCATGTGCAAGTGTAGTGTTGACTATGAGATTCATTTGGGCATTACGACAAAGTACATAGACCGCTATCCAGCATGCATCTATGCCTAAATAGTCCACTTTCCGGTTAACATCCGTACCCCTTCCAGTATTAAGTTGCAAGCAACAGACAATTGCATTAAGTAATGTGCGTAATGTAAACAATACATTCATCCTTAGATAAAGCATTGCTGTTTTACCCCTAGTGGCAACAACACATCTACAACCTTAGAACTTGCTGTCACTATCCCAGGTTAAATAGAGGTTGAACCCAACTATCATGCATAAATACCCCTCTTGGAGTCACAAGTATTCACTTGGCCAGGCTTCAACAAGTAACGGAGAGCATGCAAGATCACAAATGACATAGACATGATAATATAATATTCAGCTCCACATAGGTATCAATATTCAGATCCCAGCAAACACAACATGTAGCATTACAATAAGATGATCTTGATCATGATAGGCAGCTCACAAGATCTAAACATGATGGCACAAGTGGAGAAGACAACCATCTAGCTACTGCTATGGACCCATAGTCCAAGGATGAACTACTCACACATCACTCCGGAGGCGGGCATGGCGATGTAGAGCCCTCCGGTGATGATTCCCCTCTCCGGCAGGGTGCCGGGAAGAGCTTCAGAACCCCCCGAGTTAGGGTTGACGACGGCGGCGGCAGCGAATATTTCTGGATGAATGGCTCGGTGTTTTAGGGTTTTCGCGTCGGGGAATAAATAGGCGAAGGGGCGATGTCGGCGGACCCCCGAGGGGCCCAAACCCACCTGCGGCGCGGCCCACTGGCCGCGCCAGGTGGTTTGGCCACCTCGTGGCTCCCTTCGTCTCTCCTTCGGACTCCGTGTACGTGCTGGAAAAATAGGGACTTGGCCTTTTGTTTCGTGCAATTCCGAGAATATTTCCAGAAGTAACTTTCTGAAACCAAAAACAGCAGAAAACAGGGAACTGGCACT
This sequence comes from Poa pratensis, assembly GCA_947311845.1. Classification (NCBI taxonomy): domain Eukaryota; kingdom Viridiplantae; phylum Streptophyta; class Magnoliopsida; order Poales; family Poaceae; genus Poa; species Poa pratensis. The sequence goes on from CAMZMU010000063.1 coordinate 2,000,930, forward strand.
GTGGCATCTTGTTAATAGGTTAGTCCCAGAAAATGCATAAAAGTGATATAAAGTGTATATAAAACATGTAGCAAATGGTATAATATAAGCATGGAACAGCAGAAATTATGGATACGTTGGAGACGTATCAAGCATCCCCAAGCTTAGTTCTACTCGTCCTCGAGTAGGTAAAACGATAACAACAAATAATTTCTGAGGAGACATGCTTTCACACAATCTTGATCAATATATTGCAAGGCTCATGTCATGAATGAAGTGACTCAAAGCAATGATCTATAGTTTGCTAACAAATAGATAAAGAGTAAACAATGAATCATATAAGCAAAAACTTTTCATGAATAGTACTTTCAAGACAAGCATCAAAAAGTTTTGCATAAGAGGTAACTCATAAAGCAATAGATTCAAAGTAAAAGGCATTGAAGCAACACAAAGGATGATTAAGTTTCAGCATTGCTTTCAACTTGTAACATGTATATCTCATGGATAGTTGTCAACATAAAGCAATATAACAAGTGCAATAAGTAAACATGTAAGAATCAATGCACACAAAGTTGACACAAGTGTTTGCTTCTAAGATAGAAAGGAGTAGGTAAACTGACTCAACATAAAGTAAAAGATAGGCCCTTCGCAGAGGGAAGCAGGGATTAAATCATGTGCTAGAGCTTTTTAAGTTTTCGAAAGCATATAGAGAGCACAAAATAAGTATTTGAGAGGTGTTTGTTGTTGTCAACGAATGGTAGTGGGCACTCTAACCCCCTTGTCAACCAGACTTTCAAGAGCGGCTCCCATGAAGGACGTTATCTCTACCAGCAAGGTAGATCATCCCTCTTCTCTTTTGTTTACACATGTATTTTAGTTTCTTTATAGATGACACTCCTCCCAACCTTTTGCTTACACAAGCCATGGCTAACCGAATCCTCGGGTGCCTTCCAACATTCACATACCATGGAGGAGTGTCTATTTGCAAATTAAGTTGCTTACTGATAAATCAGGGCAAAACATGTGAAGAGAATTATTAATGAAAGTTGTAATTAATTGGGGCTGGGCACCCCGTTGCCAGCTCTTTTTGCAAATTATTGGATAAGCGGATGTATATGCCACTAGTCCATTGGTGAAAGTCTGTCAGAAGTAAATGACAAGATTGAAAGATAAAACACCACATACTTCCTCATGAGCTATAAAACATTGACACAAATAAGGAGTAATAAAGTTTTGAATAGTTTAAAGGTAGCACATGAAATATTTACTTGGAATGGCAGGAAATACCACATAGTAGGTAGGTATGGTGGACACAAATGGCATGGGTTTTGGCTCAAGTTTTGGATGCACGAGAAGCATTCCCTCTCAGTACAGAGTTTAGGCTAGCAAGGTTGTTTGAAGCAAACACAAGTATAAACCGGTACAGCAAGAATCACATAAAAACATATTGCAAGTATTATAAGACTCTACACTGTCTTCCTTGTTGCTCAAACATTTTACCAGAAAATATCTAGACCTTAGAGAAGCAAATATGCATCCCAAGTCTCAACAAGCTCTACGGTAGTTCTCCACTACTAGGCTTTAACTACATGATGCAAGAGCTTAAACATGATCTACTTGAGAGCTCAAAACAATTGCAAAGTATCAAATCAAAACAAGACAATGATCTACAAGAATGCATATGTCTTTTCCAATACCAACTACTACATGTAGCATTTTCTTTCTTCCAAACAAACACCAATCAATTTATTTAAACATAAACTCTCCAAATGATAATATAATGCAGCAAGAGAGTATTTATAAACAAGTGCTAACAGCTCGAAGAGATGCATGAAAAACAGGAGCTAAAAGCACTGCAGTAGCTAGTTAAGAATACTCAACAAATATAAGTGAAGAACATGAGTATTCACATGAAAAAGCGGAGCGTGTCTCTCTCCCACACAAGGATTGCTAGGATCCGAATTTATTCAAACAAAAACAAACAAAAATAAAACACACAGACGCTCCAAGTAAAGCGCATAAGATGTGAAAGAATTAAAATATAGTTTCACTAGAGATGACCTGATAAGTTTGTTGATGAAGAAGGGGATGCCTTGGGCATCCCCAAGCTTAGACGCTTGAGTCTCTCTGAATATGTTGGATGAACCACGGGGGCATCCCCAAGCTTAGGCTTTTCACTCTTCTTGATCACATAATATCACCCTTCTCGCTTGATCCTTGAAAACTTCCTTCACACCAAACTCAAGACAGTTCTCATTAGAGGGTTAGTGCATAATCAAAAATTCTCATATTCTGTAATGATACAATCAATCCCAAAGCTTCTGGACATTAGCTACAGCCACCAATGCTTTGTGGAGCAAAGAAATCCACACAAACACAGTAAAAGAGCGAATGCAAAACAAAAGGCAGAATCTGTCAAAAACAGAACAGTCTGGAATGACGAATTTTTTCGAGGCACTTAAGTTGCTCAGATGGATCTGGCCTAATGAAAGTTGCGTACATATCTCAGGAATATGCGTGATTTTTCAGAATTTTTGAATTTTCTACAGGGAGATAAGCTCAAATCCGTGACAGCTAAAAATCTGTCACTGCGCAGAAATCCAAATCTTGCATCAACTTTCAATATAGAACTTTACTTGGCACAACATTGCGATAAAATAAAGATACAAAGGAGTTGCTACAGAAGTAACAAACCTTGACTCAAAGAAAACAAAAATAACAGCAAATAAAAACGATGGGTTGTCTCCCATAAGCGCTTTTCTTTAACGCCTTTCAGCTAGGCGCAGAAAGTGAAAATCAAGTGTTATCAAGAGAAGAAGCATCAACATCATAACTTGCTCTAACAAGTTTAGGGAATTCTTGAGAAGAAAATTTGAACAAACCATTGCATGATTCATTAACTAACCCACGAAATTCTTTCTCAGTTTTGACCAAGTCAACAAATGTTGGTTTTGGTTTAGACACTTTGGGCACATATATGAATTTCTTCCCTTGTCTAATAGATGCTCTTGCTTTTTAGTTTCAAGTGAGGAAAAAGTAGTACTTAAAGCATCAATAACTCCCTCTAATTCTCCAATCCTAGAGTTATGATTATCATGGATAGCACAAGTTTCTAAAACAGCAATTCTTTTATTAATTTCTCTCAGGGATTTATCAAGTTTATCAGTATTATCAAGTAGTATTCCCAATTTAACTTCAACACCTGAAAGATTCTTCTCTATGGACTCCAGCTTTTTCATGACATCCTTAAGAGAAATTTCAATTTTAGTTTCATTAACAGGTGGTATCCCAACTAGACTCTCAATGATGTAACTAGCTTCTAAAGCAGGTGTACCTAGGAAATTTCCTCCTGTGAAAGTGTCCAAAACATATCTATACCAATTGGTGATGCCAACAAAAAATTCCTAAGGAGGATAGTGGTAGAATGTTTTTTAGTACATCTATGATGAGCATCACTAATTCTATACCAAGATTCTCTCAAACTTTCTCCCCCTAGTTGTCTAAAAGAACGAACTTCAACTTCAGGAGCATTCATTTTGAAAAACAAAAGCAAACCAAATTAAACAAGAATAACAAGTAACTAATTTTTTGTGTGTTTTTGATAAAGAGAGCAAACAAGACTAAATAAAAATTAACTAAGCAAGACAATAACAAAGTAAAATGATTGGAAGTGAGAAACTCCCCTTGCTGTAGCAATGATGACTTCCCCGGCAACGGCGCCAGAAAACTTGCTTGATGCGTGTGAAGTACACGTTCGTCAGGATACCTCAAGTGTAAGGTTTGATGAGTACAGCAGCAAGTCTTCCCTCAGTATGAAACCAAGGTTTATCGAACTAGTAGGAAATCAACGATTGCTAGAAGGTGTCAACGGCGTCAGAAAACTTGGGTGTTGATGGGGATGTTCAGCTCCCTGACAATGGTGCCAGAAAACTTGATGAGCGTAGTTGACGTGGAACCTGCACACAAACAATCAAACTACTTTGCCCCGACGAGACAGTGAGGGTGTCAACCTCACCGGCTTGCTGAAAACAAAGGGTTAAACGTATAGTGTAGAAAATGATATTTGCTTGCAGAAAACAGTAGAGAACAATGATTGCAGTAGGTTGTATTTCAGATGTAAAAGAATGGACCGGGGTCCACAGTTCACTAGTGGTGTCTCTCCGATAAGATAACTAACATGCTGGGTAAACAAATTACAGCTGGGCAATTGACAATATTGATAAGTGCATAAACATGCATGTGCAAGTGTAGTGTTGACTATGAGATTCATTTGGGCATTACGACAAAGTACACAGACCGCTATCCAGCATGCATCTGTGCCTAAATAGTCCACCTTCCGGTTAGCATCCGCACACCTTTCAGTATTAAGTTGCAAGCAACAGACAATTGCATTAAGTAAAGTGCATAATGTAAACAACACATTCATCCTTAGACAAAGCATTGCTGTTTTACCCCTAGTGTCAACAACACATCTACAACCTTATGACTTGCTGTCACTATCCCAGATTAAATAGAGATTGAACCCAACTATCATTCATAAATACCCCCTCTTGGAGTCACAAGCATTCACTTGGCCAAAGTTTCAACTAGTAACGGAGAGCATGCAAGATCACAAATGACATAGACATGATAACACAATATTCAGCTTGACATAGTATCAATATTCATCGGATCCCAGCAAACACAACATGTAGCATTACAATAAGATGATCTTGATCATGATAGGCAGCTCACAAGATCTAAACATGATGGCACAAGTGGAGAAGACAACCATCTAGCTACTGCTATGGACCCATAGTCCAAGGATGAACTACTCACATCACTCCGGAGGCGGGCATGGCGATGTAGAGCCCTCCGGTGATGATTCCCCTCTCCGGCAGGGTGCCGAGAAGAGCTTCAGAACCCCCGAGTTAGGGTTGACGACGGCGGCGGCAGCGGAACTCTTTCTGGAATATGACTCTCGGAATTAGGGTTTTCGCGTCGGGGGAATAAATTGGCGAAGGGGCGGTGTCGGTGGATGCCCAAGGGGCCCACCTCACCTGACGGCGCGGTCCCACCCTTGGCCGCGCCAAGGGGTGAGGTGGCCACCTCGTGGCTCCCCTTCGTCTCTCCTTCGGACTCCGTGACGGTGCTGGAAAAATAGGGACTTGGCCTTTTGTTTCGTGCAATTCCGAGAATATTTGCCGAAGTGATTTTCTGGAACCAAAAACAGCAGAAAACAGGAACTGGCACTTCGGCATCTTGTTAATAGGTTAGTCCCGGAAAATGCATAAAAATGATATAAAGTGTATATAAAACATGTAGCAATTGTTATAATATAAGAATGGAACATCAGAAATTATAGATACGTTGGAGACGTATCAAGCATCCCCAAGCTTAGTTCTACTCGTCCTCGAGTAGGTAAAACGATAACAACAAATAATTTCTGAGGAGACATGCTTTCACACAATCTTGATCAATATATTGCAAGGCTCATGTCATGAATGAAGTGACTCAAAGCAATGTCTATAGTTTGCTAACAAATAGATAAAGAGTAAACAATGAATCATATAAGCAAAAACTTTTCATGAATAGTACTTTCAAGACAAGCATCAAAAAGTTTTGCATAAGAGGTAACTCATAAAGCAATAGATTCAAAGTAAAAGGCATTGAAGCAACACAAAGGATGATTAAGTTTCAGCAATTGCTTTCAACTTGTAACATGTATATCTCATGGATAGTTGTCAACATAAAGCAATATAACAAGTGCAATAAGTAAATGTAAGAATCAATGCACACAAAGTTGACACTAGTGTTTGCTTCTAAGATAGAAAGGAGTAGGTAAACTGACTCAACATAAAGTAAAAGATAGGCCCTTCGCAGAGGGAAGCAGGGATTAAATCATGTGCTAGAGCTTTTTAAGTTTTCGAAAGCATAAAGAGCACAAAATAAGTATTTGAGAGGTGTTTGTTGTTGTCAACGAATGGTAGTGGGCACTCTAACCCCCTTGTCAACCAGACTTTCAAGAGCGGCTCCCATGAAGGACGTTATCTCTACCAGCAAGGTAGATCATCCCTCTTCTCTTTTGTTTACACATGTATTTTAGTTTCTTTATAGATGACACTCCTCCCAACCTTTTGCTTACACAAGCCATGGCTAACCGAATCCTCGGGTGCCTTCCAACATTCACATACCATGGAGGAGTGTCTATTTGCAAATTAAGTTGCTTACTGATAAATCAGGGCAAAACATGTGAAGAGAATTATTAATGAAAGTTGTAATTAATTGGGGCTGGGCACCCCGTTGCCAGCTCTTTTTGCAAATTATTGGATAAGCGGATGTATATGCCACTAGTCCATTGGTGAAAGTCTGTCAGAAGTAAATGACAAGATTGAAAGATAAAACACCACATACTTCCTCATGAGCTATAAAACATTGACACAAATAAGGAGTAATAAAGTTTTGAATAGTTTAAAGGTAGCACATGAAATATTTACTTGGAATGGCAGGAAATACCACATAGTAGGTAGGTATGGTGGACACAAATGGCATGGGTTTTGGCTCAAGTTTTGGATGCACGAGAAGCATTCCCTCTCAGTACAGAGTTTAGGCTAGCAAGGTTGTTTGAAGCAAACACAAGTATAAACCGGTACAGCAAGAATCACATAAAAACATATTGCAAGTATTATAAGACTCTACACTGTCTTCCTTGTTGCTCAAACATTTTACCAGAAAATATCTAGACCTTAGAGAGAACATGCACCAAGTCTCAACAAGCTCTACGGTTCTCCACTATAGGCTTTAACTACATGATGCAAGAGCTTAAACATGATCTACTTGAGAGCTCAAAACAATTGCAAAGAATCAAATCAAAACAAGACAATGATCTACAAGAATGCATATGTCTTTTCCAATACCAACTACACATGTAGCATTTTCTTTTTCCAAACAAACACCAATCAATTTATTTAAACAAAACTCTCCAAATGATAATATAATGCAGCAAGAGAGTTTATAAACAAGTGCTAACAGCTCGAAGAGATGCATGAAAAACAGGAGCTAAAAGCACTGCAGTAGCTAGTTAAGAATACTCAACAAATATAAGTGAAGAACATGAGTATTCACATGAAAAAGCGGAGCGTGTCTCTCTCCCACACAAGGATTGCTAGGATCCGAATTTATTCAAACAAAAACAAAAAAAAAGCACACAGACGCTCCAAGTAAAGCGCATAAGATGTGAAAGAATTAAAATATAGTTTCACTAGAGATGACCTGATAAGTTGTTGATGAAGAAGGGGATGCCTTGGGCATCCCCAAGCTTAGACGCTTGAGTCTTCTTGGAATATGCAGGGATGAACCACGGGGGCATCCCAAGCTTAGGCTTTTCACTCTTCTTGATCAATAATATCATCCTTCTCTCTTGATCCTTGAAAACTTCTTCACACCAAACTCGAAATAGTTCTCATTAGAGGG